>CM053509.1:160662965-160739493 GCA_028627145.1 Eidolon dupreanum | reverse complement strand
GGGTTTGTGGGGCGTTTGTCGTTTCTGTGCTGTGTGTCCTTATGTGTGTTTTGTGCGTTTCGCATTTTTAGGTGACAGATGTTGTAACTACCTCGTAGCTACCGTTGTGAAGCGACGCCCCAGCAGAAGTCTAACACAATGAATTTTGATATCTGTGTGTCAAAATCGTTCAGTGGGGTCGACTCTATAACTTTATGTCTTTTTTCATAATCTGGAGCGTAATGTGAACGTAACGCTCGAGCCTCTGATCGGTGAAACACGATAGTTTGGGAAATTCAGGGAACTACTCCCCATGAGAAAACACATCCAGGTCTCAAAATAAAACCGGTGCTGGATTTATAAATTGGGGGAAAGACATCAGGTGTTTTTCTTAACCCAAGTTACCAAAGCATCCTGACTTCTCCAGGGCTCCCCCGACTGCAGGAATTTGGGGCATTAAGTGGCCATGCTCCTCGGGAGCTAGTGGTTTCTCTGAGAAGGCCACCCCCCCGCACCCCACCTTAAATGCCAGCTCGTTAAAAATATTAGAGGTTCCGTGTCTTTCCATCTGGGAATTCGGAAGGCGTTTGATTTGTACAGTTGCTGATGTGTCGTGGTCCCTGAGGGCACAGGTCCCTAAGAGACTCTGAGAGAGGCAGGAAACACCGCGGCTCCGGGAGAGGAAGGGCCACTCTCCGTCCACATGCTCCAGCCGCAGGCGGGAAGTAAACACGTGGGCCGCTCACCGCCCCGTGTCTCCGAGAGCTGGTTTGCTTCGCAGGGGACTCGACCTGTTTTCTTTGATGGACGAACAGACAGCTGATCACAGGACAGGCGTCCACCCGTCAGAGCCTCCCGGGTCACAGCCATCGCCACCCGCACTCACTGGCGCCCGGGTCTCGGGTGCTCTGGACAGCATGGCCGAGACCAGCCCGACGGGCCTGGTGATGGCCCCAACCTGGTCCTCGTCGTGAGAACGGGATGTGGCCCAGACCGCGAGTGAGGCAGGATGCAGAAGGACTGACAGGCTGGGCGACGGCCAGAAACAAAAGCCGTCTGGGAGGACAACAAACAACATCAGCATAAAAAGACGGTGGGCCAGGGCAGAACGGTGGGCCAGGGCAGAGGGCCGGGGCAGAGGGCCGGCGCCGCCTGGGTTCGCCCCTCGGGTTGCGTCGGGAGGTGGAGGCTCGCGGGGTGAGCCCGGGCCGGGCAGCCTGAGTCCCTTCTGCAGGTGCGTCCACCTGGCACCTGGCGAGCTCAGTCTGAGAAGTTGTAAACAAGACCCCGCACGGACGGACCGCGAGCGTGTGGGGCGCGTGCCGCACTCGGCGAAGGGGCTGGGGCGTGGGGCCGGACATCCCGGGCCAGGCCAGACTGGAAGCCGGGGGCTGCCCCGCAGGGCAGGACTCACGGTCTTTGGGGCTGTCCGTTCTGCGGAGAGCAATCGTGTTGTCTCCTGGACGAAACGGATGTGTCTGCTCAGAGCTGGACGGAGCCCGGGAAGGCGGACCGTGGCGGTCCTCGCGGCCGTGGCTGGCCGGTGGTCACGGGGGGCGGGTCACGCCATGCTGCCTGCGAGGCCAAGCGATGAGCCGTCGACAGTTTGCTTTAGTCCAGGTTTTTGGAATTCCCTGAACAGCCCCTGCCCGCCGGGGCCAGTGTGTGCGTCCCCTGAGCTTGCTGCCTGCCCGGCCTGCTGCTTGCTTGTCTGGAGCCTGGTTGATACTCTTTGTCCCCTTTGTCTGCTCTGACGGTGTTGTGGCCGGCGGCCGTACCCCAGGGGTGGTCTGGGCTTGCCCGCTGACCACCGCCCCCTGTCCTGCCTCTGCTGGCTCCCTCCTGCTCTGTCGCCTGTAGACCGTCCTGCAGGCTGAATGCCCAGGTGACACTTGACGGCGAGGACCCTTGGTGAGCAGGCATCAGCCTCGTGCTCCACAGGGCGAGGGAAGAGTCCCTGGCCGAAGCCAGTGCCCAGAGCTGCCGGCCACAGTGCCCACTGTGGGTCGGAGTGGCTGGAGGCAGCGCGTGGTTTGCTCCGGTGTGCCTGGGTGTCCCCCGGCTGTGGGGCCACCTCCTGCTGTGGCTCCCGTGACGTCCTCCGGCTGCCGGATGGTTGGAGACGAGGTCTGGGAGGAGCCGGCCCACCCGGCATTGCTCTTCATCCTCCAGCCATCGAGGGGAGCGTCTGTCCCATCCGAGGACGTGGCCACACCAGAGGCTGCTGGTCTGGGGGGGCTTCTTCCAGGATGTGGGGGGCAGGCTCTGGCGCAGGGCCCCTGGCAGGTGGGAACAAGCAGGGGGCTGCGGTCCCAGGGGCCCGTGGGCGGGCAAGGTCGCGCCCCAGGGCTCTAGGGCACGTGGCGGCCACTCAGTGGAGCCTCCAGTGCCTCCTGCCCTGGAGCGTTCTGGCCGCCTGTCCTCTGTGCTGACTACTCCTCTGAGGTGCGGCCAGCGTGTGGCTCTGGGACGGGCCCTCGTCCTCGTCCCTCGTCCAGGGACCCACGGAAGGCCTTTCGTGCCCTCGTCTCGGCTGACCAGCTTGTCCCGGAGGCCTGGCCCTTCCGAGTGTGAGCCCTGAGCCCCTTGTCCCATTGGCCGCTGCTCAGGCCTCGGTTTCTGGAGAGTCTGGGTGTCCACAGCCCCCACCTCTGGGCTTGGCCCCCCCACCACCCGTGTAAAACAGCAGGCGAGGCTGGGAGCTGGAGCTGAGACCGAGGGAGGGTCCCTGTCCCAGCCTGGTGCCCCCACCCCGCATAGGGAGGGGAGAGGGGTCCCGCCCGCAGCCTGGACCCACCTTCCAGAAAGAACGTGCCCACCTGCCACGCCGCCTGCCACGCCCCGGGCCATAAAGTCGGTGCCCGGTCTGCACTCTTTGCTTTTCATATTAGTCATCACTGTTTATGGCCCGCGGTAAGCCCAGGTGCCTCCGATCCCCAGGAGTCCCCCGCTTCCCACCCGCCCTCGTCCCCTCCGCACAGTTCGCCTCCGAGCGGCACGGGGCTTCGGGGAGATCTGGGTTTGTGGTTAAGATTCTCATGCTGGAGCGCGAGGGCAATTATGTGCAGCTTTTATTCGGCCCCCAGGATTCTTACTGCATTATTCGTATTTCCTTTAATTTGTGGGATTTCTAGTAAATGGGCTTAAAAATAGGTCTGGGCGCCATGCCAGGCAGATGCGGGCAGCAGGCAGGCATTTCTGCATCTCTCTCTAAAGGCAGAGGAGGGTAACCCCCGTGTCACTCGGGCCTGTGCCTCCTGTGGGTCCCCCGAGGTGGAGCAGGGCTGCACCAGCCCCAGCTCCTGGGCCAGAAGTGCGGCTGGTCCTGGCTGCATTTGGGGGCGAGGACCAGGGCCGGGTGTCCGGGGTCTGTTTGAGAGGGCAGAGGCGGTGCCCGCTGGCCTGTGGGGCTGGAGGAGACCAGCTGGGCACGGGGCTGGTCACCTGCCCTCGGCTGTGCCCTCCCAGGCTCACTGGGTGCTGCCCCTGGTGTCCCAGCTGTAGTCCAGCCCACGGGGGCCCTGAGATCTGAGCCAGTGCCACCCTCGGGTGCCCCTCTGGACAAGAAGATGGAGGTAATCCCTGCCCGAGGGGTGACCCGCATGTGGCCAGGGGGAGCCCCGGAGCTGGGCCCCTGTGTGGGGTGGGTGGCTGGGTGTCCCGGCCAGGGAAGGAACCCCTCGCGAGAAGGTGGGATGGGCCGGCCGGCCCCAGGGGAGGGGGTGGTGGGTCCCTGAGGTGCTGCTGGTGTCTTCCCTGCCCCACACTGAACTCAGCTGAGGGCCAGCATGGGTGTGGCCTGGGATTTGCTGCCCAGGTCCAGGCCAGGTGTGCGCGGCCCTGTCTCCGTGTAATTGGACGCCTCCCCCCCCACAATGGCTGATTTAGTGTTTCTGTGTCAGTCTGATTTACATTAGGTTTTTAAGCATAATTAGAAACGCAGGGAGCTTTGTATCTTACCTCGACTATTTATGGCACGGTATGCAGATGAGGGCAGCTCTGAATGTTAAGACGGAGTGTGTGTGTGGAGGCCTTGTCGCTGATGAGCGGAGTGACCGTGACCGGCACAGGGCCCGGCACGCCCTCCCGTCACCCCTCTGCCCTGGGACCCCGCAGGCCCCTGGAGGGGGGCAGTGAGGGGCTGTGTGGGGCTGAGGAGGGGAGCCGGCACCTGAGGGGCTCGGCCCAGGCCGCCCCTGCGCTCAGCGCTGCCCCTGCGAGCGACCGAGCGACCGGCCCCCGGCGTGGGGTTGGGGGGGCCGCCTCAGCGGTGAGGGAGGAGGGTGCCTTCTGCAGGCGGAGAAGAGCTTGGGAGAGGAGCTCGCTTTTTAAGTTATTAAACGATGCCCCAGGGAGACGCTCCTCAAGCTTGCGTTATTTAAATTACAAATACGGGTGAGAGATTGTCGGCTCTGGCTCTGCTCGAAACACTGCTGAATTCTTTTAGAACCTTCTGGAGCCCTTCGGTGGCTAGTGCATGGACTTGGGGGGCTTCAGGGCTGGAGGGGGGCCTGGGGGCACAGGGTGGGGGGGTGGGCTCGTGGGTGAGCCGTTCCTCGAACCCCAGCACCGTCTTGGAGTGGCCACTGCTGTTTCTTCAGGTTTATGCTGTTTGTTTGCCCTCCATTCCACCCCGCTCCCCCAAAGTCAAAACAATGAGAGCGTGGGGCGGGGGGCTGGCGAGGGGGAGGTGGTCGTGCCTGGCGGGCAGCGTCACGTCACGAGGGGCAGAGGCTGCACATTCTCCCGGTCGCAGGCTCAGCCTGGCACACAGACTCCTAGACCGGACGCTCGTGCGAGCTCACCGCACAGACCACGTCCCGTGGGACGCGGGGCCCGCTGTCCCGGCCGATGGGGCGTCTGCCCACCCGCGCCCAGCCCGCGGTCCTGCGGCCAGCAGGTCTGGCTCCTGATGGCCTGGGTGCCCTGGGGGGTAGGCGGAGTGCCCGACGGGGAGGCCCTGTCCCTGGGCTGAGGCGGCCGCGGGGGGAAATGAGAAGCACACATCTGAATTTGCAGATTCTGGCGAGCTGCCCTTCTGTGTTTGGGGAGAAAAGCTTCCAGGGAAACATTTGCTAGTGTGGTTGAAACCGGCGTTTTCGCTCCGTGCGGCTGCAGGCGGTGGTCTGGGGGGAGGCCGCCCAGGTGCCTGGCTGAGCGCAGCGGGCCTCTTGCGTCTGCGTCTCAGGCTCCGACCGTGAGCCGGGGCGGGGCGGGAGGCGGGCCCCAGCCGAGGACCACCGAGAGGGTGGAGAGGGTCGCAAGACTCCAGAGCAGCCGGGCGGGGGCCGGCCTATGTGGGTCCTCTTTCCCGCAGCCGGCCCTCCGTCTGGCGGGCGCATGCTTGCTCTGTCGATGACCACAGCTGGACTGGGTGGCGGGTGTTGGAAGCGGGAAGCCAGGGCGGGGGCGGTGGGGTCAGATCCTGGTCCCCAGGCTTCAGCAGGAAACCGGCCCTCAGCGCCTAGGCCTCCCCGTCCACACCCGCGCGGAGGGGGCGGGCTTTGTGGGGCGGCACATGGCAGGGCTCCTGTGGCCGCGGGGGCGGGGTTCCCAGCCAGGACCCTGCCCTGGTTTCCTGCTTCTTCCCGCCCAGCGCCTGCAGCACCGTGGCCCCTGGGGGACCGGCTTTGCTTTGCAGCACGTTAAACATTTAATGCACCCGGCCCCCAGGGGACCTCGCACGCCTGGGCTGGGCAGCCTTGATGTACACGGGCACCTTGACCCCCAGAGGTCCACCTCTGGCCACGCCCCCTCACTCTGTTCCCCTGCCAGGCCAGAGCGTTGATGGGATGAGCAGGTGACGGCGTCAGTGTTACCCGGAGCCTGGGCTGATGGGAGAGCAAGGCCGCTCACCCCGCAGGCCGCTGGCCAGAGCGAGCCTCCCCTCCGGCCTCCACGAGCAGCCGCACGTTCCCGACACCCCAGGGGCTCGCGGGTGCTGACTCACAGGGTGACCGCCCGCCCGCCCGCCACGCACCGGCCTGGGGATGTGGCTGCTGGGGCCGCGCCCCAAACTCCGGAGCACCTTGACTTTTGGGAGGTGTTGCTGGCGTCTGCTCACATGGCAGGGCTTGGCCGGGCAGTGACGGGCCCCTGACTAGGTCCGGGGTGGGGGGCGCGCGGCTCCCTTTCCTTTTGCCAGAATGTTCCGTGGCACACCTGTCTGTCTTCTTCCCCTGCTGTGGTGTGTTTAATGGCTGTGCGTTCGCCGAGGTCCAGGTCTCTTATTAGATTGGTCAAATTAAATCCTGCAAAATAATTTAATTTAATTTAATTTATCTCGCCTCCTTTCCTCGTGCTGGTAGCGATCCTGCAGAAATTAGACACTGCGTTCCTCTGCCCGGCCGTGCCCTGGCCCCGGAAAGCTGGTGGGAGTCTGGGGTGGGCCCGGGAGGGTGGGGAGCGGCGGGCTGGTCCCGGTTGGGCTTCCGTGGGACTCTGGGCCCTGGCCGGCCCCTCGGTCCGTGTGTGTGTGTGTGTGTCCACCCCCTGCAGGCAGCATCTGCAGCTCCTGGGCTAGTACCCCACCCCTGTTGTGTAGAGGGGCATGCTGCCTGCAGGGGGTGGACAACGGGGAGACACTCTGGCTGACACCCCGCAACCCCAGGGCCTGGACGCCACCGTCCAGAGGGAGAGTCCACGGAGGAGACCCCCACCCCCGACTGCACACGTTGTCTCGCTCTGGAGGAGGTCTCAGAGTCTGTGTGGGTGTCCCCCTGAGGCTGGCTGGGGGGCTGGGCCCTTGCTTTGGGGTGCCAGCAGGGGCATCCCAAAGGGGGTTCCATTCTGAGGGGAGGGACTCCCATGGAGCAACGGCTTTGAGAGTGGCTGGGTGAGCGAAGCTCGGAGTCCCCGGCACTCTGCCTGGCTCTTCCCAACTTTCTGCAAGCGAAGGGCACGGCGACTCCCCCTGTGCAGGGAGGCGGGGGGGCTCCCCGGGAGCGGGCTGGGGGAACGGAGGCACAGAGGGACAAGGCGGCCACGTGGAGCTGGGTCCCCGGGCAGGCACGGTGAGGAGGGGCCTCCCGTCCTCGGCAGACGGCCACCCCTGCACCCCCGTCGCCCCGAGCGGCCCAGGCCCCTGGCCTCTCGCCGTGCCCTGCTCACGGTCGGCCCTTGGCACCTCCTGCTTTCGCAGCCCGGGCTCGTAAACCAAGCCTTTATTTCATTCTTTTCTCCTAAAGTTCAGCTTTGTTCCTGCCCCAGCAAGGCTTCTAAGAAAGCAACTTAAAACCCGCTGGCGCGGGGCTCCCGTGGGCCGGGCCGCGGGGCGCCGGCCTCCGCCTGCCCAGGTGGTGTGAGGACACGGCGGCGGCGGCACAGTTGTCCTCGGTCCCTGGGGACCCAGACAGCCGCGTCACCTTCCCGGGGAATAATGGTCCCTTCTCTGGGGCGGGGGTGGAGGCCCCCGCAATGCAGGCGCAGGCCGACAGACGCTCACCTGGACCGCCGTCCCCCCGCCCCCAGCCCTGCCCAGGTCACTGCAGGTAACAGCCATCCGGTGCGGCTCACCTGGGTGCAGAGCGTGCCAGGCTCCAGCCGGGGGTTCGCGTGTCCTGTCCCTCCACCTGCGGTGACTGCCCAGGGGCGCGCCTGACCCACTGAGGCTCAGCGGCTCAGGGGAGGCGTCACTTGCTTGAGGCCCATCGGGACCGAGGACTTGCTGTTGGAGGGGACTGGCCCCAAGGGCTTCGAGCTGTGTCCCCTGCTCCGAGTTTGGGACCCAGCCCCTGGCCTGCACAGCACACCTCCGCTGGCTTCTGCCCGCTCTGGCCAGGCTGGGTCACCCTCTCGTGACACGGGAGCCCCTGTCTGGCTCAGGTGACCCCATTTACCTCCGGGAGGCTCCCAGTGGTGGGAGCCGTGGGCCTGTGGAGGGGGCCGGTCGGGGGACCCTCCGCAGTGTGCTGTGTATTGTGGGCAGCCCAGCCGCCTCCCCGGCATGTCCAGCATGAGGTCAGATGCCCGCTAGGCACGGGTCAGACCCGCCCTCCCATGCCTGGAGGGCTTCTCCGAGGAGGTGGCCATGAGGCAGGGCCTGACGGTGCTGGCAGCCCTGTACCAGGCCGGGGCCCGGCACGGCGGGGAGGGGCTCACGCAGGGGCCGCGGGGGGCTGTGTCCCCGGGCCAGGGTCGCCCCGCCCTCCCCTCCCACCCTGTCCCGCCGTCCCCCAGCCTCTGGTGCCCTGTTTCCCACGTAGGCTCAGACTGTGCCCGTCTGGCCCGCTCTGTGGAGGGGTGGGCATGTGGGGTGGTGCCCCCAACCCTCCCCTGGAGGCCCCAGCCCCTCGTCTTGGGGCCATTGAGCTTCTCCTAGGCCCCAGGCAAGGGGGGCCCCCAGGAAAGTGCGGCCAGTCTGGGGGGCCTGATTGGGCTCCCGGCAGGAGCGTCCAGGGCCGGGCCCCCTGGGCCAGGATAAAGCTGTCTGGCCCCCTGGGGCGGGGGGCCTCCCGTCCATGCCGCAGCCGGCTGAGGGCGGCGAGGGCAAGGGCGAGGGCGGTCAGGGGTGCGACCCAGGGCGCTGTGCGTGGGGCCTGCCGCACCGCGGGCCGGGCTGGTTGGGGGCTCCGCTGGGCTCTTGCTGCTTATCCCCCCCGGGCGTGGCGAGGGGGGGCCCGGCCTGGGCCTGTAGTCAGGGCCGAGATGGCCGTGCGTGTTGGGGTCCGGGTGGGGGCCTTGTGCCCTACCTCCTTGCCGACAGCCCCCCGGGTTGCCAGAGCAGCTGAGCGGGGCCCCCTCCCAACAGCCACAGCCCTCGTCCGTGTCACCCGCCAGTGCCCATCAATCCGTGTGGGAGGCGCAGGAGCCTCCGCGGCCACCGCCCTGGCGGGGACCCTCCCCTGGTTCCTCCTGTTCCCGCTCAGTGGCGTTGTAGCTGGTCTGGAACCGCAGCCCACGGGGCGTGGATGGGGAGTGGATGGGGCATGGAGGGAAGTGGACGGGGCGTGGATGGGGAGTGGACGGGGCGTGGACGGGGCGGGGACGAGGTGGCCCGGGTGGCTGCTCTGGTGCTGCTGTTGCCCCAGCCACCGGGGTTGAGTCGCGGGTGACAGCAGTGATGCCACCACAGGGGACCAGCCTCAGCCCTCAGCCATCTCCAGCCTCGACCTCGTCCCTTCCTGCGGCCACCTGTGCTGTCCCAGGGCCACGGTCAGTGGCGAGGGATGACTGAGGCTGGGCGGGCAGTGCTTTGCCCTCGGGCCATGAGGTCCCCCCTTCAGGGGAGGCCGTGTGCATAGCCCCCCCGCACCCCAGGAGAGGCTCAGTGGAGGCCAGACACTGCGGTCCATCCCCTGGGGGGTGTCTTTGCTGCCACCTGCCTGGGGGTGGGCTGGCTGCAGCCACAAAGTTGTTCTTTTTAACATGTGCTGAGCTGGGTGGGGGTGGGGAGCCAGCGTGATTACCCGGAGTGCGTGGGGTGGGGGTTCGGGCTGGACTCCCTGGGCTTGCTGCTCGGGGTCCCCAGGGAGAAGCAGGAAGGGGCGCCTGGTGCGTGTCCTCCCCCTCCGTTCTGGGGCTCTGCCCCTCGCTCCCCTGTGGCCGCCTCATTTCTTCATCTCCCCAGGTCTCCCCGCCTGGGCGCCCCTCCCTCGCCCGGCTCTGGCCCCGTGGCCCCACCCCCGGCCCCTGGCCCCCTGGCCGGGGCGGCTGTGCCAGCTCGCAGACTGTTTGGAATAGTTTAAATGCTTTGACACCCGGGCTGAGCTGGGTGGCAGGGCGGCCACGTCCTGGGCGATTCATATGCAAAACTGCACCATAAATTTCCAG
Source organism: Eidolon dupreanum (assembly GCA_028627145.1). Classification (NCBI taxonomy): domain Eukaryota; kingdom Metazoa; phylum Chordata; class Mammalia; order Chiroptera; family Pteropodidae; genus Eidolon; species Eidolon dupreanum. Next base: position 160,729,743 of record CM053509.1, on the reverse strand, counting down.
GCCGCCTGGGCTGCCGTGGCTCCACGGAGCCTTCCTCCGCGTACAGTACAGTATTTCTGCCATCTTTGTTTGCATTGCAGTGAGTCATCAAAAGTCTGTCTCGTACCAACACCCGGAGCCGCGCATTCCGCCGGCCCGCCGCGCCAGCGTGCTCAGAGCCGGGCCGGGAGCTGGCATTTACTCGGGCTCCCGAATCAAAGGCGGCTATTCATCCCCCGGAGCCGCCTGCATGTCCGTCTGCATCCGGCCCCTTCATTTAGATGCCGTGCGCTGCCCGGGAGGACCGGGCTGGTGCGGCTGAGCTGCGGCCGCCCGGCCCCGCGCGACACCCCGGGCCCCCTCCCCCCGCGCCCCTCCCCCGCGCCCTCCTCCTCCCCGGCGCCTCGGCCCTCCCCACCCCAAGGGCTCCGTTTGCTGCATTCCTGGAGCAGCCGGCGTGCGGGCGAGCCTGCCCCTGCCAGGCTGAGCGGGCAGTGCCGGGGCCACCGGCGGCAGCGGCCAAAGGTAGGTCTCCCCCGCTGGCCGGCGCCACCCGCCGACCGGCAACTTCTCCGCAGCGGGGGCACTGCGGGCCCTCCCCCGAGCGAGCGGCGCCCACCTGCCCAACTCCGCCGCGGGCCGGCGCTCCGCCTGCCCGCCCTCGGCGGCCCGCACTTTCCCCCTGCGGGACAGAGCGGCCCTTTGTGCGGGCTCTGGCTCTGCGGAGTTGAGCCGGTGCCTTCTCCAGCCGGGCCGTCCTGGCCCCCTTCTCGGAATCGGGTGTCGGATCAACAGCGCCGGAGCCCCGTCCCCAGCCCCCTGGCGCCCGGCGCCCGCACGGCGGCGGCCCCAGCCCTGGCCGGTCCCTCCCCTGGGCTCCCCGTGACCCCCGTAGTCACCTGAGCTGGGCGCGAGCCAGCGGGGATTGGCCGGTTGGAAGCTGGGGAGGCTGGGGGTGTCGGTGCGAGTGGAGCTGTGACAGGCGCTCGGCTCGTCCCTCAGCGGGTCCGTGACAGCAGCTCGGGGACCTGGGCAGTGGGGGCCCCGAGCAGGGGAGGCCGGCGCGGCTCAGAGCCCCTCTGGCCCCGCAGTCGCTCTGCGGGACAGGGAGGGGAGCAGAGGTGGCCGGGCCTTTCCGAGCAGCCCGCGGAGTTGTCCCCGCTTCAGCTCACTTCCCTGGGGGCCCCCAGCCCTGGCCCCCCTGCCCCCTGTGCTGGCTGCTTTGAGGGAAAAGAGAAAACAAACCAGAAACCAAAAGCGTTGGAAGAGACCGCCCCCAGGCCCCCCGCCGTGCCCCGCAGGGAGGGGGAGCTGCTCCCCTCCAAGGGGAGAGCGGCGAGGGGCTCCTGGCTCCTCAGCTGCTAACTTTCCTGGGGAGAGAGTTGTGTGGTCCGCCGGCCCTCGGCCCCTGGCCGGCCGCCAGGGGAATGGCCGCGTTCCGTCCCCCGTGGAGTTCTCCGCCCCCCGCCCCGCCGTGGCGCAAGCCCCTGCTCTGTCTCCTGCTGAGACGGGGGTCATGGGTCCCCAGGGCTCAGTCTCTCTCGGGGGACTCCGGGGCAGCCCGGGGCGGTGCAGGGGGCATTCCCCCGGTGGGAACGTGTCCTGTGCTGCTCTGACCCTCGGCTCAGCCAGAGTCCCCCGCGGCCGAGGTCGCCCCGACCTCGGGACAGCTCCGGCTGGAGGGAGCACGGTGCGTCCCCTCGGCCCTGCGCAGCGGGCGGCCTGGGTCTCGGCCCCGGGCGGGTGGCAGTGGCCGCCCGGGAGGCTGACGCGGGGCCCGCGCCCTCTCTCCGCAGATGTGCCCGCTGGGGCGGCTCCCGCGTTGAGTCCGAGGCGCGCCCGCCGCCCGCCGCCATGGCACAGATGCTGCACATCGAGATCCCCAACTTCGGGAACACCGTGCTGGGCTGTCTGAACGAGCAGCGCCTGCTGGGCCTGTACTGCGATGTGTCCATCGTGGTCAAGGGCCAGGCCTTCAAGGCGCACCGGGCCGTGCTGGCCGCCAGCAGCCTGTACTTCCGCGACCTCTTCAGCAGCAACAGCAAGAGCGCCTTCGAGCTGCCGGGCTCCGTGCCGCCCGCCTGCTTCCAGCAGATCCTGTCCTTCTGCTACACGGGCAGGCTGAGCATGGCGGCCAGCGAGCAGCTCGTGGTCATGTACACGGCCGGCTTCCTGCAGATCCAGCACATCGTGGAGCGGGGCGCCGACCCCATGTTCAAGGTGAGCCCGCCCCACTGCGACTCGCAGACCGCCGTGACGGAGGACGCCGGCTCCGCCCCGCAGAGCCCGTGCACCCAGCTGCAGCCGGCCGCCGCGCCCGCGCCCCCCTACGCCATGTCCCCCTCCGTGCCCATCCCGCTGCTGACCCGCGTCAAGCACGAAGCCGCGGAGCTGCCGCCGGCCGCCGGCCCGGGCCTGGCCGCCAAGCGCCCGCCGGAGTCGGGGTCCCGGGACGGCGCCGCGGTGGCCGCCGGCACGGCCCCCCTCAAGCTGCCCCGGGTCTCCTACTACGGGGTGCCCAGCCTGGCCACCCTCATCCCCAGCATCCAGCAGGTGCCCTACTCCCAGGGGGAGCGGACAAGCCCGGGGGCCAGCAGCCTGCCCACCACCGACAGCCCCACCTCCTACCACAACGAGGAGGACGAGGAGGAAGACGAGGCCTACGACACTATGGCGGAGGACCAGTACGGCCAGATGTACATCAAGGCCACCGGCGGCTATGCAGGTAACGCCCGGGCCTGCCGGGGCCTGCGGGGGCCTGCGGGGGCCTGCGGGGGCCGGGCCGGCGTGGGGAGCCCCCGGCCCAGACCGCGCGAGCTTAGCCGGAGCCGGGACCCGAGGCGGGACCTCAGCCGAGGACTTTGAACGCGGTTCTGGGTGAGGGCGAGGCCGTGGGAACGCGTGCAGCCGGGCGGCCCTGCTGGAGGCTGCAGGGCCCGCCTCCCTCCCGCCGGACTCAGTAAGGGCCTCAGTGGGCCAGGGAGCACCCGAGGGGCCGCAGGGCGCCCCGTGACCCAGGCCGGTCGCCCGCCCGCTCGAGGCCTCCGTGTCCCTCTCCGTGAAGTGTCTGCCCCACGAGCGCCCAGCGGGCCCCTTTCCGTTGCCTTTGCCCTCAGCCCTTTCTCCACCTGCACGGTCTCGCCTCTCAGTGCGACCAAAGAGTTCGCTGGACCCGTCCCATTCGCTGCCACCTCCCTGGGCCCAGTGCCAAGGGACAGGCCCAGAAACCGCCCGCCGAAGCGAAGAGCTGCTTCCCCAGGCTGAGGGGGGCCGCCCTGTTTGAGACCTACAAACCCGAGAGGCCCGCGCTTGAAAGGCCTGGTGTTGCAGACTGCGTCACGGCGTCACTGTCCCCGGAGACGCTTTTGATTTGCCAGGCAGAGGGTCCCCTCGCTGGGGCCCCAGGTCAGGTGTCCCCTGCCTTCTGTGTTCCCCGAAAACTGGCTGTGAGCCTGGGCCCGCTGCCTGCCCTGATTTGCATGCGGGGCCCGTGTCCAGTGGACTGGATCCGGACACGTGGTGCCAGTGGGAGTGACCGCCAGAGCTGGGGCCCTGGGGCAGGGCGGGGACTCTTCCGTTCCCGCCGTGCCCCTCGTCCCGTGCCCAGGGGGGGCAGACCCTGCGTCCCTTCCTCCCTCGTCTGCTCCTGGACCTCCAGGCACAGCTCCTCCATCAGTGCTGGGGTGCCGGGCAGAGGGACCCGGGACCTGGGGACAGCTGCGTCCCCAGGAGTGGTCGAGGGCCGGACAGCTGGGACTTGGCCTCTGGGCTGGCCCGCGCGGTCCCTCTCAGCTGCGGGGAGGCGCTGCCCTGGGAGCCCCCAGCAGGGGCTCGGGGGTGGTTCCCTAGAAGTCGTCGCTTTAAATGCGTGTTGTCACACTCACGTGGGTTCCACACGGTGCCAGCTCACAGGCCACCCCTGCCGGACTTGATGCTCCCTTCTAACAGCAGAGGGAAGGCCCAAGAGCCAGCGAGTGGTGACAGCCACCAGGGAGGCGGGGAAGAGCCGCGTGGGGCCCCCTCCCCGGAGCGCAGGCCACACGGCCCATGGCGGCAGGCCCCCACGGTGTCTGGGCGCTCCCCGCCCCCCGGTGGACAGGGCTCTGTGGCGGGGTCAGGGCCGGGCGGGGGGCTGCCCGCTGGTGGCCCAGGCCTGCACATCTCTCTCCTGGGGCTGCTCCCTTCTCAGCGCCTGCTCCGGCCAGCGCGGCCTTGGGCCGTGGCGAGTTGGGACAGTGAGCCGCCGTCAGGTCAGGTGCCGGGGCTGCTGGGGCCGGTGCGGCAGCCGCCTGAGAGCACCTGCTGCTCCGGCTGGACGAGCCTCGAGCCTGCTCCTCACCTGGACAGTTGGGGCCCACCTGTGTCCTTGGCTTTCCCGAGGAGCCAGTGGGATGGGGGCCATGGAAGGGCCAGGGTGGGGTCAGGAGGCTGAGCTGCCCCCCTGCCTTGGCTGTGCTTGGGTCTTCTCGGCAGCCCACACCCCCAGTCCGCAGACCAGTCTCTGAGTCCCGCGGAGGCCGGGGGTGCAGGCCCGGCCCAGAGCCGTGTGCCTGCGGGGGCTCACCCATGCCTCGGCGGGCAAGAGGGGGTCCCTCGGCCTTCAGAGCCCCCGGCCTCCACCTCCTGGGGCAGCAGGCGGGGCGGGCTGGGGTGGCGCTGGCCCTGCCCCCACCTGGCCCGGGATGCTGCCGTGTGGGTTCTGTCCTCTGCGAGCCTGTAAGTGGGGCAGGCGGGGGGGGGGCGTGAATTCTTGGTTAAAATCTGGGTTATTGGCAGTGACGTTGCTGGCATCACTGGGTGACGAGCATGCTGGGAAGACGGTCGTAGCGGGGGGTGGGGCACAGGGCGAGGGGGCCGGGGGGGCCCTGTCCCCAAAGGCTGAATGCCCCTCGGGCGCTGGCCCCGTACCCTGGGCTCCCTCTGTGCTGGGCTGGCCCGGCCGGGTCGGGGCACCTCACACCCTTGGGCGTCCGAGTGGTGACGAGGGTCGGCAGGGCTGTCGTGCGGTGGAGCCCAGGCCGTGTGAGGCACAGCCTGTGACACAGGGACACGCGAAGTCTTTTCTCCTTCCCGGCCTCAGTTTCCCCACTGGCCAGGGGAGCGGTCGGCCGGAGTGACCTCGAGAGTCTTGACCAGCAGCCCCTGAGCGGGACCCCGCCTGCAGCCCCGCCTGGTGGAGAAGTGTGAGCGGCTCCCACGTGGCGGTCTCTTGTCCCGAGAGTCCAGGGATCAAACGTCGCAGGTGGAGCTGACCGCTGTTTCCCGCCCGTTTCCGCCCCGTGCGTCCCCCGTGGCGAGGCGTCCCCCGTGGCGATGCGTCCAGGGCTCCATCGAAGGATGGTGGTTCACGTCTCATTTGTTGCTGTCAGGAGCGATGCCACCACACAGGCCCCAGCTGGGGGTGTTGATGGGCCGATCGGACCCCCCGTGGGGCCCGCTGTGCCCCCTCCATGGGGTGCGCATGTGGCTGGCCCCCTCCAGGGCCCAGGGCAGCCCCTGCTCCGGCTCCCGAGGGCTCGTGAGCTGGTGCGTGTCTGCAGGTCAAGGCAGTGGGGTCGTGGAGGTCGGTGTCGGCTCTGGGCTGGGCAGCACAGAGGGCGCCCCGATGCAGTAAGGGGTCTGCCCCATGGTCTCCACGCTCCTGGGGTGCTGCTCTGTACCCACAGGCTGAGAGCAGTGGTGGCCGACATGGGTGCACTCACACCGGGAGAGTCAGACGGCAAGGACTCAGCAAGTTCTCCATCGTGGCTGGGTGGCCGCTGTCGCCCCTGCCAAGGGAGCGAGGCTGCAGGAGGGGAGGGTGGGCCCGCTGGGCGGGGTGCGGGCCCCATCCAGGCCCCCTCGTGGTTCTGTGCGGGAGGGGCCCGTCATGGCCTGACCACCTCTGTGCCTCCCCTGTCACCGCCTGGGCCAGCATTCCTGCGGGGACCCGCCTCCAGCCCCGGCGCCCCCTGGCTCAGGCAGATGTCTGAGCTCAGTGGCAGATGTCGCTCCCTGTGGGTGCCTGAGCCAAGGCGGGCCTGCCTGTCACACACCAGCCACCAGTGGCCATGTTAACCCTTTCCGGGGCCGCGACCCGCAGGGGGCCGTGCGGGTGCACCAGGACACCAGCCCCCGTGTGGCCTGGCCTCCCCTGCCCCTCGGGGGGCGGCCAGCTCCCTGGGTCAGCCCGCTGTCCCCTGGGAACCGGTCTGTGGTGGGGCATTCGGGCGCCCGTCGCCGAGCTCCGGGCCCGGCTCCGTGGGACAGGCCCGTGGCTGCGGCGGCGCCAGGCCGTCTGGAAGGTTCGCGCCTCCTCCCAGCTGTGCCGGCTCCCGGACCCGGGACCGACGCCGGGGCGCCTCCTGGCACGCGGCAGCACACCTGTCCCCGGCGCGCCCTGGGCGCCCGTGTGCTCGGCCGGAGGGCGGGGGCGTGTGCGAGCCAGCCAGGCCGGCCCCGTGCCACCTCTGAGGGCAGCGCTGCCGCCGTCCCCTCCTTACACGCGGGGGCAAGACCTGGCCGCAGCTGTGGGACCCCCTGCTCCGCCGACGGGGTGCCTGTCGGGGGTCGCTCCTGCCCGCGGCCCGGGACTCGAAGCTGTCACTTGGGGGCCCCACGCAGACCGGGGAGGAGGGCTGGGTCTCTTCTGCAAACCTCGTCCCCGCCGCCCCACGTGGGCTCCTGGCCTGCGTCCCAGGTGTCCTCACCGTTGGAGCCCGGCCCAACCCCTGGTGGGGCCCCGGGACCCAGGGCACGTGTGTCCCTGGCCTGGCTGGCGTGGGACCCAGGTGGAGGTGGGGGCCTTGGGCGGGGGGCGTGTTCTCCCTTCTAAGGCCACCCTGCAGCCCCAGGGGCCAAGGAGGTGCCATCCTGGTGTGTCTGTCCCACACAGGAGGCTGGCCCCGGCCGCCCTGAGGGCCCTCCAGGCACTACAGGTGCCGTCTGGGGCTGGTCCCTGAGGGCCCCCGAGGATGGGCCTCTGTCTCCCCGGCATCCTCTTCCTCGTCCTCGTCCTCAGCTTCCGCTAGCGCCACGCCGGTGCCAGGCGGACTTCGCGCCAGGTGTCACGACTCCCCCGCAAGCCCCTGACCGCCGAGGGCTCGCACACCCCTTTTATGGGGGTGCAGCTGTGTGCCGTAACGGAGCGGGCGTGAAGGGCACCATCTGGCCTCGGGGCGAGGCACTGCAGGCACCGTCAGATGCGGGGGCGGCTCGCGCACCCCCACCCGTACCCCCTCCCCGCCCAGGCAGCCTGGGCCTGCTTCCTGTCACCCTGGATCCTTTGGCTGTTCTAGAAGGTCCCGGAAACGGAGTCTGGCTTCTGTCATCGCGGACGCCTCTGAGACTGGCAGGGCCAGAAGGGCCTTTTCTCTCCTGCTTTTGCTTATGAAAGCGTCACATGCAGTAAAGTGTCCCGCTGTGAAGCACGCAGGCGAGGAGCGTGCTGACTGTCATCGAGACCGGTCAGGAAGGACACAGAACGCCTCGCTCCCCTGAAAAGCGTCCTGGGTGCCCCCACCCCGCCCCGCCTGCCACCCGCACGCTTTTTGCCTCTGCCGTTTCGCCTTTTCCGGCACTCTGAAAATAAGAGTGCCTTATTTTCCCCTTTTTACAGTTAGGCTGTCTCGAGACTCATCCATGTGGTCGAGTGTTGGTCCTTGGTCCCACTGGTTGCTCAGCCTTCTCCATGCTGTGGACGTGCCACGACGCCCCCCGTGCCCACGGCGTGGGGCTGCCGTGAGCACCGTGCACGGGCGGCACCTGTCGCTCCCAGCTGCCCAGCAGCCACCACCGTTCTGAGTCTTTTTCCTTTTTCTTTTCCTTTTAAATCACGGAGGAGGTCTGAAATTCATCAGCTGTTTTTTTTTTTTAATTTTTTAGTCCATCCATCGAAACGATTACGCGGGTTTCTCCTTAATTCCACTAAGGTGGCGCGTTGCGTGAGTTCATGTCCAGCCGTCCGACCGTCCTTGCATTCCTGGGTCTTCGAGCATCACAGGGTTTTCATGGTGCTGGGTTCAGCTCGCCCTGATTTTAAGGGGTTTTGCGTCTCCGCTCGTGACGGCGAGTCACCCGCAGCTCCCTCGCGTTGCGCCTGCCTGGTGTTGGTGTCAGGACACCGCCCGCCTGGCGTCCCCTTCTCCTTTACTTTCTGCAGGACTGTCGGCGTGGTGTTCTTCTTTCCCACGTGTTTGATAGGATTCGTTCACCAGCGAAGCCGCCGGGCGTACGGTCCGGTCGGTGATGATCGTCGGAAGGTTTTTAAGGGCAAATTCGATGAGTTTAGGTGCAGCGCTCTTCGGGATTCTCCCGTTTTGCTGCAGACGTGGCAACGTGTGTCTTTCGTGGAGTTTACCCGTGTCCGATCGACTTGGAGATCGGTGTAGCCATTCCAGCTCCCTCGTGTTTGGGGTTTCATGGCGTTAGCTCACCCCATCTCTTCACCTTAACCTACCTGTGTCTTAAAGTGCATCTCTAACAGATGCACACGAGAGAGATTTGCGTTTCTTTCCAGACCGGCAGTCCGCCTTTTATTTGGGTCTTTAGACCACGTGCATGTGATGTGATGTTCGATGGGGTCAGGTCCAAGTCTGTCGTCTCGCCGTTCGCTTTTTATACCCTCTCCCCCCGCCATTTTCCCAGCACCTTTTCTGATTGCCTTTTTCTGGTTCTCCTCCTCAGCCCCCCGGCTCACTTAGTGGTCGCGCCTCCTCCGTGCTGAGCTTAGGGCGTATGTTTGTGTGCTGAGCTACCTTCTCAGCCCCGTCGCATCCTCACCGGTCACTTGAGTCTTCGCCTGTGCGTCCATTCCCCGCCTCTTGTCCTTTGCGCGATTACTGTCGCATGTTTTACTCCTTCATGTGCTATACGCTTTATAATGTGATGCTATTTTTGCTTGGACAGCCAAGCTACCTTTTTTACCCATGTTTAGTTGCTTTTAATAAGTACGGGACAATTGGCTCCTTGGGGTCCGAGTTCTCTGAGTTTAAATAAATCCCCACATCATGTGATCGCTCCCGTGGTCAAGACAGAACCGTGTCCTCGCCCTGAAAACTCCCTCACGGGCCCTTCGCAGTCACTGCTTCCCCGCCCCGCCAGCGCCCGGCGACCGCTGTCACGTGGCCGTGGTCCCCCAGCACGTGGTCCCCCAGCACGTGGCCTCCGGAGTCGGAGAGCGTCTGAGGTGCGTCCGGGCTGCGTGAGTTCGTGGTCGCTCTTTTTCCTGCTGCGTGGTGCCGCGTCGTGTGGCGGTACCCGCGTTTGTTAGTTTGTCCTCCCGTTAAGGGCCACTCAGGCCGTTTCGAGCCGCTCGTAGCTGTGCCGTAAGCCATCGCAGGGTCACACACAGGTCTCAGCCGCCCTCGAGTTTTCAGTTCCACTGGATACGTCGACTCAGGAGTGAGGCTGTGGGTCCTGTGGGAAGCGTGTGTTTAACGTTATAAGAAATCGCCCAAACTCTGTCTAAAGTGGCTGTGTCACTTTGCGTGGCGACCGGAATGCACGAGCGTCCTTGGCCGTGCCACGTTCTCGTCCACTCCCGGTTTTGTCTGATTCAGCAGCCATGCTGCAGGTCCGAGGGGCTGTTTGGCTGTGGTTTCAGTTTGTCTCTCTCATGTCTAATGACATTGGACGTCCTTCTTGCATTGGTCTGCCATCGCGTAGCTGCTCTGGTCGAGGACCTCTGAGTCTTTTTTTATCGGGTTGTTTGAATATCAAGTGTTGTTGAATTTCACACGTTCTTTATACATTCTAGATCGAAGTCCTTGGTTGGGTATGCGATGAATAAACATTTCTTCCCAGACTGGAGCTCTTTTTATTCTCTTAATAGTGCTTTTCATAGACATTTTTAAAGTTTTGGTGAAGTTAAATGATGAGTGATTTCTCTTAATAGATTATGCTTTGCTGTTGTATTTAGGTTTTTACCTAACAAGATTACAGGATTATTTTCCTTTGTTTTCTTCTAGATTTTTTTCTTCTTTATAGGCGAGGCCATCCTTGGTTGACCTCACAGATTGCAAGGACCTTGTCAGCTTACAATCCCTCATTTTTTATTTTATTTTTTACGCCTATAGCACCTGGTCTTCCTAGGTGGTCACCCATCCAAGTACTAACCAGGCCCGACCTTGCTTAGCTTCTGAGATCAGATGAGATCGGGCTTGTTCAGGGCAGCATGGCCATAGACTTCTTCTAGATTTTTATGGCTTAGTTTATGGCTCATTTTGAATTAAATTTTGTATAATGTGTAAGGTATGGGCCAAGATTCTATATATATATATATTTTTTGATATGGAGGTCCAGTTTTCTTTTGAAGACATTTAAAATGTGGAAAAAAAAACCCTTTTATATTTGCTCATGTGTTTACCTTGTTCTTCATACTTCGTGTAGATCTGGTATCACTCTCCTGCTTGAAGAATTGCCTTTACTATTTCTACGGCCCCAGTGATGGACTAGTAATGAATTCTGTAAAATTATAGAAAGGTCATTCTATAATTCTATAATTATATAAAGATCTTTCTCTAAAAATTCTGCCTTATCGAAGTATAATTCATGTTTAATAAAATTAATTGGTTTTCATTGTACCGCTGTCGCCTCCACTTTTGAAGGGTACTCTTTCTGGATATAGAATTCTAGGTTGGCAGTGATTTCTGGCTTTCACTAGATGTCTTTCTTTTGTCTCTGGGCTGCGTTTTTTCTCGCAGGAGGCTGGTCATTCCCATCTGTCCCTCTGTGAGTACTGCGTCTTTTTCTTTTCAGGCTGTTTCACCTCTGGTTGTGACGGGCTTTGTGTAGTCTTCTTTGTGTTTCTTCTGCTTAGGGTTGGCTGAGTTTTTGGACATGTGTGTTCACGCTGTTATTTCTTCACATATTTTTATGTCCCTCCCCGAGAACTTCAGTTAGATATGTTTTTGTCCCTTGAGGTCACCGAGGCTCTGTTTACTTATTCAGGTTTCTCCTTTTTCCTGTCCAGGCTTTGGATTGAATAGTTTCTATTACTCTTTCTTCACGTTCACTGATCTTTTCTGCAGTTCCGTTTTGTTCGTACTTACACTTTCCATTTCTCCCCTCATTGGGTTCCCACTCTTAAATTTTTTTAAAAAAGTTCTGACCATGTCTGATGGCTGGTTTAAACTTTGTCTGCTACTGCTGTTCTCTGTCATTTCTTCTCATTGGGATTTTCTCGTCGTCAGCAAGGCCCTTTTGCGGGTCTTCATGTGCCCAGTAATTTGGGGGGAAAGCGGGATATTGCGTATGTGCTGAGCCTGCAGCTCAGTGCCGAGTCCCTTGGGGGTATGACGTTGAATTTCCCTAACAGGTGATGACGTTGAGCGCCTTTTCACAGCCGTAGCCCTTCGACGGCTTTTTTGTAAGGTGCCTGTCTCAGTCTCTTGTCTCTTGTCGTGGAGTGAGTTGTCTATTTCTTACAGCTTCGTGTGAGCTCTGTGTCCCCGGAACAGGACTCGTTTGTCAGACTCATGTGTCCTGAGTGTCTCGTCCCACTCTGCCACTCGCCATTTCATCTTCTCGGTATAATTTTGATGTGATGACGTCTGTTGATGTTTTCTCCTTATCGATGGCCGTTTTCGCATTTTGTTTAAAGAAATCTTTCTTTGCCTCAAAAATCATTGTGATGTTCCTCTATGTAGTCTTAAAAAAAATAATTTGTAACCATTTTAGATTTATAGAAATGTTTCGAGGTAAGGACAGAGAATCCTGTGTATCCTTCGCTCACTCACTGGTAAGAATTTGCCACATCTGCTTTATCGTTCTTTTTACATATGTGTGCGTTTCTTTTTCTGAACCATTTGAGAGCAAGTTGCAGAGATTATGCCCTTTTACCCTCAAATACTGGGTGCTGCTTGCGAACGAGGACATTCTCTTCCAAAAACACAATAGTGTTCAAAACTTAGGACACCCGATTTCACCTCAGTGCTGTTACGTGACCCACAGTCCACGTCTGAATCTCCCCAGTTGTCGCGGTATTGTCCTTTACGGCGATGTGCTGTTCTTGGTCCAGCGTGGGGTCCAGTCACACTCCACGCTTCGTGGCTGTTGTCTGTGGTCGCGCCATTCTAGAGTGGCCTCCGCCCTGCGTGACACTCTCCTTTTCGAAGAGCGTGGTCCAGTTATTTTGCAGAATGTCCCTCTGTTTGGGTCTGTCCAGTTTTGTCTCACAATTGGCTGCAGGTTGTGCGTTTCGGCTGGAGTTAAACAGACACGAGGCTGTGTCCCTGTCTGTACACCAGTGTGGCTCGATGCTGGGGACGTTACCTTTGATCACTTGCTTACGGTGGCCCTTGCCGGGTAAAGCTCCCGTTTTCTCTTTGCGAGAAGAGACCGTGTACGTGGTCGGACAGTGTTTACTCACGACCCCTCTGCGTTTATTGGCTGGCACCCTTTTGTGGGGGACAGCGCCATTGTGTCCCTTCCTTTATCGCTGTTATTGATTTAGTGTTCGTGTAGAGGTTTTCACCCTAAAGCACGTTTCAGATGGTCTGGTTCAGCAAAGCAGCTGATCCTACACCCTCTGCTCCTCGGCCTGGCAGGAGGCTCTCTGCTCCTGGAGGGGGCGGCGCGTGGAGGCCCGCACCTCGGCGTGAGGCTCATTCGTTGCTGCTGGGGGCCCTGCTTTTAGACCTGCTCACAGTCAGCGCTGAGAATTGACACGCGTGTGACTATCTAGAGCCTAACAACACCCACGGGTGCTTCCTCGCCCTCCTCTCTTCCTCTCGTCCACTTTTCTCCTTTTACAGTAGAGATTCTGACTGTCCTGGTTTCTTAGTAAAAGCTTTACTTCTGTGTCCACGTGGGATCGCTCTCAACGTGCTGGGACGTGGGGCTCGGGGTTTACTCCGTACCCCGTTAACTCTCCCGAGGCTCCCCCCGCGTCTATGACACGCACACCTTCCCTGTCACTGCGTGGTGGCATCTGTCCCCTCTGTCGTAGGCCGGGTGTGTGCGTTCTGCTGACCTCTGCTCCCTTTCATGAGCCTCTCTGCTCGTGTGGCGATACCACGCTCCTAATATCTGCACATTGTCAATCTTTCGGGATTTTTCCCTTACAGTTGCCTCGCCTTGGCTGTTGTTTGCATTTTTATATGCCTTTCAGAATCCGTTTGTCAAATTGCACACAAATTCCTTCTGGGGTTTGGCTGGGATTTCACTGACTTTGTAGATGAGTCTGGGGTGAGCCTGATATCTTTATAATATGGGCGTGTCCCTCCGTTTACATCTTTTTCGGTTTTCCTTGGGAATATTTTGTAGTTGTCTGCACATCTTTTTTTAGATTTATTTCTAGAAAATCGTTTTTTGTTCTAATCTCCGTGTAATTTAAATTCTTTTTTTAAAAATTTTGCTGGTATTGGGGAACAAACTGGATTATTTTTAAAAATCTGGCTTCCTAGGTAAATTAACTTATTTACTGTAATAGTTTGCCTGGAGATTCTTTTGGATTTCCTCGTACACAATCATGTCATTTAGTAAAAATGACAGTTTTTATTTCTTTGTTTCTATTCTTAACCTTTTTATTTCCTTTCTTGCCTGATGGTACCAGCTAGAACTCCGTCTGCCCTGGGCACATTGCCGGACTCAGGAAAAGCTTTCTCTATTTCATCTTTAAGTAAGATATTTGCTGTTGGCTTTTTTTGTGATTCACTTTATCAGATTAAGGAAATGCCTTTCATTTCCTAGGCTAAGAGTTTTTTCTCCCCATAAATGCATAAGTGTCGAATTTTAACGAAAGCCTTTTCTCTACATATCGAAAAGGTCACATAGTTTTCCTCTTCTACTCTTAACGTTCTGAATTACGTGGATCGTTGTTTGAATATTACAGCAACAAACGACCTTGCCTGCCTGGTATCGGGTCGGCCTAACTGCTGGCGTGTCCTTTTCACAGACCTCTGGGTTCAACTTCCTAGTTATTTGGTTTTTGTTCTTTTGGGGGGGGGTCTGTCCTAAGATGAGAAGCCCTTCTTGGTGTTTTGCTCTTCACCTCCCAACAGGGCCTCAGGCAGAAGAGGCAAGCGCAGTGCCCGGGGTCCAGCAGTAGCCAGGTGGGGGGATCCACCCCCCTCTGGCCAGACCCTCAGCACCGAGCATGGGTGCTGCACAGAGGGTGCCCCCTTGTTGCCCTGAGCTCCGGCCTCACCATTAGGGGACCTGTCACATGCCCCCGCAGACAGCACACACTGTGTAGACACCCACACCCTCAGCAGTGGGTGCGGGCCCTCCGGCCGGGGCCTGGGGCGGCGGCACAGTGAGCAGCGGCCACCACGTGGGGTGAGCCCATGCTTTTCTTGTTTGCTGATACCTTCTGTAGGATTTTTGCCACCGTGTCAACGAGGGTGTGTGCCCTCTAATTTTCCTTTACGGTGATGCCTCACAGTTTGCTGTCCAGGCTTCCCGGCTTTATAAAATGAATGGAGAATTCGTTTCCTCTTTTTCTTTAAATGACCTGGAAGGGTTTGTGTAAGATCATGCTATTTCCTTCTTAAATGTTTGACGGAAGTTACGGGGGAAGCCCGCGAGGTCTGCGTTCCTCACGGGAAGGACGGTTTCAGATCTGTCCTTGTGTCTGTTTCGTTCGGTTGTGTTTCTCCAGGAGCTTGTCAGCGTCTGCGAATGTCCAGATTTACTGGCATGAGTTTGTTCTTGATATTCTCTGTTTAAATTCACTTTTCAATTACAGTTGATGTACAGCATTATTTTAGTTTCAGGTGTGCCACGCGGTGATGTGACAGGTACATACCTTCCTCGTCAGAGTTTCGTAACGTCTGTAGCAGGGAGCTGCATGCTGAGACATGGGTGGGCCTGTCCCATGGCCTGTTTTTGTCCAGCCCACAAACTAAGGGCGCCGTTTCTACTTTTAAAGAGTTTGTTTGTTTGTTTGTTTGTTTGTTTGAAAGCAAAAACGAAGAAGATTGTGCACCGGAAGCCAGATGTTGCCCAAACAGCCTGAAAGCCTCACTCTCTGGCCTTTCCTATAAAAGTGCTGACCCTGTTTTTGGAATCGGCTGTGTTGTGACCTTCGTACTATAAATTTGTGCCTTTTCCATTTTTTCCCTCCCTTCGTTCAGACTTGGTACGATTTTCCATCAACCTCATCTTTTCAGAGAACCAACCTATGGATGTTTTTCTCTATTATATACACTTACATGTGTTTTAGTTTCACTTTACGTCTAGTTTCCTCGAGTTCGATTTGCTCTGCTCGTTTTTGAGCTACTTCAGATCATTGATTTCTGAGCCTTCGAGAAGCTGTGCATGTGGTGCTGTCCGTGTCCGCTCTGCACGTTTTGGTACACCACGTTTTCGTTATCATTGCACGAAAAGTGTTTTCTAATGCATTGGCGTTTTTTGTTTTTTGTATTTTTTTTTTTTATCTTTGGGTCACGCAGCGGTGTGTTGCTTCATTTCCGAACATGTTTTGGGGTTTTCTGCCATCTTTTGTTCTAATTTCTAACTTAGATCCTCGCGGTGTGGATCAACCCAGGCCACTTCGTTCGTTGCTCGGCAGTTTGCTGATCACGTGGCCCAGCCTGATAAGCCACACCGGTGATTGAGTCACATCTCGCACACTCGCCCGGATCTGCTGGGAGCTTCCTGGGGTGGCCGAGGAGAGGGCGGGGCGCGGTGGCCCGGTTTGCCCATTCCTCCTTTAGTTCCACCCGCTGTTCTGAGGTTTGGATTCGGGTGTGTGTCGACGGCAGGCTTGTCTGGTCTCCGCGTGGAATCAGTCCTCTGACCCGTGTGAAACGCCCTTCGGGACCGGCAGGTGTGTTTCTTGCCACGAAGCCCGTGTGCCCTCATCGTCCGGTGACCCCGGCGTCTCCGACGTTGACGGGGTGCGGCGTTTCCCGTCCGTGGCTTTCTGGCTCTCCTTGTCCTGCGTTTAAGGCCGTCTCCGGGGTTGTGGTTTTAAATCCCGTCTTAACAAACTTTAATTTTTTTGCTGGAATATTTAGTCCAGTTATGTTTCATTAGTGATATTTTGGGGTTTCGTCTCCCAGGTCACTCAGTGTTTGCCATTTGTCCCTCTGATCTTCTGTCATCTCTCAGTCCTTCCCCTCCTTTTGGGTTTAATCAAGTGTTTTCTTGTCCCCCCCCCCCCGTTTCTTATAAGATTGTATACTGTTCTCTTAAGGGCTGGAGATTGCAATGCTCATCTTGCCTCACGTCTTCCTTACGTGAGGGCCCCCCGAACCCAAGGCCTCACGTCGCTCAGCCGCCCCCACCGCCCCCTGTTGTGCTGTCTGTCGTGTTTTCAGCTCCACCAGCCCTTTGGTTGCTGCCATTCTAAATAGTGGTTGCACATTTACCCACACACGCATCTCCTCAGGCCTCCCTGCCTCTTCCCTGGGGTCCCCTTCTTCACACGCCTCATGTCTGGTCGGCTTGGGGAGCTGTTGGTCACTACACTGTCACCCCCTCACCTCACCTTCGGGGGGGGCTCCTGTCACACGTGTGCCATGCTCCCCCCAGGCCACATACATATACTAGTGACTTTAATGTTCTCTTCTGACTTCCTGGGTTTTTTTCTTTTTATGCTTCAACCTGGATGTTTAGTACTGAGTTATTCTGCAGCTCACAGATCTTGTCGTCTGATGTCTGGCCATGTTCCCAAGACTGAATTTTTTTTTTTTTTGGGGGGGGGGCGGGATTCTAGCTGTCTGGTGAAGTTCTGCCTGTCACACAGGGAGCAGGTGCTGTCTGTCTTTGGTTCGGGTCACCCATGGGCCCGATCTTCCGTCTTCCGTAAGGCGGTGTCATCACTCAGTTCGGTTTCCTCGTATTCCTGGTGGTTTTACTGAATGCTGAACTCTGCGTGAAGACCTTTTCAAGCTCCTGGCAGGCCCCCCACTGCCCCCCGTGTAGTCTGGGGACTGCCGAGGTGGGGGCCACACGTCATGGCCTCCTGGTGGCCCTGCTTCTGGGCGCAGATGTCCCCAGGTCTCTGCTGAGCACCTGGGGGTTCCCCGGGAATGCCTCCTCCCTGGCAAGCCCCAGAATCCAACATTTGTCTGTCTGATGCTTGAGACACCAAGTTCTAGATTTTCTCTTTTTAGTTTCTTAACCGTTGTTTTTCTGAATCTTGTCCTGCATGTGCTGCTTCGTGGTCGGCATGGCTGTGGAAGTCCCGCCGAGGCTGGTTCCCAGGGCTGGGACACGGCGCGCTCGGGGACCTGCAGACCCCTCTGCTCAGCCCCATGGCTGCTGCCCCCTCTCCCGGAGGGCCCCGCAAACCCAGGCAGCTTTGTAAAACTGCGGCTTTCGGAGTCTTTCTCGGCGGGGCTCAGGCCGGTGCTGGCGGCTGTGTCCCCCAGCGGTGGGTGGCCCCCGGGGTTCTACGCGTTAAGTGCATTTGATTTTGCGCAGCTGGCGTGTGCTCATTAGGGAATGAGAGATCGTGTGGCGGTCAGTCGTTCTCCCGTGGGGTCCCCCGCCCCCAGGGGTGCCCCAGCCCGCCGTGCGTCGCCCCGCCCCCACCGGTGCCCCAGCCCGCCGTGCGTCGCCCCGCCCCCACCGGTGCCCCAGCCCGCCGTGCGTCCCGGGTGTTGCGTCTGCGTGCGGAGCGTGCGTCTTGCGTAAGCACGTTCCCAGGCACGCAGAGGCCTGCTGGGTATTCAGGTCTGGAGGGCCGCGGCCGGGCGGTGGGCTCGGCGGCCGTGCCACAGCTGGGTGGGCAGATGCCCGCGGGGAGTGTCCAGCGTTCTGCGCCGTGACCAGAGGCCCGGTCAGCGGGACCGGTGGCCCGCAGTCCAGGATCGCACTGGCCACGGGCCTCTCTGGGTGCGGTCCAGGGTTTGGTCTCTCTCCGCCTGGCCCTGGCGCTGTCCCCAGCAGCTGTGCCCGCACCTTCCCGAGCGTGGGGGCCCGAGACACCTGCCGCGTCCCTGTCGGTCTTAGCTCCAGGGGCTCAGGCAGCCGCGGCTGCACTCCGGCTCCCGGCCTCCGCTTCCGCCTCCGCCTCCGTTCTCGGTCCGTTCTCCGTCCATTCTCCTTCCTTCCTGGCACATGTCTGAGTTCCGCCCGACAGGCCGTGTTTCATCGGTCCTGAATGTGCGTTGTCCCCATGTTTTTGCATCCATGAAATGGGGCACATCTTACCTTCGGTGGTGTGTCACCGTTCCGTTGGTGGCAGTTCTGTCTTTGGGCACACAAAAGACAGAAGGGTGACTGCAGCGACCCCCACCCTGCACCTCCCACCCGCCCGAGTGCGCCTGCGGGAACCGCCACCTGCCGCGTCCCAGGGTGCTGACGGTCGCGTTCGCGTGGACCGAAGTCCTTCACGGGTGTGGCCCTTTCAGAACTGCCAGGCGAGTTGACGTGGAGCTGGCAGCTGCAGAGACGGCCGAAGTCATCCACCCGTGTGGCCTGGGCATCCACACAGTACAGAGCCGTCCCGTCCCCCCGAGTCCTCCATGCTGTCCCCGTGGTCACCCGCCCACACCCCGCCCCTGGCAGCCACCGATCCGTCTTCTGTCCCCATAGTTGTGTTTTGGAGAGGGCCAGGCAAAGGGCTCATGCAGCGTACGGCCGTCTGAGACTGGCCCCTGCGCCCAGCAGAGGGGTCTGGGCGCAACCAAGGGTGCGGCAGTAATTGGTTCCTTTCCACGCTGAGCTGTGATCCATCGACTGGATGGTTCCCGGTTTGTCCCTTGTTGCAGGACCCTGGGGCTGTTTCCAGTTCGGGGCATTTTTAGACAGAGCTCATTTCTCTCCTGCATAAGTACCCGGCCGTGGGGTCGCTGGGCCACATGCTCAGTGTGCGTTTAACCTTCTAAGACCCGGAGGCCACCCGTGCTCGGCGCCTGCGGGTGCTCAGCGTCAGCCCTTCCCATGCGTGCGACGCAGAACCCCTCGTGGCTGGAGCTGGCGTTTTTCTAGCGGCTGACGACGTGGAGCAGCTCTGCGCCTGCTAATGTGCGATCTGGACCTTCTCCGGCGAAGTGTCTGTCCATGTCTTCTGCCCGTTTCCACATCGGGGCTGCTCGTTGTCTTCTGTCGCGTTGGGAGGGACTGCCGCCTGGTTTTGACGTGCGTCCTGTGCCAGACACGCGGCCCGCACACCTGCCCCTCCCGGCTGAAGCTCGTCCGCCTCTTCATCTTCCGCAGATGGGCGTTTTTCATTCCGACGACGTCTGCTTTATCAACTAATTGTTTTATGGGTTGTGCTTTTGGGGTCACGTCTAAGCTTTTAGCCAAACCTGAGATAACAAAGATGTTTTTTCCATTTTCCTCTTAAACTTTTATAGTTTTGTGTCTTACGTTCGGGTCGACGATCCATTTTTGTCCATTTTTGTATGAGGCATGAGCTTTAGATCGAGGCTGTTTTTGTTTGTCTTTTGCCTGTGTGTGACCAGTTACTCGGCACCATTTGTCGAACAAGCTGTCACCCCTCCATTGCATGACGTGTGCACCTTTGTCACACATCAGCTGAGTGTACGCGTGTGGGTCTATTCCTGGGCCACACGCTCTCCACTCGCCCGAGCACACAGGCTCGGTTACTAACGCAGATAGTGGGTCTTAAAATTAGACAGTGTGATTCAGCGTTTTTCTTTCTACTTGGTTTGAGTTGTGTTTTTCTATATAATTAAGAACTAGGGGTTCATTTTCTTTCTGCCATTTTAACAAATGCCATATACTTTCGTGGAGTGGCTGTCACCTTCTCTGTCCCCCGTGCCCTGTCCTCACCCAACCTTAGTAGGGCTCCCCTGCCGCCTGAGCACTGCGGCTCGGTCACCTGCCGGCAGCCGTCATGTTGGTGGGGGCTCCCAAGGGTAGGGCTGCCTGTGCTGTCTCGAGGGTGCCACCTGCGTGATTCCCTGGGGACACTCTATGCACCTGGGGTCGGGACACACTCCGCGTTGGGGCCCCCTGCATGGGGCGCCCTGTAGGCTGGGCCTGGCTGTGTTGCGTGGGGATGGAGTCCATGGCTTTCTTCAGGTTTTGAGTCAGTGACTCTAAGGAAGCTGAGAAGGGGCCGGGACAGAGGCCAGCGCGACCCTCCTGGGTCCCCTCCACACCTCAGCACCTGTGGTTCCTTCTATTCGTTCCTTAAAAAATGTTTTAATTGTGGTAAAATACACATAACATCTACCATCTCCACCAGGGTGAGCGCACAGCTCAGTGGCATCAGGCACAGTCACACAGTGTGTGGCCGTCACCAGCATCACTTCCAGGACTTCCTCATCTTCCCAACCGGAACTCTGTCCCCGTTAAACTCTCACTCCCAGCCCCTCCCCCCGGCCCCACTCTCTAGTTCCTGTCTGTGCATCTGGCTCCTTGGGGACCTTCCATGAGTGGGGGTCCCATGGGACGTGTCCTTTCATGACTGGCCCCTCTCACTCAGCGTGACGTCCTCAGCCCCTTTGCTGGTTGGACTCATGCAGCGTCCCCAAGGCAGGAGCAGCGGGGCCTGAAGGCACACGGGGACCCCTTCGGGACCCCAGTCCGAGCCCCTGGAGGGCCCGCCCACGGGTCCCGTGACCACACTTGTGTTTTCTTTGGCCAATGTGACCTACTTGCCTGCCCATGACGCTGCCGCCGTTTGCCCAGATGAGCTGTTGTTCTGGATTCTTCTGCTGGGACCATTGTGGCCGTGACTCACCGTGCCCACGTGGGGAGCGACACTCGCCTGCCGCCGCCTTGCACGCTTCTCTCCACGCTTCATGGTGCCAAACGTGGAGCCGGTGGTCCTGGAACCAGGCTGGGCCGTCGAGAACGGGGCCATCGATGGCGAAGGTGGCGGCTCAGCCACGGCGGCTGGGCCTGGGGCAGCGGGGGCCACCGAGTGCCCCACGCCTGGAGGCCCTCTGCGTGATGTGCGGAGTCTGCAGACAGCCCCTCAGCCCACCAAGGGGCCCCCCACCCTGCGATCTGGCTGGAATGACCTGTCCGAAGCCCACCAGGAACCGAGGGCGGCCCTGTCACTGTGCCCAGCGAGAGCTCTGTGGTGTCCAGACCTCGTTGTCACCCCCACCCCTGGGGCTGGGCGAGGGGTGGCCCAGATGGGACGCCCCCTGGGGCTTGGGCGTGTTTGGCACGAAGCAGGAATAGGGGGCTCTGGCTCTGTGGGGGTCGGACGGCCGGGCTGGGGACCTGCGGGGCGCGCACAGCTTGTGCTGTTTACGGAAAGTGCAGGAGGGGGAGTTGCGGGTCTGGCGAGCTCTCAGTAAATGCCAGGCCGCCTGTTGTGACCGTGACCCAGTGACCGCTGCGGTTGGGGCTGGGACGTTGGGGGGAGGTAGGCAGTCGGTTTTAAAATGCCATCGGGTAGGTTTTCCTCTGTTCCCTCCCAGAGCCTGGGGCTCCGCGTTTGGGACATGGCTCAGTTGCTCTCTGCGACCCACCCCACCCGCTGTGTCCCCATCATGTGCCTGGTGGGAAATGCTGGCCCCCCCAGTGGCCCCCTCTGACTACCCCGACCTGTGCAGCCGGGCTCTGCCGACTGGGGTGAGCGCCCTCCTTCGGCCCAGAATCGGGCTGCAGCCAGGCTGGAGCCACAGCGTGCCGGCCCCTGGCCCCTGTCCCTTGTCCCTGCACAGACGAGCAGGTACCTCCCCGTGAAGGGGCCCAGCCCAGGGCACAGGGCGCAGGGGGTGGCCTGGGGGTCCCTGGCTGGGGGTTTGTTTGACTCCAGACCAGGGGTGAAGGCTGGAGCAGCAGGTTGTTCCAAAGGACTCCCCTAGGAGTTTTGGGGTGCTGGCTTCCAGAGGCTGGGCGGCCTTTCCCCTCTCCTGTAAGAACTTGTTACAAAGATAATTTGGGGCTAATTCGCACCCAGGCTGCTCTAGGCTCTGGAAGTCTGGGGGGCAGGGGTGGGGGGAGCGTGTGTCCAGGATCGATCCTCACCACCCTCCCTCCGGAGGCCCCCGCTCGGCTTCCCCAGGTCCCTCCCCTACCCGACCTCCCCCACCCCCAGGCTCAGGTGCCTCTGCTGGACCCCCTAAGGAGGGCGTCCCAGAGCAGAGGGGACGGGCACTGGCCAGGCTGAGGGGCCGGGTGCACCTGTGCTGCCCTGCCCTCCGGGCCCCCGAGCCTGGAAGGTCTGCAGCCCGTCTCCTCCTGCCCAGGGGCCTGTCCCCCACGCAGACCCTGCCTGGCACCGTGGGTGAGGGAGGGACGGCCCTGGCTGCTCAGCCCGGTGCGTGGCAGTCTGCCCTGTGTCCTCGGTGGTGACAGCTGGCCGGGAGCGGGTGGCCCTCCCGGGAGGTGGCCCACAGTCACTTACGTGATGGGGACACAGGGATGAGGGAGGCGGCGCCCCTGCCTTCTGTCTGGGCGGCGAAGAGTGGCAGACGGATGCCGTGTGTAGTGCGCGGGGACCGGGGGGCCTCCCGGGGCCCTGCTCCGTGCAGGCCTCTCCACGCCTGCGGAAAGCGGGCAGGCTGTGGGAGGCGGGGGGCAGGACCGGGGCACCTGCTGGGGGAGCCTCGGGGTGCAGAGCCTGCTGGGAGCGTTGGTCCCCAGCACCCGGTTCAGCGGGTGTGGTGGGTGCTCAGCAGCTGCCCGACAGACTCGGGGCCTCTGTGAGCAACAGAGGGGAGCCCCCACCCTGGCCACAGGGGAGACACCCGAGGGCCCATGGGCAGGCCAGGCCGAGGTCAGGTGGGCAGGGTAGGGGCGGGGCAGGGCGGTTCTCTACTTGATGTCCGGCCCGCCACTCGTGCCCACTGGGGACGCCAGAGAGGGCCTCACCGTCCCTTCCCATGCCGGAGCTGCAGGCCTGGCTCCCCCGGGGTCCCTGGCTGTCCCCACAGTGGATTGTCAGGGACAGTGCCTGTCGTGCCCCCCTGGCTGTGTGGCACCTGCCTGAGTGCTGGCAGGCGGCCTCACAGCCACCCCTGGGCCTGGGGCGCGTGGCAAGGCCTCTGCGGAGGCGTCCACTCACGGGGGGCTGCACCCCCACCCGCACACCTGCTCCACCCGCTCCCCCCCTCGCCCCGAGCCCTCACGCCCGCCTGGCCCGCAGGCCTCTGCCTGCTGGACGCCTCCCGGATGCCGCCAGGCCCCTGAGCGGCCTGTTCCCGGGCCTGGGCGGGCGTCCCTGGCCTGCCCTCCTCTGCTGCCCAGTTCACCGGGCCTCCCCGCAGAGGGCAGGGCCAGCGGGCCGGGAGCGGGTGTGGCCGGCGCCCCTGACCGGGTCGCTTCTGTGCCCACAGTGCAAGAGAAGCCCGAGCCGGTGCCGCTGGAGAGCCGCTCCTGCGTCCTCATCCGTCGCGACCTCGTGGCCCTGCCCGCCAGCCTCATCAGCCAGATCGGGTACCGCTGCCACCCCAAGCTCTACTCGGAGGGCGACCCTGGCGAGAAGCTGGAGCTGGTGGCAGGTGAGGCCCCGCCCCGCCCTCCCGGCGGTTCGCCCCCCGGTGCCGTGGGCGATGCGGTCGCCACCAGCCAGCCAGAGAGGAAGACGGGCCCTCTCCTATCTCCTCTAATTTCCTTCTAGAAGGATGTGTCATTAAGAGGAGTCGTTCAGTTGAATTAATTTAGCATTTTAATTGAATCCCCTGGGCTGGTCTCGATTTCTATTGGCAGGGGCGGCCATCACGGTGGTGTTTTAATTTAGGCTGATGATAAAACCAAGTCAGATGCAGCTTATAGCCACCCCCCTCCCCGCTATGTCCCCCCAAGTGTCCGATGGCCACGTCCGCAGGGCGACGCCCGCGGCTCCGCACAGCGGCTCGTGGTCCGAGGCGTCTCCTGCGAAAGCCGCAGAGCTGAGTCAGCCGCGCCGGGGCCGCTGCCTTCGGCAGAGCGCGGATCTGCGCAGTGTTGGGGCCGTTTCATATTTTTGAGGCTGTTCGAGGGGAAGCTGGGGCTCGATGGCACTGTCACCCAAGCTGGTGGGCATGGAGAGCTTTCCGGGGGCCTCTCGCTCGCCCGCGGGGCCCCCCCACGGGCCGGCCAGGCCCACGGCACCTCCCTCCTCCCGCTCCTCACGGCTCCTCTGCCAGCTGCCGGGGCCCCCGCCCCTGTCTGGGACCCCCACCCGCTGCAGCCTCGGCTGGGACGCTCCGGTGCAGAGGGCAGCTCCCCGCGGGCCGAGGAGGGCGGCCTCGCCGTGCAGCGCCCGGGGCAGCCGCTGGGCGGTGCCGGGCCGGGGTGGGGCAGGGGCGTGCCAGGCTGTCCTGGACCCCCACCCCTGCCGCCACCCTGTCCTGGGCAGGACCCGGGCCGCATTCGGGAGGGGCCGTGTGGGGCTGTGATTGGCCCTAGGGGTGGGTTCTAGCTGAGGGCTCTGGGGGGGCCCAGGGGACCCGTGGAGGGGGGCCCAGGGGACCCGTGGAGGGGGGCCCTGCCTCCCCGCAGCCTCCTGCTGGTGCTGGGGGTCGAGCAGGCGAGGGCTAGCCGCCTGCCCTGGCCCCACCCGGACCCCAGCTGGGTGTCGGGTTGCCAGGCCCCCTTTCCAGAGCTCCCCACAGTGAGGGGGCGTCCCGCCTGGTGGCCCAGGGCGGCCTGCTCTGCTGTCGAGTTTAGGCTCTGCAGGTATGAGCTGGGTGGACGTGAGGCTGGGACCGTTTGACGCAGCTGACCAGACACCCCCTCCAGTCAGCCGTGTGCCTCTTGCAGCCCTGGCTGCCGCTCCCCTGGGGCCTTGGCTCATGGGGCTCATCGCAGGGCTAGGCAAGGCCCCCTGTGGCCGGGGCCAGGCGTCCCGGAGGAGCAGGGCCCTGTGTGGCCCTTCCGCCCTGCCCCCCAGGGAGGGAGACCGTTCCCTCCTGATGGGGAGGTTCGAACGTGCTGCGACACTTGGTCACAGGGAAAGGCCAGGCGAGACGGGGCCGCCCCGAGACCCCCGAGGCCGGCAGTGCCCACGTGCCCTTCGACGTCCGGTGTAGGTACAGGCGTCCCCGAGCTCCCGGGGTCCCCCCCGCTGGTGTCTCAGCCCTTTGCTGGCAGCCTGGTGGGGCGCCCAGGCCTGCCAGGCTTCTCGGGGCAAACAGCGCTGCGTGGGCTCGCCGGTCACCTCGCAGCCCGCGGCTGCCAGTTCCCCCAGTGCAGCCCAGGGAGAAGCCGGGGGAGCCCCCGCCCGGCTTCCCGTCACTGCCTGTGGCTCTCTGGTATTGGGGAGGGGACCTTGAGGAAGGACAGTGTTCCCCGACCCCCAGAGGAGCCAGGGAGCTCCCTTGAAGCTGGAAGGGTGGTTGGGGACAGCCTCGGAGCACGCCACCAAGGCTGCCTCCTCCGGTGCGGGGCCTCAGCACAGCAAGACCAGCCGGGAGCGGCAGCCCTCGCGCTGCGGGGCCCAGGCCGGGGTGGCGCCTGCTGGGCGGGGGGTCCGGGGACCCCGCTCTCACCAGCCGGGGAGGCGGGGCCGGGCCTCGGCGGGGGCCGGGCCTCACTGTGTCCCGTCCGGCGGCCGCAGGCTCCGGCGTCTACATCACGCGCGGCCAGCTGATGAACTGCCACCTGTGTGCCGGGGTGAAGCACAAGGTGCTGCTGCGGAGGCTGCTCGCCACCTTCTTTGACAGGTGGGTCCCGCCGCTCGCCCAGAGCCCTGCTGCGCCCCTCAGCGGCAGGACCGCCGGGCCGCGGCCGGGGGGCACATCTGCCCGGCGGGCCCAGGCTCTGGGGAGGGCCAGGCTCTCGGGTGTTTCCGGGAGGGCTGCGGGTCCCCCCAATGAAGCGAAGAGCCACCTCGCTCCATCGCGGTGGGTCGGGCAGCCCCTCCCCAGGGGGCTTTGCTCCCGCCCCTCCCTCAGCGGTGCGGGCCCTGCTCCCCACCCTCCACCTCGACCCCTGGGACGGGCACCAGCCCACGGAGGGAGCCGGGTGTCCCCTGCCGCAGGCTCTCGGCTCCTCCGGTCAGCCCTGGGCAGTGGGGATGCCCATTCCCGCGGTCACCTGCGGTCAGAGCCTCACTCGGACACCCGCCCACCCTCCCCACACCAGGAACACGCTGGCCAACAGCTGTGGCACCGGCATTCGCTCATCCACCAGTGACCCGAGCCGCAAGCCGCTGGACAGCCGCGTCCTCAACGCTGTGAAACGTAAGGGCCTGGGGCCGGGGGCGGGGCCCGGGCTCGACACGCCTCCCTCCGGGCCGGGGGCGGGGCCCGGGCTCGACACGCCTCCCTCCGGGCCGGGGGCGGGGCCCGGGCTCGACACCCCTCCCTCCGGGCCGGGGGCGGGGCCCGGGCTCGACACGCCTCCCTCCGGGCCGGGGGCGGGGCCCGGGCTCGACACCCCTCCCTCCGGGCCGGGGGCGAGGGCCCGGGCTCGACACCCCTCCCTCCGGCACCAGGCCGCGCTGCGGGTCAGGTCGCGGGTCAGGTCGCGGGAGAGGGAAGAGCCGGGTCTCGAGGTGCGAACATCCTTGGTAGGTTTCCAAGCGCGATGGATTCAGCTGCGAAACTATTTTAATACGTGAAATAGATCTAATTTTCCTTTTTGAACAAAACCCCTTATTTACATTTGGAGGTTATTCTGAGCCTTTGCCATCTGCTCGGCGTCTCTGCCTCCCGCTTCTGGGTGCGGGGGCGGAGCGCAGCCGCTCCGTGGCAGACGCCGCCCGGCCCCACACGCCCGTCCCGGGAGAGGCGGCCCAGAGCCCAGCGGAGGCCAGGCCGGCCACGTGCACGTGAGCCGCGGGCACACGAAACATGATCTTAGTTTCTCGCTTAAAAGACGTCTCTCGTTTCAGAGTGCAGAGGGGCCTTTGCAGTCGGTAATTAGGGCCCAGGGTGTGGGGTGCTGGCCGGGCTCAGGGAGACACGCACGGGGGTGCAGCTCACGCTGCCCTCTGCAGGGCTCACACGGGGTCGGGCGCTTACCCCGGCCCGGCCTCCAGGCTCCAAGCTCTCAGACAGCTGGGTCTCATGGTCCCTGGTGGAGAAAGCAAGGGAGGGGTTGTTTTATCATGAACAGTGACACAGGTGACGCTGCAGCTGCTGGCTTCCTCCGGGCTGACGACCAGCTCCCTCCTTACTCCCTGTCCAGCCTGTGGGCGGACACGCAGGTTTTGCCTTGAGCCCTGCTCTGGCCAGGATGTCTGACCTGCCCCCGGAGCCAAGGCGGGTGGGACAGAGGGGGAAGGGAGGCCCGGAGACGCGAGGGGCCTGCCCAAGGCCACACAGCCGGCCGGCCAGCGGTCGGAGTTGGGGCAGGGTCCCTGGCACTGTTGCCGGCTCTGCAGCCTTGTGCCCTGATGCCCTGACTGTCTGTCCCCTCGAGTGTGGCCAGGGACTGTCCCCAGGTGTGGCGTGGCCCGCAGGGCCGAGCAGCGAGGGCGACCACGGGTCTTCAGGCTGAGGCCAGGAGAGCCCTGAGCGCCACGTGGTCTCTGCGCCCGTGGGAAGCGGGATGAAGGACGGTCCCCGGAGGTCCATCCGGGGCGCCTCGGCTCCGGCCCCCGGGGCGGCAGAGGGTGGGCAGCGCGGAGGTCCCACGGCGGCCGCTCACGCCCCCCGGCCCTGTCCCTGCAGTGTACTGTCAGAACTTCGCCCCCAGCTTCAAGGAGAGCGAGATGAACGTGATCGCCGCGGACATGTGCACCAACGCCCGCCGCGTCCGGAAGCGCTGGCTGCCCAAGATCAAGTCCATGCTGCCCGAGGGCGTGGAGATGTACCGCACGGTCATGGGCGCCTCGGCCGCCGCCATGGCCCTCGACGCCGAGCTCCCGCCCGCCGCGGCGCAGGCGCTGGAGCAGCGCCTGTACGCCGAGCGCCGGGGCGACCCCGCCGCCATCGTGGCCCTGAGGACTGACGCCGCCGGCGTCGACCTGAGCGCCGCCGCCAACCCCGCCTTCGACGCCGGCCAGGAGGCCGACGGCCCCGGCTCCGTCATCCAGGAGGTGGCCGCGCCTGAGCCGCTGGCCCCCGACGGCCAGAGCTCGCCGCAGCCCTTCGAGCAGAGCGGCGCCCCCTCCAGCCGGCCCCAGACGCCGGCCGCCAGGAGGCAGGAGGGCGCCTACGCGGGGACCTTGTAGAGGGCCGCCGGGGGCCGCCGGGCGCCGCCGGGGACGGCACTAGCTGCTTGCATGCGTTACTAATACAAACAAATGTGATCAAGCCACTTACCTACTGAACTGCTGTTGCCTGAAAAAAATGTGATTTTTATTCTGCTTGTACTTAAAACGTATGAAGGAAACGATGCATTCGTGACACTGTAAACAACTAGGCCACTGGAGGCCTGACTGCGAGAAAGGGCCCAGCGTCCCTCTGGATAACTCGAGGTCAGTCTCCAAGTCGTAGCCACCACCCCCCACCCCGCTCTCGGGGAGGGGGCGAGAGGCCGCCAGGCCCCCTGGAGCCCAGCCCTGCCCCAGCCTCCTGCCCTTCCGGCTCTCTCTGCTGGGACGAGGCCAGGGGCCCGTGGCGTGGGGGCTCCTGTCCTTCCCTGTGAGGGTCCCACCTACGCGTCGGGGGCCACGGCCGGGGCTGGGCCCCCAGGGGGCAAACTCTCTGTTTCCCTTGCTGAGAGTCGGGGTCAGGCCTGCCGTGCGCGTGGTGGGCGTGTGCGAGTGTGTGAGCGTGTGCATTTGCGTGTGTACAGGGAGCAGAGGCGGCGTGGTGACGGGCCTCGCTGTCGCTGTGGGCGGGGACAGGGTTGCTGGCTCGTCTGTTGCCCCGCCTGGCACTCCGGGGCCCCTCGGTCACCTGGGCCCGGCCAGCCTCCCGCCCGGCCACCCGCAGTCCAGTGGGGTGCGGCCGCCGCCCCGCGTGCCTCAGCCTCGTCGGGATTGTTTGTTTGTTTGTTCATTTGTTTTCATCCCAATTCAGGTCTAGTTCACACCTGGTTTGGAGACTTTCAGACCCAAAAGAGCAAAAAATCAGGGTTGGCGTCCCCGCTGTGGCTCGGGGCCAGGCCTGCTGTGTACGGTGCCCCCACCCCGGGCCAGGTCACACTGACCTCCCACCGGGAGCAGGGGCCCCGGGAGGTGTGGCTAGGGCGTGTGAGGAGGTGGAGGCCCCTGGGCCAGCGGGGGCTGCTTGGTGGAGGGCAGGGTCCGGGCCGGGCTGGAGCTGGGGCCTCCCCACGTATGCTCGGAGCCTTGGGGCCACGGGCGGGCAGCGGGCAGCGGGCACAGGCCTGAGCCGGGCAGTGTGCGGGGCGCCCAGGGGCAGCAGTGCAGGCCCTGGAGTGTGAGAGAGGTGCAGTGAGGGAGGCCCAGCCCGGCTGTGTGTGGGTCTGAAGCTGGAATGTTCCCTCAAAGTTGCATTGCTGGTGTTTTGGGGGGGGCGTCCACAGGCTGCCCCGTGTGCTCGTGGGGCCTCTGGCCCAGTGGCTCTGTGTCCTTGTCCAGGGGCTGTGGCCCTCCCACGTCACAGGAAGCCCCCAGGCGTGGCTGGGACACCCCCCCTCTCGCAGACCTGAGGGGATGTCTCGCGTGGTGCCTGTCCTGGCGCTCTGCCTGTATGTGCCCCAGGCTGGCCAGGTGGGGTTCCGCCCCTCCCAGGACCCACAGAGCTGAGCCTCCCCAGTCGCAGGGCCTTTGTGGGGTCCAGCGAGGCACAGCCTGGGGGCGCGGTCAGGCTCCTTCCCACTGGGTTCCTCATTCCTGCTGCCCGCCGCCCTTCCTGTGGGGCAGGCTGGGGCAGCGTCCCGGCCTGCACACAGCCTCCTGGGCCCCCTCCAGCCGGGCCAGACGTGTGCCCGCCCTGCAGACAGATCTGACAGCTGCAGGGGGGCCGCGGGCGGGCAGGGGAGCCCCTCCCAGCCCCCGGACCGCCCACGCCAGGCACCACGGTCCCGGGCCCCAAGGGCTGCAGCTCCCGTGGGGGCGTCAGACCGACCCCCTGGCCCGAGGCGGACCTCTCCCTGTCTCCCCTCCCCTGCCACGGGCCCAGGACCCACAGCTCACTAGGGACCGGGACCAAGTCCTCCCAGCATCCGGAGGAGGCCACTCCTCTAGCGCCCCTGGGTGGCCACAGGGCCGTGGCCGTGTCGGCAGGTGAGGTTGACCCCCGCTCATCTCCCCTCTAGAGTGTCCCTTTATCTGCTCCCCTCACCCCAATTTGCACTTTAATTTGACCATTTCTGGGGACCTTCAGGAGACGGGCCCACCTGTACTGGCTGTTGGCAGGCCTCTCTCTGTCACCCCCTCTCTCGTCCCTTCCAGAGCGGGCATGGTCCCCCAAAGGGTCCGGGACGGGGAGGGGTGCCGCTGGCCCGGCGGAGGCGGTGGCCGCACGGAGAAGGCCTGACCGCGGCTCAGGCCAGCACAACGTCCCGCGACCTCTGCCCCCGACTGCTTCCGACCGCGTCTGTTCAGTTGCTGGGTGGGGAGCGCGAGCCGTGAGTGAGACTTGAACCGCGACATGTGAATGGTCCCGAGCTCGCCCTGTGCCCGCAGCGGGCCGGGCCGAGCGTTTTGCACTAATGTGTCCCGCGGTGGCCGTGGGGCCGGAGTGTTTGCAGACGGGCATGGCTGACGATTGTATCTGCCGGGACGTCCCCCCGCGTCCTGGAGGCCCGACCCCGGGGGCGGGCGGGCGGGCGGCGCCCTGGGCTCCGAGGGACCTTCCAGAGTGCCTTAGCATCTTTTGATCATTTTTCCCAAGGAAAACCAATTAAGAAAAGCGGACCCTCCCCCTCCTCTGTTTACAAGACGACTAATTCCTGTCCCGCCAGCGCGACCCCGGCACCCAGACCCCGTAGGAGGAGAGACGAGCCACTCAGTATTTATGAGATGTCTGCACCTTTATTCCTAAGCTTGACCGTTAGCAATACACATATACTCCATAGAGCCTGTTAGGGCTGTCATAGCAGCACCTTTTCACGGAGGAGAGGAGGGACCGGAGCGTGTGGTGGCTGACATGGCACTGGCCCGGGCCCAGCAGCTGCCCCCGCCCTCCGCCCTCCCTGAGGCCTGGGAGGTGCTGCAGGAGGCGGCTGGCTGGAAGGGGCCAGAGGTGTGACAGATACTGTGAGCTGGGTGGGGCCGGCCGCCTGGCCGGTGGGCCTCCGTACTTGAATCTTGTCCTGTTCCCTGCACTGTGGCCTCGCTAGGCTTCTCTGTGGTCGCTTCACTTTGCGTTGGACTCGGTTGTCCCTCCTTGTCCCCCGAAGGTGGACGAAGCCGTGGACGAGCGGCGAGGGGGAGAGACTGCCGGGCGGGCGTGCAGCCCGCAGCCCCTTCCGGCCTCCCGGAGGCTGGGCGGCCACGGGCGGGGGCTCCGAGCCCGGCCTGGTCCTGCAGGAACACGCGTTCTGAGCGGGGGCGGGGGGCCGGCGGAGGGGCTGCGGGCTCCACGCAGCCTGAGCTCTGCGGGGACTCCGGAGCGCCCGGCCCTCCCCAGCATGAACGTTCTAGCGCCCGGCCCAGGGCCACCCCCAACGTTTGCTGCTCAGAGTGCCCCCAGACAGGTTATTTTTATGGAAATATCTGCTGCAATAGAAAAAGGCCAATTGCCCATTAACCAGCTCAGAGCTTGGAGAAGCCTGCTCCCCTCTGCCCCGCAGTCACCCCACCCGCAGAACCCGGAGTTCGTAGCTGCCCTGAGCTTTAACTACTGTTTCAGAATGTTGCTGCTGCCTAAATCCGTTGTCATGTCAGCTAGCCGGCTCCGAGCGCGTCACCCGCCGGAGATGCGGGACCGTTAGGGCTTGGTACGAGATGTTTCTCATGTGGCAAAGGTTTGGGGTTTTTGTTTGTTTGCTTGTTATGTTTCTTTGGGGGAAAAAAAATAAAGTGAAAAGGAAAATTATGCAGAATCTAAAGCATTCAGATTGGACAACCTGCTTGAATTCTGATCAGTTGCTTCGTTGTTAGCATTTTGCACATGATTGTAATTTTTATGTCAACAGAAGCCAAAACTTGCAATACTATTTTTAGCAGACAAAAAAAAAAAAAAAAAGAACTACGTAAAAAACGTATAAATATTTTTGACTTGAACATTTGGATGGCACTGGGCACAAATAGACCATTTGTCCTCTGGACGAAATGTTTGGAGACGAGAGACTTTTCAAAGGAGACGGTGGTGGAGTCGGTGGGGGATTAGGTAGTACTGTAACTCACGACTGTTAGAAATCAAATAAAATAAAGAAACCGTTCCTGTGCTGTATCAAGGTTGGTCTCACACACCACTGAGTTCGATTTCGGCCGCAGAAGATGCTAGCTTTGTTTCGTTTCGTTTTGTGTTTTGAAGAAGGAGGAAGCCGTTGTCCTTCCTGCGTCCTCACTCTGTGCTGCTACTCGGCAGAGTCCGGACTGTCGCTTCTTAGCCGCGGCTGACGCTGTAGCAGCAACTCGACCTACAGGAGCGTCCGCCGGCAGCCAGGAAACGGCTCCTGGCGCCCAGGACCGCTGCTTCTGTAAGGTGGACATTCGTTGCAAAGAGACAAAAGGATGTGATCAGTTCATTGTAAAGCGCTTTGTAAAATTCACATTTACAGAATAATAAAGTCAGTTCAAACTCAAGGCGCCTACACTTTTGCTGGGACAGTGGAGTTGGGGGGAGGGAAGCCAGAGAGTGGGGGGGTTGGGCCGTTGGGGGCAAGGCGACCAACCATCCCCATGTCCTCGGGAACTAGCAGCCCCGTTACAGGGAGGGACCATCCCCAGTCTCACTGCCCACTGTCTACCCCTGGCCCACTTGCTCCCTCCCCCAGAGTCTTCTAAGGGCAGGGGGCTGGTGGGCAGGGGGTCCTAGAGCTCATGTGCTTGGGGGAGGGGCTCTTCTTATCACCTGCGACTGGAAGAGCTACCTCACCTGGCTCACCTGCTTGCGCTCCACCAGGTAGGTGTGCAGATACCTTCCTCCACGCCCCCACACCTGCTGGACCAGGCCTGCCCCCAGGTGGACGTAGGGGAAATTGCAAGTAGGTGGAGCTGGGCCTGTCCACTCCATCTCCCAATTGTCTCTTGAAGTGTCCCCCTAGGCCATCCAGGGGCTGGGGCCTCGGACTCAGGCCTGGCACCCATGCCCCCTCTCCTGTGCGGGGTCCACAGGCCCCCCTCGAGCTCGCCCTGGGCCCCGGGCAGGAGCGGCTTCGCGTCAGTGTTCGCTGGACGTGGGTCAGGTCAGGGCTCCGGCCCTCACACTGGCTTCCCAGACCTGGACGCCTGTGTGGCGGGGCCTCGCTTCCTTCTGGCCTGTGAGGGTCTCGTCCGGAGTGGCCACCTCTGACCTGACGGCACCCCCGGTTGCTCCCCCGTCCCGGGCCTCGCAGTACCTCTCCTGCCTGGGCCGGGACTTGTCCGCTCTCTCGTCTGTCGGGCAGGGGTCTGTCGGGCTGCCTCACGGCGGCGTCCCCAGCTCGGAACAGGTGAAAATCTAAAGCGGGTGGACGTGGTTTCCAGAATGGCCCCTGCCTGGGCGACCCATGCAGCAATGGGCGTGCTGGTCTGGGGTCACCCTGAGCGTCCCCTGCTGCAGAAATGCCGCAGCAGCCTGCCCCAGGCAGGGCTGGGAGCACTGGGTGAGCCTGTCCCCGTCCACTGCCAAGCCCATCTCCATCTGCCGGGGTGAGTGGCTCCCGGCTTCTGCTTCTGTTCCTGTTTGCAGCGCTGTCCCTGCCACCCCCCGTCCCGCTCACCAGCACCAGCTGCCCATGGTGCATGTGTGGGGTGGGGGGCGGTCTCGGCTGGAGCCCAGGTCGCCCGCCGGTGCTCTGGGATGGCTGCCCAGCCCCGCCCTCACCTGGGGCAGGTCTAGGAGGGGAGCTGGACACCTGCCGGCCTGCGCTCTGTCCCTTCGGCCCCCGTCCTTCGGCCGGCCTCCCTGCCCTCGCAGCCTCCCACAGAACCGGCTGAGGCATCCGAACCTCGCATCAGCCCCTTTGCTGGGAGCCCGCAGCCTCCCCTCCTCTCACCCCTTTGTCCTGTTCTGGGAGGAGGGTGCAGAGTCAGCAGGACCCAGAGGCTCTGCCCAGAGCCCTTTGTCCTTCTGCACAAAGGGTTGGAGCCCCGGGGGGCGGGGTGGGTCCGGAGCCTGGGGCAGGGCCTGCTGAGGCGAGCTGGGGGAGGCAGAGGCCGGCGAGGGCCTGGCCGGCATGGGGGGTCGGCGAGGAGGTGGGCAGGGCAGGGCTGGGGGGCCACGTTGGCCACCTTCACGCCCGCTCCCGCCGCGACTGGCAAGCTCTGAGTGGTGTGTTCACGACCCCACTGGTTAGGCATTGCATCCCCTAGGGGACAGCCAGGGCCTGCGCACAGGGCGGTCCCAGCTGCCCCCACGCCCCGTGCCTTGCTGGCGGCCGCCCGGCCTGACGGGGTCCCAGCCCGCCTGCTGCTGCCGCTGCCAGGAGGCTCGAGGTGGACTAGTCACAGCTCCGCGTGGTCCGTTCTGTCGGTGGCCCCAGGGTCTGCTCAGAAGTGCACACTGGGACCACCCTGGGGTCTCCCTCAGCGAAGGGAAGGGGAGCGGTGGGCAGGTGGCCAGCAGGTTAGGGCCTGGGCCGGGAGGGGCCGCAGTCGTGGGGAGGGCTGAGGCCTACCCATCTCCACTGCCCAGACAGGTCTGAGCACCTGGGGACAAGCAAGAGGTGACAGCGTGTCAGCAGGACTCCCACTGCGACGGTGGGGTGGCAGGCCCCCCAGGGGTGCACGCGGCCATCTCCCACCTTGGACGCTGCTCCTGGGGTTCCCCTAGGGTGCGTGTGGCCAGCGGTGAAGGCCGGAGCTGGGAGGGGGCCGAGGGCCCTGTCGGGGAGCTGCTTCAGCCACGTGGGAATTACACAGATGACAACACCCACAGAAACCGGGGTGCGGGGACAGCCAAGACCCACGTTGGAGCCCACAGGGGGCTGGAAAGGGTGGGGGCGGGAGAGCACCCCAGGACAGCCCGGCCTTTGACCCCTATACATGTGCCCTCTGCTCCTGGTGCTGGAGGTGAGCTCGAACCCCGACTGACCTTGGCCAGGCCCTGTCTGTGCGGGGCCTCGCCGAAGCCCCACCACAGCGGCCCGCGAGGTGGCCCCGTGTCCCAGATGGGGAGGCTGAGGCTCAGGAGCTTGGGTGTCGTCTGGTCACAGCCAGAAGGTGGCAGAGCCAGGATCTGAACCGGGTCCCTGCACAGCGCTGGCCTCTGTGACCTCCCCCTGACCCTGGACCCCCCCGGGGAGCGAGCGTCCCCAGGTTGGCCGGTTGGATGGGCTCAGCCAGGGCCAGCACACGGTGACGGTGACACAGTTCCTCCTGCCCCAGGTGCTGTCCGCCTGTCCGGCCCAACCCCCAGGGGCGTCCTTGGCCCCCGCTGAGGAGGGGGCTGACCTGTCCTGCGGGTGACCCAGGAGGCTCTTGGAGGACGGGAGAGCAGCAGGGACAAGAGCCAGCTCACGGCCCGGCTCCTCGGGGCCACCTGGGAGGGGATGAGGGGCCTGCCCTGGGCGCCCGCCTGGGCCCGGGTGGGAGGTGCGAAGGGACCTTGCCCCTCACACTCCCCGAGTGGCCTTGGCCCGTGCTTAGCTGTCCTTGTCCTCCGTTTCCTCCTCCATGAAATGGGGCCATGCCGATGCCGCCTCTTGGGATTTGGGGGCATCTCGGGGTTTGGAGCCTCTCGGGGCTGTGTTTACGAAGACGCAGTGCTGCCCGGCGCACGCAGCCGGTGAGTGCCGGCCAGCGCCAGCTAGGCGGGCTCTGCTGGGGCAGGGCAGACACTCAGCCGGGGATTCTGCACCAAGAGCCCGGGGAAAACGGGGCCCGGCAGCTGGTTCCCCGGAAGATGACGGGAGGTGAGGAGCCCCGTGGAGGGGCGGGCCCTGGGGTCACGTCTGTCCTGGCCACCTGGCCACTGGGAGCCTCAGTCTCCTCCTCTGTAAGGGGAGCGACTCCCCACAGCTGTGGGCAGGGGGGCACCGCGTCCGGAGGGTCTGCAGTCGTGCAGGAGCGTGGCCCGGAGGCCTCCCCTCCGACCCTCTCCGCCGACAGCAGGAGGCGGCAAGTCTGGAACCTCCGCCCTCACCCCACGTGGAGGCGGGCTTCGCTCACGCCGCCTGCCCGTGGCCTCCCTAGCAGCGGCCGAGCCCAGACCCTCCGGGCCTGCCCCTGCGACAGAGGCCATCTGTCAGCGTGTGCAGGGGTGGGGGGCGCCTGGCACCAGGCGGAGAAGCCGAGATGCCGGCCCAGGGCTCTGCGTCCAGGGTCCTGGGTGGGAGCGTGGTGGGGCCCACAGGCACCCGTGCCGAGTGTGCGGGACGCCCCGGCCGTGTCGAGTGAGGGGGCGGCAGAGGCTCCGTGGGCGCCCTGGGCCAGGGTCAGGGGTCAAGGAGGGGCTCCATGCCGGAGGTGGCCAGAGCGGGCTCCGAAGGGCGCTGGGCAGAGGCACAGCCTGCAGAGGTGACAGGCCAGGGTCAGCGCCTGCCCCGGCCCCGGCCAGAGCGAGCCCCAGCCCCGGCGGGACGCCTGGCCTGGGACGTCGCCCCTCCCGCCGGACGCCCTGAGTGCCTGGCCCCTGCACCTGGAGGTGGCCCAGCTCCCGCAGCGACAGCCACCCCGGTGCCTCGGTTCCCTGCCGCTGCTCTGAGTCATGTGCCCTGCATTTGTATTTAGAGAGTGGAGCAGATGGTGGGTGCAGTAACACTTTAAATTAAGGATTCCAAAAGCACATTAAATTTAGATTTAATAAGACAGTTACTGTATGGAAATTAGAGACCCATCGACTGCTCTCCAAGCGCCCAGGCCCAGTCCCGCACCCCCTTATGGCACGAGTTCGCCTGAGCGTGTCGGGGGCGTGTACGGAGCAGGCTGGCTCCCCCGCCCTGGCCCGTGGCCACTGGCCTTGCTGGACCTTCAGTTTCTGAAGCCCCGTCCCTCGGAAGGCCATGTGCATCCTGGGGCTGACCTGGCGGGCGTCATGGAATCCTCCAGAAGCCACTCTTGCTTTGTCCACTTTGCAGGACAGGAAACCGAGGCTCAGAGAGAGAAGGGACTTGGCCGAGGTGGGTGGTGCCGGGTGTGGATGGTGGTGCTGGTCTTGAGGGACTGGGGGCGGGGCCCAGAGGCCCCACCTGCTTTCCCAGGGTCCCAGCAGTCCTGACCTTGGCCTCGGCCCTGCACTTGCACTCGGGGGTGGGGCGTGGGACAGGGTGGGGAGGGGACTGGTGCCCATGCGATCCCTCCATTCCCACTGGGCTCTCCCGGGCCCCAACTCTTATCTCCTCTGTGCCTCTGGGGGTCCTCACCATCCCCCAAGCAAAGCAGGTGAGGTGGCTTCCACTCCTGTCACCAGGAATCAGACTTCCTGTGGGTGCCATCCCCCCCCCGCCTTTACAAAGGAGGAAACAGAGGCCCAGTCCGTAGGCCATGGTGGGCAGGGCGCCCTCTGGCCCGGAGCTGGACGAGCAGATGGATGTTTGGCTCAGGCGAGTGGGAGCCATGGGTCCCAGTTCAAGTTCACAGGAAACCCGCAGAGGCCAAAGGAGGAGCGCAGGGGTCAGCACCTCCATCTCGGGGTGTTGGGTGTCAAGCAGGACAGGGCATCTGCAGGCCCGACACTGAGGGTGGGGTGGGGTTCGCTTGCCTGCTCTTGATGAGGCCACAGCCCCAGGCCCTTTGGACCCCACTCTGCCCCCTCCAAGGCCAAGGCCAGTTCTCTCTACAAAGCAATTCCTCACGTCTAGGACGTCACTGTTTTTCCTAAATTAAAAAAATAATAATAATGACAACAAATAATAAAGCACTCGCGTGCCTGGTGGGGGGCTGTGACTCAGTGAGTCCTCTCAGCAACCCACAGTGCTTCTGTTTGCAGGGGCTCCCACACCCCCAGACCCCCACACCCAGGCAGCCCCCCCCCGTTCCCCCAACCCTCCCCAGGTGGCCTCCTCCCCAGAGGGCTGCTGCACTTCCTCCCACGGTAGCAGCTGCCTGCTGCCTCTGAGCTGTGGGCTCTGTAGGCCCCGGGGCCGGGCTGCTCGAGGCTGGGGGGTAGGGGGTGCAGCCCTTCAAAGAGCCGAGAGCCTGCAGCCTGGGAACAAGGATGGGGCCTGCCCAGCGGTCACTGCTGAGCCTGCTTGCTGCCTGGGAAACAGGCCGTGAGGAAGCCAGCCCCCGCCCTGCCCATGCCGGCCCCCCCCCCACACCGGAGTCGCCCCAGCCTCCAGGCTGCCCGCCGAGCTCCACGGGTCTGAGGTGCCCCCGCTTGGGCTGAGGTCCCCTCTGCACGCTGAGGCCTGTGCCCAGGTGTCTCCTGCGCCCTGGCCGGGCTGGACACACGCACCCGCCTTGGCTCAAACACGCGGGGAGCCTGCGGCACCCAGGCCCGCCCTCTGTGGGAGACAGGCGGGTAGCAGGCGCCCAGCCCCTGTGCAGGGTGGTGGGGGCTGCCTCCGGGAGGGGCCAGGCGGGCAGAGAGGCCAAGAAGGGCCGGCCCAGGCCCTCCCCAGCGAGGCCGGCCAGCCCGGGCAGCCTGCAGTCCCCCGGGGCGTGGCTAGAGCAGGAACCCCACCAGAGGGCACCGGGCCCGTGCCCCCGGCTCGCCCCTGGGGCCCACTGCTCATCCCTGCTCACTATCCCCAGACGAGGACGGGGGGAGCCCAGAGGGAGCCCCAGGCCAGGCCCGGAGCCGGCTGCCTCTCCCCCCGCCCGGCCCGCGGCTGCTCACTTGCTCTGTTTAACCTGCGCAGTCTCGGCTGGCAAGCTGTCGCCCGCAGTCTGCAAACATCGCTTCCCGCTCTGCTGCTCGCTGCCAAGTCCCGCCGCCAGCCCGGCTCGAAGGCGGCGTACAAGCTGCCCGGCCTGGCACAGGGCTCCGTGCGGCCTCCCCCGGAGCCGGCCCGCGGGGGCTGTCCCCGAGCGCCCCGAATCCCTCAGCCTGGCCATCGGGCTCCCGCCTGCTCCCCGCAGCGGCCTCTGCGGCCCCCGAGGCCCTTGGGCCCCGGGGGAATCCGGAACCCCGCAGAACACAGGCACCCTGGGAGCCACCACAGGACTTTGGGGACAGTTAAGGGGCTTCGGGAGGGAGCAGTGTCCCTGGGCCCTGGGGACGGCCACCTCTTGAGGTCGGCCTCGAGCCAATGCCCAAGCCATTTCATCCAGCCCAGGTCTGCTCCCCACGGTCCTCCATCCCCAGCCCTGGTGGCTGTTCGGGGTCACAGGTCCCTTCGCGAAGGGTGTCAGCACCACCAGGTTGGCCCCCCGTCGGCATGCACTGGCTCGAGCCCCCGGGGCATGTGGGCAGGGCAGCCTCCGGGGGGCCAGAGCTGGCTCCCCTGCAGCTCAGACCCTCCTGGGTGGGAGGGAGGAGTTTAGGGCACTGGGACCCGCCCCCCGTGCTGGTGACTGGAGCCCCAGCCTCCCAGCAGCTCCCGGGCTCAGCCTTCAAGACAGGGCTGCCCCTTCCACGCGGACAATCGCGCCGTGTCTCATGGCCTCGTAATTAAGTCTCTTCATCCCCGTTTTGGTCAGAGTGGGATTTGTTGTTCTCGGGCAGGATAAAACCAATCTGTTTCAGGGGGGCCTGGGAGCAGCTCCGACCCTCCGCACCCTGGGGGGGTTGGGGGTGGCCCTGGCACCTCCTCACTGTATTGGGGGGCTGCCAGGCAGAGTGGGGGCTGGGAGCCTGGCCGCTGGGCTGGCCTGGGGCTCAGAGGCTGAGAGCATGTGGACAGTCCCCGGGGTGCTGTCCCCCCAGCCCGCGTGCGAGGGCACGCACACACACGGACAGGACACGTTAGCGTCCACGGCTGCCCCCGGGCCTGGGGGGTTTGGGGCTCTAGCATTAGAAGCCCCGCTGGGGGCTCGCTTTCTGCACCAGGAGATGCCCCGCCCCCCCCCCGTCTCCTGGGGCTGAGGGACAGAGCGAGGTTCTGCCCAGCGGCGGGTGGAGCAGCGGTGACCTGCAGGGGTCCGAGCCCGCTGCGGCCCGCGCCGGGCAGGGGGTGTTCAGGGGTGTGGGTCGTGTCCCCGTGGCCTGCCCTGTACCTGCAGACACAGCCCCGGGTGGAGGATGAGCCGTTTTCCTTTGAGTGTTTAAGAACCTAGGGCCAGAACACACATAAAGGAGATCTTTGTGGGGGAGGAGGGTGTAAAATCGTGAGAGAACAGAGAAGTTTGGTCCGACATAATCTAACAAGCGTGGACTTTTCAATGATGGCCACTAGCCAGGCTTCCTCTCGGGGGGAGCGCAGACGCTTCGGGGGGTGAGGTGATTAATTTTGAAGTTTGTATTGCACGTCGTAGCACGGCGAGCCATTAACGAGGGGGTGACATTGACCTTTATGTACATGGCCAACGCGGCCGCAGACACGCACTGGACGCTCGCCAAACGGATGGCCCCAGCCCAGGACTCCACCTGGCGTCCAGTCCCACAGGGACAGGTGCCTGAGCCCTGGGTGGTGGACGGTGTCCGGGGAGGGTCAGAGGTGGGCACGGCTGCACAGACCCTCCTGTGACAGCATGTCCGGCAGCTCAGCAAATGCGGGGCATGGTCCAGTGGAGTGTGAGGCTCAGTCTGGTGTGGGGTCAGAGGTCATGGCGGTTGGAGCCAGAGTCAGAGGTCAGAGATGTGGCTGGCGCCTCTGTCAAGGCCGGGCCAATGACCCGGAGCCCTGGGGGCCCTGCTGGTGCACAGGGCATGCGGGGCACCTGCAGGCTGGTGGCCGCCCCAGGCGGCGCCTCTGCCCGGCTCCAGGCCCCGGGGTCCTGCTCAGCCACCACGTGCCACGTGCTCCCCAGTGGCCACCGGCACAGCAGCGAGTTCTCCCGCAGGGCAGGACTCCGAAGCCAGGGCGCTGCGCTGGGCTCAAGGCCGTGGCGGGCAAGGCCTGCCTTTGCTCTAGTGTGGCCTGACCCCGAAGCCAGGCTCCGCCCCTCCTTGGGCCTTAGTCCCCCAACCTGGCGTCTCTCAGAGTCTTCCCCCTCCCTTACCAGCTGCTGGCAGGGGCTAGGATGGAGACACTGCTCCAACTGCAACCCGGAGGGCCCTGGAGGCTGGAGATGGGGCTCCATGAGACTTCAGACTTCCCGGGCCCTGGCCACTCCCCCCAGCCCCCAGTGTCCCTCTGCGGGGACCTGGGGTGGCAGGAGGAAGGGGCACGAGCGAGCGTCTGCTGGCCCAGCTGCACGGCTACAGAAGACATACACTGGTGACGTCTCCAACCCGGCTGCCTGAGTGGGGAGAAGCTTCGAGTCGAGGAGTCAGGGGCAGGCCTGAGGGCTGGCCCAAGGGACACAGGACAAAGAGGACAGCCCAGGGCTGTGGGGTGTGGGGAATGCCTGCTCCTGGCCAGGCTTTCGACACGTTCCTCGGGCCTGGAGCAGGCGAGGGACACCCCCACCCGAGGTGAGTTCCCATCACCCTCTCGCAGCTTCTCTGGCGTGGCCCAGGGTTGGACCCCAGGACGACGGAGTCCAGCCTCTCCTGACACCTGACCTCTTAGAATGCTAAACCTTGTCGAAGTGTTCTTGCGGGGAGCTTCGGCACCCCGCCTTCTCAGGAGGGCTGGCCGAGCACCGCGGAGGCCACCCCGGACGGGCCATCACGCGGCAGGCCCGAGCTCCAGCTCCCGTCCCTCTGTCTGTCTCCTCCAGCCCCGACCCGCTTCCCAGCCCCCACCGGAGCCTGGAGACGCTCGCTGAGGGGAGGACGTCACGCAGGCTTGGGTGAGCTCTTCACGCTCAGGTCTCTGCACCCCCCGCCTGGGGCCGAGCCCGCCGCCCTCCCTTGTGCCAGAGTGCCTCCCCGAGGCCGTGCCGCCACCCTGGCCCGGCGGGCCCCTCAGCTCCCCCTCGGCCCCTCCTCCCCGCGGGGCAGGTGGGGGGTAGAGAGGGGGTGCCGGGGCAGCGGTCCTCGCATCTTGCCGTGGGCTCCACAAACGAGAGTCGGATGGATGTGAGACGGGGCTGCAGCGTCTCACACCTATAACTTTAAATTAAAAAGCCATGTGCTGTTTATGGGTTCCCTCGGCAGCTCTGCGCGCAGCCCCATAAACATGATGTTATAGCGGGAGCATTATGCACGGAGCTGACTACACGCACGTTTCTAAATGGCTCGGCAAACAGCGGCCTGCTTACGGGCAGGGAAGGGAGCTGGTTCATTTGGGGTAAGAAATGGTCCTTGATTTGATTTTAAATGCAACGACAGCCGAATTTATTTCTTATTTAATCACTTCCCTGCGCTGCTGAGAGCAGGGAGATATTAAACTCCACCGTGCAGAGCAGACTCCGGAGTCGGCCGGAAGAGACGCGCGGATAGATTACGTTTATAGGGTTGAGTGGGACCGTCGCGGGGAGCACGTACCCATAATGGGCATTTTTGTCATTTATACAGTGGCTCGTATCATTATTTCTTCCTGCTTCCAATTTTCCAGTAATAAAAATATGGGCAGTGTGATTCTCTTTGCATTACAGATAAACCATCTCGATCCTTTATTAAATATTTTTATTAATCCGAAGTCCTGCGGGCGTCCGCGCACATCGGTCAGCCGGGCGGCCGCTCCGCCCGCTCACCGCGAGGCGGCGCGCCGACGAGGCGCCATCCCCGAGGAGGGGGCTCCGCTTCCGCCGCCGGGCGCCCTTCGACCCGTTTCACGGCCGCGTGTCCTCGGCCGAAGTGGCGCTCACGGGTCGTTTGTTTTCCCGAACCCGAGTGGTTTAACTCGCTCCGCAGCCCCGTTGCGCGTTCTGTTTAATCGGGAATCACTCTCCGGAGGCCCACTCAGGCCTCAGCTGGGCCGTGAGCTGAAGGGGAGCAGGGGATCTCGGGGGCTCAGGCAGCACCCCGCAAGTGTTTGGGGCTCCAGAGACAACGGAGGCCCCTGGGTGTGGAGTGAGGGACGGCCAGAGGGTCCTCTGTAGCAGGCATCCTGGGCAGGGCCGGCCAAGCTGGGGTCCCGTGGGGTGCAGGGGGCCGCGGGGGCCAGCTCCAGCAGCCCCTCCTTCCTGCGTGGGCTGAGGTGAGCCCCAGCGTCCTCTCGCCGTGGCTGAGGACGACAGGCCGGGTCACCAGCGGAGCAGTTTTCTGACAGAAAGTTCTCTTCCCGGCCACTGCTGCGGACACACGCCTGTGCCCAGAGGGTCACCTCCCAGG
Organism: Eidolon dupreanum; assembly: GCA_028627145.1. Classification (NCBI taxonomy): domain Eukaryota; kingdom Metazoa; phylum Chordata; class Mammalia; order Chiroptera; family Pteropodidae; genus Eidolon; species Eidolon dupreanum. The sequence continues at coordinate 160,686,880 of CM053509.1, read as the reverse complement.
GGGACCGCAGGAGCGGGGGGCCCCTCGGCACCCAGCTGCCCCGCACCCCATGTCCTCTCTCCACCCTTCCCCGACCCTCTTGCTTTCGTTGGGCGATTACGTAATGACACCCCGTTATCCTCCAGGACAACGGCCCAGAAGCGGCCGTTCCTCCCAGCGCCCAAGCCCGCCCCCCTCGCTCCTGTCCCAGTGACCCCCACCCTTCGCCTCCCAGCTGGCCCTGTGAGTGACAAAGGCCCCTCCCCCCGGGGCCCCTTGGCAGGTTCCAGCTGGGACTGGGGCCGGCTGACCCCACGTGGGGACCCATGTGAGCCTTGGGCCAGGTCCCGACTCTGCCGTCCAGGTCTGGTGCCTCCCCATGCCCTCCACGCCCACCTCTGGCCTGGCAGGGCTGCTGGGGTCCCGGTGAGCCCTGACCCCCGGGCCCTGGAAGGACAGCCCAGGCCCACCTTGGCCAGGAGAGGCCAGGGGAGTGGTCTGGGAGCCTTCACGGACGAGGGCTCTGGGAAGGCCGGTCTGCAGCGCGAGCCTGGGCCCAGGAAGGCATGGGCCTGGGCCTGCTCGGAGGAGGGCAGCGGGAGGGCGGAGGGAGGAGGCCCATGCCAGGCCGCGGAGCCAGCGAGACGCCCGGGGAGGGTGCCGCCCGGCTCCCTGTGCTGGGGAGGGACCACAGCTGCCTGGGGACAGCCCCACGCTGGCGCTCAGTGCCGGACATTCAGTGTCCCCTGCAAGGTAGGGAAGGGGGCAGAGCCAGCATCAGACCGGGTCAGGCCCGAGACCCGGCCCCGGCCAGACCCAGAGGAAGGAAGGTGACCTGGACCCACTGCCCCGTCCAGCCCAGGTGGGTCAGCGGGGGCCAGGCACTCACCTCGCAGAGCTCTGGCCCACACCTTCCAGACAGGTGGCCTGCCTCCATCCCCTCCGTCACCAGCAGGCCGGCAGGGCTGGCCCGGGGGCCTGGGGTGCGGGCAGCATGTGTCTTGGGATGGGCAGAGCCCAAGAACTCGGCTGTTGCTGGCGAAAGCGTCCGCGGGGGAGGGAGGGTGGACAGCCGCCTGGCCGGGCACCAGGGGGACGCCATGTCCCCAGCACCTCCTTGGCAGGGACCTGAGCTGAATGTGGTGCTTGTGCTAGGCCCAGGCCTGGGCCAGCGAAGCCAGGCGGGGGGCAGGACAGGCAGGGCCCCCAGCAGCCGCCCGCCTGAGCCCTGTGACCTTCCCCAGGGGCAAGGATAGGCTGAGTGAGGAGGGGCCCCCCGGAATCCTGCTCCTGGTCTTGCTGGAGGACTGGGGAGGGGGAGGAGGCAGCCGTTGAATTTCAGGGAGCCGCCCAGTGCAGGCAGTCACCACCCGTCTCTGCCTCCATACCCCTTCTCCTGGTCAGCCCTGTCCCCAAGGCGGAAGTGGTAGGCATGTGAGTGACAGGGCCCGGGCACAGCCGGGTAGGTGCCTACATTCTGCTCCCCCGTGCCCTGGGTTGCCCTATAGGTGGGTACCCCAGGTGCAGGCAGGCTGAGGGACCTGGGCACAAGTCCTGCCTGTACTATCCGGTGGCCATGTGACCAGGAGGGACGCTCCATCTTCATCCACAAAACATCATCCCCCGGGCTGGCAGGGGCCTCCGTGAGCCAGCCCCAAAGCTCTCAGCCAGGGCGAGGTGCAGACGGGTGAGGCTGCGTGTGTCTCGAGAGGAGGATGCCTGTGGTGGGCCAGGTCTCAGAGGTGCTGAGGTGACAGCAGAGGCCTGAGGCCTTGGAGACGCACGGTGGGCAGGGAGGGCAGCACCCGTGCGAGCCGATGACAGCTGTGTGTGGAGAGGCATTAGTCGCGGTGCACCCCGGCTGGGGGTCCGAGGGCGGGAGGGCCCCCTCTGCCGGTGTCCGGGGGTGGCCCGCCACCTCTTGGGGGCTGACAGGTTCTGTGGTGGTCAACGGAAATACGGCCAAAATTCTTGAGGCTCCCCAGCCTGGAAAAGGAAGGGAATCTCGACACTGGCCACGGCGTGGACGGACCTGGAAGACACGGTGCTCAGGGAAGCAAGCCAGTCACAGAAGGACATGTCCCGTGGGACCCCACTCACGGGAGGTCCCCAGAGGGGTCAGAGCCACAGAGACAGGAAGTAGGCGGTGGGACCAGGGCTGGGGGAGGGGCTGGGGGTGAGAGTTTAACGGGGACAGAGTTCCGTTTGGGAAGATGGAAAGTTCTGGAGAGCGTGGTAGTGACGGCCACACACCGCGTGACTGTGCCGGATGCCACCGAGCTGTGCGCTCACCCTGGTGAAGATACGTATGTGTATTTTACCATAAGTAAAACATTTACATATGTTGTTTACGATGTGGAGGCAGGGCAGACCCACACAGATGTGCGAGGGACACGTGCGAGGGACACGTGCCTACTGGGTGCGCCCCCTCCGGGTCAGAGCCGACAAGTCAGGCAACCCCGTGCAGCACTGGATCCTAACCCAGGCAGTGAGATAAACACCCACGAGCCCCCACGGGTGCAAACCAATGGTTGAATAAATAAAACGCAGGCGGACGCCCCCGGCGGGGCACGACCCCCACATTCGGCAACGTCCTTCCAGAGAGTGAAAAGTGAAAAGCGGGGGAAAGGTGACAAAGACACCTCAGCCAGGGACCAAGGTCGACACCAGCAGAGACGAGTCAGGTGACAGCACGCACCGCTGACAGGATGTGACGAGAGGGGCTTCCCCCCCACGCCCACCCCTGTCTAACCACGAGAAACACACCAGACAAACGCCAGCGGAAGGACACTCTGCGGAATCCCTGATCAGTCCTCAAAACCGTCAAAAATATGCAAGTCTGAGGGACGGTCACAGAGGAGCCTAAAGAGACCACCGACAGTCACGTCACGTGGGTCCTGGATCCTAAGACGGAGAAGGGCATTAGGTAAAAACTAAGGAAATCTGAATAAAGTATAGACTTTAACTAAAAAATAAAATTAAAAAAAATATATGTTCCAGGGCAGGGGGCGCCCGGCAATTCTCGAGTAAGACGTGACCTTGGGCAAGTCACGGCCTGATGACTGGACGTCTGGGCCAGAGCCAGCACAGGTCCCTGCAGCCCCTGTCCCCACCCTCCCTGTGACACGAAGCCATCACATAAGCCGCCGGCTGCGTGGCTGAGCCCCTGCTGTGCGGAAGGCCATCGGGATGAGCAGGCGAGTGACACCTGTCCCGGAGGACAAGAGCCTTGTTGAGGACACAGGGACCTGGAAGCTCCTGTGGGCCCTTGGGGAGAGGAGTCAGGTTGACAGAGGGACGAGTGGGCCTGCCGCTCGGGGAGGGCTGGCGTTCAGGGCGAGAGTGGCCGGAATAACCACATTTTAACCCATCAGAATGTGGATAGTTTTGTTATGGAAAACACCAGAAAGCCATTAATGTAAATCATGAAATATTCAGCAAGGAAGTCACTTAACTGTCTTGTGTTCCCAGAAACGGCGCCGAGTGCTTCCTGCGCCGGGCGCCCAAACACCAGCTCTTCTGTGCGTCGTCAGGGGCCATTACCACAGAGCTGAGAAGCATTAGATCATCGCCGTGTCCGCGGCGTGTGGGCCGGCGGCAGGGTGAGGGGCCGCGGCCACCGCCTGCCTCCCTCCCGCGTAACCACACCTGTCACGTGCACGCTCAGGGCGCTGCGGGGCTCCCACCGGCCGCCCCCCATGGTTCCAGCTCCCACAGAGGGCCCAGCCCCTGGGTCCCGGGTGCCGTCCTCAGGGGACAGTGGTGGAGGGAGAGCCGCTGTGCCCGCCCATCTCTGCAGCCCTGCCGGCCCCTCCATGGCCTCCCGGCTCTTCAGTCGCCCGTGTGACAGTGGCGATACAGAGCTGCCATATGCTTTCACGTTCGCACTGGGCTCGGCCCCCCGCAGGGCCACCCCTCACTCGCCCCGACGCCGTCTAAGGTCCCGTGGCTGGTGAGGCTCAGGGTGAGGGGCTGGATCCACGTCTGTTCCATCTCAGCCGCCAGCCCACCTGCCTCTGGACACACGGGAGACGAAGCACAAAAACGCCAGGCGGGAGAGACGACGGGGACGCGCCCACGGAGCAGACGGAGCGCGCAGAGCCGGCGGGTCGCGGAGACCGGGGCCCGAGCGGCACCCGGGGGACCGACACAGCGGGAAGCAGTCCGGCCATCCCCGAAGATGGAACACGGGATGGCCGAGGGACCCGGCGAGCCCGCTCCCCGTACACGCCACGAGAGGTCGGCACGCCCTGTCCACAGCCACGTCGTTCGCGGAGCCCAGGGTGGAAACCGCCCGAGTCCGGGCACCGAGGATCGAACGGACCCGACGGGGTCGCTCCGCGCAGGGGGCGTGATTCGGCCTTGAGAAGGGAGGAAATTCCGACGCCTGCTACAACCCGGATGAGGCTCGAAAACATGGTGGTGCGTGAAACGAGCCCGTCGCAGGACACGTCCTGTGTGACCCCAGTCCTACGAGGTCCCTAGAAGAGTCACATTCACAGAGACAGGGAGTAGGCGGTGGGGGCCAGGACTGGAAGAGGGGGTTGGGGCCAGTGCCGCTGAGCTGTGCCCCTAAACATGAGTAAGACGGTCGATTTTTTATTGTGTCTAACACACCACGATTTTAAACATAAAAATAAAAACATGAGGATGGTGAGGAGGGCAGGCGAAGAGGCCTTGTGTGTCCGGGGGATGATGGTGGGACAGGAATCCACAGGTGGCCTGTGGTTGAAGGGACGACGCCCTCCCGGAGGGTGGCCAGGTGTGGTGGGCGCGTTTCAGCACCTCGGAGAGAGACGCTGCCGCGCCCGATTGCAGGGCGGGAATCTGGACCCGGCGCTGGAGTGGGCGGTGCTGGGCCTTTCTGAGGGCGCCGGCTCCCTGAGGCCGTGCACATAAAGGTGGCCCCGCCCCATGGGGGGGAGGGAGCTGGCGAAAGCCCTTGGGGCCTGCATCCCACTCCTTGCACTGACCTTCCCCCCCATGACCTTGGGAAGGCTCTGGCCCTCTCTGGGTCTCCTGACTCCACCCGCGGCCACTGGGGCTTCCTAAAACAGGGCGCCCATCGGTGCAAGGGCCGGAGGGGCGCAGGCCAGGCCAGTTCAGGGAGGAGGGAACCTCTGTGCCCCCATCTGAGGCTTCCTTACGCCTCGTTCTCACCTGGTGGCCCCAGTCCCGGGGCGGAGCTCACCATTCTTGCTGCATAGGAGAAAGGGGACGCTCTACTGCCATTTAGTGGGCAGGGCCAGGGGCGGGGACTCATGCACGAGCCAGCTCTGTCCCCTGAGGTCCCCCTGACAGGGCCGATGGCGTTCCTGAGACAAATCGCGTCTCTGCAAATGCCGTTTCAGCGGAGAGCACGCAGACTCCCTGAAACTGAGCCTCGGGAGGCCCGGCCTCTCATGCTCGGCCACCAGACTCCCGGTGACAGCACGCCTTCCCTGGCCCCGGAGGAGCTGTCTGTCCCCTGGGTCATTAAAGCCTTATGTAAGCACTGCACTGTCCACCCACAGGCACCCGCTTCCCCAGCGCTGGCCCGTGTTTGTCGCAGGAGGATCCCCCACCCCGAGGTGGCGACCGCTCAGCCCCACCCCGGGCCGGCACCACACTGCAGTCAGGCAGAGGGCACTGTGGGACCCTGGAGGTCCGAATCCCATGTCTTCACCGTGGTGTGTGTCATTGTGGTGGGAAGTGGGGAGTGACATCATACCCGGGGGGGAACTCTGCCAGTGGACCAGCTTGTGCTTGTCGTCCCCAGGGTGGACCTGTCGCAGCCCCTCCAGTACGAGTTCACTCATTCATCTATTCATTCATTCAACACGACGGAAAGCTTGGCGGACCGCCTGCTCTTGCGCGAGCCCTGAATTAGGGGCCGGGGTCCCCAAAACAATCAGACCTGTGGTTGAGGAAGGAGGGGCAGAGTAAACACTGGTGAGAGGCGAAGCCCTGGGCTCTGATCCCAGGGGCCCTGAGTCTGAGAGGCACCAGGAGGGCCCCGAACGCAAGCCTGGCGGAGGGGTGGCCAGGCGGGCTCGGCCACGGAGGAACACTTGCGCTGAGAGCGATAAGGTTGTGGCCTGATCCACAGGGCCACGGGGTCGTGGGACCCAGGTGCAGGCTGGCTGGCGAACGGTGAAGGGCCAAGGCCGAGGCGGGGGCGCAGCGCACCAAGTGCTCGCTCGGCCTTGTCCCGTGGGCTGACCGCGTGTCTGGAGCCGAGGACAGAAGGCCTGGCATCCCACCCTGTCCCCTGCAGGGTAGGGACCGGCTCCCGGGAACTGGCTGACCAGAACAGTGAGCACCATTTCATCATGGGGGGGGGGGGCTGTGCCATTACTATTCATGACAGCAAACCTAAAAATGAAATAATAAGTCCGTCCTTTTAAAAAGCAAATTGCGACGCCGGAATATTCATGAGCCGTGGCTTCGGGGGGAATGGCAGCAGACTGGAGATTATCATTCGGTGAAGTCAGCAGCAGAGGAGTTTAGGGAAATGGACTTGTCACTCGGAGGAGGAAATGGGTGATTAATACTTTCCTGTTTTCAGGCCCCTCCGAGGGCGCATTTTTAATGTAATAATTAATTAACCTTGGGACCACTTGCATTTCCTGGGCTCCCGGGGACCGGGGACTTGGCGCGGGCAGCTCCGTGTCCCTGCACCCCCACCCCCACACACGGTGGTGACACCCGCACTGACCTCCACTTGGAGCCCAGAGGAGGAGGCCAGAGGCAGCGGGAGGCTCGCCTCAACACACCCCACACTGGTAAGTGTCCGTGACCCCTCAGCGGCAGACTGAGTAGGGGGCCCCCAACACTCGTGTCCACCCGCAAGCTCAGAACAACTTTATCTGGAAATCAGGCCTTTGCAGATGTAATCAGTTAGGGATCTCGAGATGAAGTCATCCTGGATTAGGGTGGCCCTCGATCCAATGACAGGTGTCCCCTAAGAAGTAGAGAGGACAGAGACCCAAAGAGAGAGATTGTCATACAGGGAGGAGGCCAAGGAAAACAGGGCAGCGATCGGAGTGAGGTGTCTCCAAGTCAAGAGACCCCGAGGGTTTCTGGTGACACCAGGAGCTGGGAGAGTCCTGGGACACACCCTCCCTCGCAGCCCCTGGGGACCCAGCCTTGCCGCCGCCTGGCTCTCACACTCATGTACTCTAGCACTGGGGGGGAGCAAATCCCTGTCCGTTGAAGACTCTGGTTTGTGAGCCTTCGTTCCACCCTACAGGACACTCTTTCATCTGGCGGCCTTTTGGGAGGTAGTGCTGGAGGCCAGATTGGGTGGGTGGGTGGGGGGAGATGAAGAAGCAGCAGCAGCAGGGCCTGGTGCTGGCTTTGCTGAGAAGAGGCTGAGTGATCAGACACTGACCCTCCGGGGTCTGCCACTGCAGGGCGCGTGGCCAGAGCTGTGGTTTTCAGACGGGGTTCTTCAGCGCACCCACGGGGGGGTGGGGGCTGCTCCTTCCTGTTGGAGTGCCTCAGTGCCCCCCCACCCCTGCTCGCTGCCTAGTGGTCTCCTAGTCATCCTACACTGCCCCTTCCCATTACCTTCCCTGGAGGACGTAATTACCTTCCCACAGGACAAGCTGCTGTGTCCTCAGCGTCAGGCACACCCCATACCCTCCCACCCCCCAGCAGCAGACCTGAAGGGGATGCCTGGAGCCAGCTCCCCTGTCGCCTGCCCCTTCCCAGTCGCCCGCCCACCCAGGCAAGACCATGGCTCGCCCTTGCCCTCTCGTGGCTGCTTTGAGGCACCGCCGTTGAAAGGTTTGGGACCTCGCAGGGGTGGGCCGCTCTGTGGACAAGGAGGGCCAGGGCGGGTGCCCCGTTGGGCCAGAGCTGGAGCACCCCAGCCTTCCCAGCCTGGCTGATGGCTGTTTGGGGTCCAGAGGTTGAGTCAGGTGGGAGTCAGGGGCTGTGGGGGAGACCACAGGAAGGGGGGTCATCTCCTTGGCTGCCACCACCCAGGGCAGCTCAGGTTCTTCCCAAAGACTTTTGGTGCCCAGCCAGAACTCAAGTCTCCTGGACTTCAGCCCTGCACATTCAAGTGCCTCCTGTAACGTCCATTTGGATGTCCCCTTGCCCTGTCACCCGAGCTGGGAGCATTCATGTCTTTCTTGATTTTGTTCTTATTTACCCCGCCTCCCCCAGCCCTGCTGGCCCCGGGTCTCCTCTGTCCTGTGAGATGCGTAACAGTCTGCACTTCTGTCTCTTGCATGGGACGCCCCTCCCCAGGACAGTCTCCAGCCTCAGTCTTTACTGTATTTCCAGTGAGTGGTGGGTCTGGCTCACGGAGGCACTCAGCAAACACTAGACCGGACGAACTGAATTCGGGCATGGCTGGAAAGATCACAAAGGAGGAATGAGGACGTGTGTACAAACTGGTGTGGAGACAAGACGCGAAGGCAGCGGCTGCTGGCACTTTCTCCCCGTGTAGACTGCCAGCCTCAAGAACAGGACCTGTGTCGCACTTGTCTCTGCTCGGCAAAGGTTTTCTGAATGAAGGAAACGAGCGAGAGAGCGGAGGTCTCTCACCTGTCTGCAGCACCGATATTTGTCACCCCACAGGAAATGAGAGGTGGTTTCCTTTCCTATAGGTGCCGACAAGCCCGCCTGAGTGTAGTTAGTGGCTCTGCAGTCCCCAGGGAGTCCCTGGGAGGGAAGGTTGGGACCGGCGGGAGACCCCACTTGCTAACAAGTGCCCAGGTGCTGTGTCTGCTGCTGGCCTGGGAACCACACCTTGAGGAAACGCAGCTCAAGAGCAATGCAGTTCAAAGAAACACAACAGCAGTTACATATACAATTAAAAACTTTCTAGTAGCCACCTCTTTAAAAAGCAATAACAGGTGAAAATAATGTCAATATATTTTACTTAACCCAATACATCCAAATTAGTATTTCAATATGTAATCAATATTAAAATATTATGCTGTATTTTACATTGTTTTTCTTGATAACTCTCGGAGATCTGTGTATTTTTACACTTGGAGCCCATCTGCAAACGGGCCAGCAGGCTCAACTGTCCAGCGTGGTTAGTGGCTCAGAGTTGCAAAGCGCAGTCAGGTGCGATACCAAGGGAGCGGAAAGAGAACTACATCTCCCGGCATGCCCCGGGAGAGCCCTGTGACGCACTTCCTGCGCGGCGGCGAGAGCGAGGCGGCCGCGGGAGAACCACATCTCCCGGCGTGCCCCGGGCGCGCCCTGTGACGCACTTCCCGGCGGCGCGGCGGCGGCGGAGCGAGGCTGTCGCTCAGGTCGCTGCGAGTGACAGGCGGCCGGCCGACGGAGTCGGGGCGGGGCGGCGGCGGCCCGCGAGCGAGCGCGCGGGCGGCCTGGCCCCGCCCCCGCCCCGCCCGCCCTGCCCGGTGACCTTCAGGGCCCGGGCGACGGGCGCAGGCCCGGGCGGCGGCGGCGGCGGCGGCGCGATGTTCGTGCAGGAGGAGAAGATCTTCGCGGGCAAGGTGCTGCGGCTGCACATCTGCGCGTCCGACGGCGCCGAGTGGCAGGAGGAGGCGACCGAGGACACCTCGGTGGAGCAGCTCAAGGAGCGCTGCCTCAAGCACGTAAGGCCGGCGCCGCCCCGGGCCTCCGTGCCTGCCTCTCCCTCCGCGGGGCTGGGGACGGCGCCTCCGGCCCCTTTTCTCAGCTGCCCCCCTTCCCGACCCCCAGCACCTCCTAGACGCTCCTCCTCGAGCCGGGCACCGCGCTGAGCGCTTTAAACTCCGCCCTCTCGTTTAACTTCTGCAACTTGGGAGGTAGGGACAAGTCGGGAAACCGAGGCTCGGGGGCGCGAAGTCGCGGCGGGGAGCAGGGCCTCCTGGTTTGCCAGCATTTGTGTTGACTTGCTGTTGGAGCGAGGTTCTTAATTTTTCAGGAGCTTCCGCAAGAGCTGGGAGTTAGTGCCCCAGGAGAAAGAGACCCACGGTGGGGAGGCCCCTTGCCCTTCGCTGCATAGCCTGCCCCTTGGAGCTGTTTCCCACTGGCTGGCATGCCCGCCAGGACCTGGCTCTGGCCACTTGTGCCTCTTAGCTGGAGTCACCTAAAATAGTGCCGCTGCTTTCTCAGTGGCCTTTGAATTGATTAAGTGGGTATGTCCAAGGAGAAGTGTCTCCTTGCTGAGAGATAACTTTTTAAAGTTTATTTTTTATGTGAAATACTCCTTGTATGTATAGTTAGTCCCTTAGGTTGCTCAGTTTTGGAACTAGTTTGTGATGGTCGTATCTCAGTAAACTCCAGTAGGTGGGCCAACATCTGTGACTCTGGCTGCCTAAGGAAACTCTATACTTAGCACGATGTCTTGTTTCCTTGTCAGAATTTAGGTTAAAGAAGGCCTCAGCCTTTCAGAGTGGATCCCGTGTGATAAGTGCCATATCTATACTTGTGACAAGGTGTTTTGTTCAAATAAAGTTAAGTGTCCTCACAAAGATAAACTCCCAGTTATGGCAACTACCCACAGAGATACTTTTGCATCACCTTTGTGAGTTAGTTCTGTGGAGGTGTCTGTCCTAGGCAGGCCAAAGAGCCAGCCCCTCTGGGACATGCTGGGTGTGAGTGACACTGAGGAGGTGGGCTCTGTGCTCACACGCTGGAGGGAGGTGTGTTTTGGCTGCCTTCTCGTTCTCCTGACCTAGGGATGTGGCTTCGCCCTGTAGTAACCGCTGGGACCTCACTAGGCGGGAAGGCTGGGGCTTGGTGGGCACCCGCCCTGAGACCAGGCACCGAGATGTGCTGTCCTCTTTGGCCCGGAAGGGGTTCCAGGGAGACCAGGCCCGTAGTGGGCGCACAACAGACATGTGGGCTGTTGGAGGAAGTGGGAATGGGTCGCCAGAACTGCACCGGCGTGACATGTCGCCGGCTGAGGCCCGGCCTGGAGGGGTCCGCAGCCAGATGGTGTGGCGTTTAGGGTAGCTCATTAATGGTACAGAACTACGTGTCCGTTATGATATTATTTCATGAAGGGGAACAGGAAATGATAACTGTTTGATGGATTTGCAGATGCTTGCTAATGAATTTTAGGAGCATGTGGATTAATTAGGCAGCCAGTTTCAGTAGGGTGCTAATTATTTTCCTCCCGTAGTTATTGCTCCAGCCAGTATTGAGATGGCTGGTTGGCATTTGGGGCATTACCCTACTTTAAATGGAGATTTTGTTCCGAGCTGCAGTCTCTCCAGGTGTGGAGGTCCCGCCACAGGGTTTTACACCCCAACAGCCCATCGAGAGGAGAGTGTGCCCGCCGCCCGGTGTCCGGTCTGTGGGCTCACTGCCCCTCGAGCTGGTCAGAGGCGGGAGGTGGAAAGGGAATTCTCAAGTTGTGTGCTTGACTGTCACCCTGGAATCCAGCCCTCGAATGTCATGCTGGTGCTGCAGTGAGACGGGTGTGTGTCTGAGCTCCTGTCCCTCTTAGGTCCCCCTTTGGTGCCCGCTAAGCCGGTGTCACTTCCTCTTTTCCTCCCTGCGAGGGGACAGTGTGGGTGTCGCTGCCCAACAGTGCTCCCGGGAGTGCATGGCTTTCCTGAAGGGGTTTAGGAGCAGAGTGCCGCGTTGCTGGGCCCCTCTGGTTTTGTGCGAGTGGAGTCGCCGTGTGGTCCCCAGCGTCCTCTGCCCCTCAGGCGTGGAGTGGGAAAATGCTAGCTGTCCTGTGTGGGGTCAGTAGGAGGTGAATGAGCCTAAAAGATGACACCTGTGACGTGGTAAGCTCTCCCGGTGTTACCAGTACGTAACGTGGTACTTGCTGCTGTGGCTGTGAGCATGTCTTGGGGCACGTGAAGGTGTGTCTTCAAATGACAAACCACGTCAGGAGTTGGAAGCCCCAACTGCGTTCTGGGTGGGTGTCCGAGCCCCCCACCCGGCCAGGGGCTGCGTGGGGCGTTTTGCTGCCACACCGGCCTCGCTTTGGCTTCTGCTGAGAACAGAGGCACCGAGCGAAGTCGTCAGCGTCCCGTGGGTGACTCACATGTGGTTTTCTCCTGGCACGCTGGTGATGTGCCGCAGAGTAGTCGTGTCAGGAACCAGTGTCAGGGTTGTTTAGGGAAATCGTGCTTCCTAGACGGCATTCTGAACGCGTCAAAGCAACTCGCCTGCGGATTTTGGAATTAGAAGCAGCACAGCCAGTATTCCTGGGAGCAGAGCCTTTGCTGAATTCAAGGGAAGAGGCGGGTGGCTCTCTGCCCTGTCGTACACGGTGGAAGTGACCCTTGCTGCCGGCGAGTGCCCCCTCCCGCCACCTGGCCAGTGCTGTGGGCGTCCGCGCTGGCCCCCGAAGCCTCCACCATGCTCCTTTCCTGTTTCAGTGCCGGATCTTTGAAAATCTGGTTACTTCTGAAATGCCAGGGCTGAGAGGCGAGGCGCACGCCGAGGCTTTTCTGCCTGGTGGCGGCGCGCGTGCTGCTGTCTCTGAGCCTCCGCGCTAGCCGAGGGAGGTGGCGAGGATGCCTCCCGTGCGGAGGGCGCGTGGGCACTTCCCGAGAGCCGCCTCTGCAGCCGCCCAGCCTGGACGCCGCGCCCAGCCACGGCCGTGCGGGCCACAGGGGCCCGGGGTGCCCAGGAGGTGTCGCGGCTGCCGGCTGCTGCTTTCCTGACCCTCAGTGTCCCACTGTCTGACCTCGGGCAGCAGCCACGGTGTGACGCGGGCTCAGGGAGCCGAAGGGTGCCAGCCCAGGCTGCAGAAGCCTTGGCTGGTCTTATCTAAATTGTTCGGGTGTGCCCGCTCCACCCTGCTCTGGCTCTGCTCAGCCTTGCCAGCCCGGGAGGGGCCGCAGCTGGTCTGGTGCTGAAGCAGACAGCTGTGAGCGAGCAGGTTGGGGCACGAATCCCCACTGCCCCGGCCGGATCCCCACTGCCCCGGCCATCGGCGTTGGCCGCCCGTCACAAAGTGCGGAGCTGCTTGGTGATCAGAAGGCGAGGGGAACAGCACGTCGTCTGGTGACTGTGACTGTGACACTGCATAGCCACAGGCAGCACGCCAGCGGCCAGCGCCCTTCAGAGGGCGGGGCGGGGTGATGAGCAGGGCCTGCCAGGCCCCGCCCAGGGGGGGGAGGGTGCCCTGTGCTCGCCCCTGCCCCTCGCGCCTCCCACGTGGACGGCAGCGTTCCAGCGCCCTGGTCAGTGAGGCACAGCGGTGTGCCAGGCGGCCCCCGTGAGCTCGCAGCGGCATCCGTGGTTTGCTGTGGGATCTCTGTGGCTGTCGTTTGGTGAGCCCAGAGCTGAGCCGACTCCAGGCTGGTCTCTTCGGGGTTTCGTGAGCACTGAGATGCTCAGGCCCCTGTTCCGTTCGCTGCTGTCAGCTGTCTCAGCTCCTTTCTGTGGAACCAAGGAAAAGAAACTACTTAGATCTTTAAATTTGCAGGACGTAACAGACCTATTTTCATTTTAAAATTACTGTCTAGATCTTTCCAGCCTAAGGAAGCAATTCGGGTTGCCACTGATTAACTGCCGGGTATTGCACGTCAAGCTGTGACCCTCTTTCCGAAGTCGCAGTGGGTTGGTGGACAGACTGCAGGCCTGGGGGGTTGGGTTGTGGCATTTCGTTCAGCTCCTACTGTTGGCGAGACTTCCTCGCTTTCGTTGACGCTTCCATTTCTTAGCTCGTGAGGAAAGCTGGTCAATTCCTGGGGTGGCTTGGGGTGCCAGGTCTTATGAACTTACAAATTAGTGTTAAGGTTTATTTACTTTCTATCTTGAAATATTTGATTTTTCCCCCCAGTGTGCTCATGGGAGCTTAGAAGATCCCAAAAGTGTAACGCACCACAAGTTAATCCACGCTGCTTCAGAGAGGGTGCTGAGTGACACCAGAACCATCTCGGAGGAGAACGTCCAAGACCAAGGTCAGCGCTCGTGGGGGCGGGAGCAGGGTGTGCAAGGGAGGGCCCCTCCGCGCTGAGCCAGGGCTCCTGTTGGAGCTGAGCGGAAAACCGGTCCGCTGCAGCAGTTTTATTTTCCATGCCTGACGGAGTGTCGGTGAAAACTGGCCTGAGCCAAAATTGAACAAGCGACATCCATCCGGGATATCAGATGCTTCAAAGCAAAACCAGGGCCTCAGGGCTGCTGCAGGGATTGCTTTGGGCTGGAAAGTACAGTTGAGGCAGGGGTCTCATGTCCGAGGAGGCATTCTCGTTATGCTCACGTCCAGCCCGCCGCTCCGTTTGTGTCCAGAGGCATTAGGGTGAAAACCTTGGTTTCTCAATGGCATTCAGAAGGTGATTTCGATTCTGGATTCCCTTAACCTGTTTTGAAACTACTGGGAGTATTGCTTATAGACCTCCACTGAGTGTGGTGGTCGATCTCAGAGCTGGGGGTGAGGGGCGGCTGAGCCCTTGGGGACAGTGGCCAGCCACACCTCCAACCTCGCAGACAGCAGGACAGGCCGGCGGGAGTGAGAAATTGCTGTGCGGTGTTGGCCGGTTCTCTGTGCGGCTGTCAGGCTGGGCCGTACATCCCTCCTGGGCCGCCGGCCACCTGGGGGCTCACAGCCATGTCCTTGCCGGGCCTGGAGCCTGTACCTGAGCCGGGGGCGTGCAGACGTGAGCTCCGAGGGAAGGGCGGGCTCGTGGAGACGCTCGGTTTAGGAGGCACCGGGGAGAGCCCCTGCTTTTCTCTCCTTGGGGCATCTAGCCATTTTATGGATATAAAGCACTAACCAGCCTGACGGACATATTTTTTTCCCTAGATGTCTTGTTGTTAATAAAGAAGCGTGCTCCATCTCCACTTCCTAAGATGGCCGACGTCTCTGCAGAAGAAAAGGTAGGTCCACGTTAGTGAGAGTCCCAGGCCGTTAGACGCGCTATGTGAGCCCGTTGTTACAGGAGACGCGGTCACAAGGGGTTGTCTGTCGTGGCCGAGCTGGGTGACTGATGCCCTTCCTGCTTGTTGGTCATGTGAGGGAGCATGGCGGCCCCTCTCAGGTGGGGCTTACGTGTCGTGCTGCCATCAGACGCACATGTGTGCGTGCCCGGCATCCTCTCCTCGGGCACCCGCACCAACCCCACCGGAAAGCTCAGAAAGTTGCTGAAGACGCCCCACAAAGCAGAGTACCGGTGCGGAGGGGCGGCGGGCACCGAGGCCGGGGGCGCCTGTCTGCACAGCGTCTTGCAGGACAGAGTCGAATGTCCCGTGGAGTGCGCGTTCCTCTGTGCCATGCTGTCCCTCCAGTGCGGGGAGGGGCCCCGGGGAGCCGCGGTTCGACATTTGCAGGGTGGCTGCCCCCGCGGCTGCTCCGGGACCCGTGTAGAGAGCTCGCCTGCGTGGTGGAGGGCGCGTTCTGTCCTCAGGCCTTCGGCTCTCGCTGGTGCTGCCGCCCACTGCTGAGTGCGCTCTTCTGATGGGCAGCCCCGTCCAGTTCGAGTTCGCCATTTCTTCCTTCCTTAGCTCCGGGGGATTGAATTTTTTCTTCTTGCTCTGAAAGGCTAGGGAGGGCGTTTCCCCCGAAGGCGTAGGCCAGACTCCCTGGGCCTCTGGCTGATAGTGGGAGAAGCTGCTTCAGGGTCTTCCCTGGGGCAGGCAGCGAGGGAGGGGTGCCCTTGGGCTTCAGTCGCCCTCCTTATCTGCGGACGCACCTGGTCCCAGTGCAAGCCGCAGGCCACATCTCCAGAAGACAGACCTGGGCCTGCCTCCGCCTAGGGCCTGAGGGCTGCTGGGTGGGATCGCAGTCCTCAAGTTGTAGGTTTGGTCACTGTAGCTAACATGGCCGGCAAGGTCCCCAATGCCACTGTGGCTCTACCCGGCAGGGTGCCGTGGACCTCACTGGCAGCCCTCCTTTCCCTGCGTGTCTTCACACAGTAAACGCTGCAAGGTGTCAACGCTCGTTTTTGTGAATTATTAATTTCTAGGTGAAAGTAACAGGTATTTAAAAAGTCAAGTCATACTATAAATGTTTTAATGACAGTAAGTAGCCGCCCACCCAACCTGACTCACGCTCCTGGAAGGCAGCCCCGGGTACCGCTGTCACCTGTTCCTTTGGTGACCCTCGTCCCAATGTCTAAATGGCACACACGTTGTCATTTCTTGGATGATCAGCGTTGGGCACTTGGTCATCCGGGTACCGCCCTCCCCCCAGCCTCCCCTCCCCCCCCCATGAGTATTAGGTCACGATGTTGGCCGAAGAAAATTTTAGTTTTCGCTGGTATCGTATGTAAGTTTTTTCCTGCTCTGAGCAAAGGGAACGAAGATCATCCTTTTTATGCAACTTCTTTTCCCTAGAGTCAGTAATTGTCTCATTTCATTAGTTTTCAGGCTTTTCACTCATTTTTTCAGACTCTTCACCAGAATTGATAACTTTCTCTGAAAACAGTACTGCAGGTGTGAGGCCCCTTGCCCGTTCCTGTTCCCGGGGAGGCACCCCTGCCCCTTTGCCGTGTCTGCTGCTGTCGGTCACCTCCAGGCCCGCCGTGTAGCCTGGGCTTTGCCGCCCACCCCCCCGTCAGCACCTCCAGGTCCCGCAGGTCTGTGTGCATCTCCTGCTGCCACCAAGCACCTTGCCACAGGCTCGCCGGCTTCACACAGCAGCCTGGGGGCGCAGCGGGGCTGTGGCCCCAGGTCTCGGGTTGAGGTCCAGGCGTGGGCAGGGCTGCGGTCCTCCCTAGGGGCTCTGCGGACGTGTCCGCTCGGGCGGAGCCCAGTCCTGCAGTCGAAGGGCTGAGGGCCTGGGTTCCAAATGCGTCCCGTGTCCCGTGTCTTCAGAGCCAGCAGCAGAATTTCTCGTGTTGAAAGAGTGAGTCTCGTTTTTATCAAGGGCTAGCCCGAGCAGGTCAGGCGCACCAGGGGACACGTCCTTTCCTTAATGTGGGCTGTGCGTACGAATGGCCTGACTCCTGAGTGTGTCCATCCTGCTTGCAGCCCCGGGATTGTGCTGGGCAGACCGCCAGGCGGGGCCCGGGGCTGTCGCGAGTTCTGCCGACCGCAGAACCGAGGGTCTTGCTCTCGGCTTGTCCCCTCGCGCGGCGGAGCCTGATCTCTGGCGTCCGGGAGGGGAAGGCGGAGTGCGGGCCCTGCATCCGGTCGCTGTCCGCAGGTGCTGCGTGGCCGCCCGATCCCCCACCCTCGTCCCCGCCCCCACACCGCTGGGGCCGGCCGGGTCCTCCTGCCGCTGCGAAGCGAGGTTTGCCCTGACGCGGGTCTGTCCGCTTCACAGCCTGGCACGTCGAGGCCGGAGCTTCACACGTGTGAACTCCGGAGGGTTCTGGGTTGTCGTTGATGCTCTCCTCCCGTCCACCCGTCCTCCTGTCCTCCCGTCCACCGTCCTCCCGTCCTCTCGTCCTCTCATTCTCCCATCACCGTCCTCCCATCCTCTCCTCCTGTCCACCCGTCCTCCCATCCTCTCCTCCCGTCCACCGTCCCCCCGTCCTCTCTTCGGAGCCCCCATTGTTGGCCGCGGACCCGCTTCCGAGCAGTTCCTCCACGGTCTCCGGCTCCTCGGCCTTCCCCGTGGCCGCGCCGCCTCTGAGTCTGCCCGTCGGGTCCTCATTGTCGGCTCGCCTCGCTGGCGCCCTCCTGTCGTCTCTCGGGTGGACGTCCTCTCTTCCCTGTGCTGTGTCGTCTCCCGTGCGTCCTGTTCTGCCCGTTTCTGTTTTGGCATCTGTGTGCACGTCGGAGGCTTGCCTCACGTCCCGGTGCTCCTCGGCCGCCCAGCCCCGTGAGGAGCACTGGGGGCTCGCGGGCTGCTCCCCATGCCTGGCGTGCGGTGCCGGCTTCGCCGCGGGGCAGAGACGCAGCCGCCGTGGCCCTCCCGCCCCGTAGCTGCCTCCCCTGCCCCGTGGCTCCGCGGCTGGGTCTCGCTGTCAAGGGTGAGGATGGCGCTGCTCCCCAACTCTGCAGAGCCGGGGCTCCCTGGCTCGGGGGCTTCTCAAGTTCCTTCCTCCGTGGTATGGCGGGCTGAGTGGGACAGTAGAGGGGTGTCCTCCCCCCTCACACCCCCAGCCTGGGCCGGGCCTCCGGTCAGACTGCATTTCCGCGCACTCCGGGCCCCCGCATCCTAGCTCTGCTGACAGCATCGACGATGCTCGCAGTTTGGTTTCCTCCCCCGTCCTTGTTCTCGTGAGTTTCTGCCATCTCGTTTCCTTTACTGCTGCTCGGTGGGGGGCATTCCAGAAGGAGTGAAAGCTGGGGCGTGCCTCCGGCCCGCCGGACTGACCTGCGGGTCCGTGTGGTTCCTGTGAAGTCAGCCTCGCCCCAGCCCAGCTGCAGCCCCTGTGTGACGGTCGTTCTGTGACGAAAGACACAGGGTCTGTCCTCTCCGCTGTCCCACATGGCCAGTCTAGTGATGGAGGTGGGGGTGCGGCGTCCGAGCATTGTCTTCTGTGGCGGAGGGCGTGCGCAGAGCCCTCGGGAACCCTCCCGGCGCATCCGGCCCCCCAGGGGACCGCGTCTCTCTTAGTTGGAGCTGGCTCAGCTACGGTCTTGCCTTTCGGTGCTCTAACCTTCATTTCTGACCGTCTGACGACTTTTCTGTGCAGAAAAAGCAAGAACAGAAGGCCCCGGATAGAGACGCCATAGCTCGAGCCACCGCCAGCCTGCCGCCCTGCAACATGGACCGGGCCGTGGTCCAGACCGGCATGAGAGACGTGAGTGCTGCGGGGGGCGCCTCGGGCCTCGCACGGCCTGGGGGCCGCAGCCGTTGTGTGCTGGGCAGGCGGGGTGCGGGGTACAGGAACCCTGAGTGCTTTTGGCAACGTTTCTGTAAACGTACAATTATTTCAAAGTGAAAAGTTGAACCAGACCTCTGAAGGCAGGACCTAAAGGGTGGCAGCTTTGGAGAAAACGTTAGAATTTCGTCCCGAGTTGTACAACAGCTGTTAGGTAGACGTCTGTTAGGGCTTAGTTACATGCCGTCATGTCTGCCCGGACCCTGATGTTCTCGTGCGGAAGGGAGCGTGGCCTGACCCCCGGGCCTGGTGCTCGGGCGGGCGTGTGGCCGCGGGTCCGGGCGGGTTCGCTGGGCGTTGGGTGGACGAGCCCGTCTCCTCTCGCCGCAGTTCCAGACGGAGCTCCGCAAGATCCTGCTGTCGCTCATCGAGGTGGCGCAGAAGCTGCTGGCCCTCAGCCCGGGCGCGGTCGAGCTCTTCACGCAGGCCAACGGTACGCGCCAGGTGGGGCGGCAGGGCCCCGTGTCCGGACCCCGGCTCCCTGCCTCCGCTGTCCTCCCGCTGCTCAGAGACTGGGAGCACCCAGAGTACTCCATCTGCTTTCCGCGCCTGGTCGGCCCGGGCGCGTGCGCGGCTGTGCCATCGTCCCCGTCCGTGTGGCGGGAGCTGGCGGCCATCTGAGGCTCTCTCAGGTCAGGGTCGCCGCCAGCGTGCGGTGCCCGGACGAGGTGCTGCGCCCGGGCCCCGCCTGGGCCTCACCTGTGCCGTGTCTCGCCCGCAGCGATGCTGGACGAGGACGAGGACGAGCGGGTGGACGAGACGGCCCTGCGGCAGCTCACGGAGATGGGCTTCCCTGAGGGCAGGGCCGCGAAGGCCCTCCGGCTGAACCAGTACGTCGGGCCATCCCCGCCGGGGCGCAGGGCTTGGTCCCCTGGGGCTCCCCGCAGGTGACGTGCTCCTGTCCCCAACTCCAGTGGACTCTGGGTCTGCGTGAGTGGTTCAGAGGGGTGCTGTCGGCACATGTCCCGGCAGTAACTGGATGGGCGTCTCACTGTCTGGCACGGTTTGGAGTGGCCCGTCCGTCTGGGAACGGGACGTAGGAGGGGGCGTCACGTCCTCGCTGGGCCTCGTTTTACGAGAACACACGCGAGGCCGGGTCCCCACAGGGGTCTGACCCCTGGCGGCCGGCCCAGTGGCTTCAGCAGCCTTCCACAGCGCCAACAAGTGGCCCGTAGACCAAGGGATGGGCGTGGCCCACGTTCTCCTTTGTGGTCCTGGTTGCTCACGTGTACCTCGCGTGCTTGGTCCCCTTTGCTCACAAGGTGGGCTTCTGGGTCCTGGCCACGGCCGTGGGGCGGCCTGGGTGCCGGACACACCGGTGTTAAGTCACGGGGTCAGCTGCCCATGCTAGAGAGGCCGCTTCAGTTGGAGTGGCTCCTCTTGGGGACGTGAAGGATTGAAAGGGCCCTTGGTGACGCGCGGGGTGCTGGAAGGCGTCTGTCGTTGCCTTTCAGCATGTTGGTGCCCCAAGCCATGGAGTGGCTGATCGAGCACGCGGAAGACCCCACCATAGACACGCCCCTTCCAGGCCAGGCCTCGCAGGCAGCTGCAGGGGCCGAGGCGGCGGGCGAGGCGGCGGCCAGGCCTAGCAACGGGGACGAGGAGGCCGGAGACGAGCTGACGGAAATCTTCAAGAAGATCCGGAGGAAAAGGGAGTTTCGGGCCGACTCTCGGGTACGTGCGGTCGGGCCTGGAGCAGCCAGGCAGAGCTGCTGTGTCCCCACCTGAAGCACACGCCGCTGGACCGACTGTGGCCGGCCCCGGGGACGGGGCAGGGGCGCGGCTGAGGCCCGGGGCAGACAAAGGCCCCGCGTTCAGGTTTAGGCTCTCCGCTTGACTCCAATGGCTGTGTTTTCCCCTGAATGATTAGTTGACACCTGTCATCTGCTGGAAAACTCGCAAGGGGTTCCTGCCCGCGTTAGGAGTGTTCGTGAGCCGTGGGCGGGGTGCCGTGTGGGTGCCTCGTGTAGCCGTGGGCGGAGGGCCGTGGCCGGAGGGCCGTGGCCGGGCGCCTCCGGCGGTGCTCGGCCGGCGGACGCTGGTGCAGTCTTCCGTGGCCGCCTCTCCCGGCGCCGGCGCCTCGTTCCCACTGCTTTCACATCGCCGGAACGGAGCATTTGCTGCCCGCTCCGTTCTCGTCAGGACCTCGGTTTCTTCTGGGATGCTCCTCCTCACCTGGCCCGCTCCCTTCCTCTCACGTCACAGCTGTGTCAGCGCCGGTGCCACGTGTCCCCACTGCGGGGCGTGGCTCTCAGCGTGCGCAGTGCCCACCTTGCGTGACGCAGCTGGCCCTCGCGGTCGAGCAGGACCTGCCCCGAGGGCCTGCTCCCCTGTCGCTCATCGGGCCAGGACGTCATCTGAGCCTACTCTGTGGTGGCCTCCCCCTCTTCAGGGTCGTGGTTTTTAGCTCCATCTCCCCACCTGGCGTGGACCCAGGGTCCACATCCTGTCTCTGTGGACGTTGTACCCCAACCCCCAGGCCCTGGCACCCCTCTTATTGGTTAGTCTGCTGTTTCTTCTTTGTTCTTGTCGTTTGGGGGTATTCCTTTCCTGTGAGTTCAGCTGTGCACCAGAAGTGCCCTGTTTTATTCTAGCCCAGCCCGTCCTGGTTTAGAAGGAAGTGTCTCCAGAGGTCACATCCATGTCCGGCCCCGGCACCTGTTTGGTCTGGTGGCCATGCTCTGGGACCCTTCGCGGCCAGTGGGCAGGCCCCGTGTGCCCGTCGTGCGGGCCTGCTGCCGGTAGCTCCTCGCCTTTGTTCCGTGTCATGCTTCCGTGCAGGTGTCGTTCTTAGTCACCTTTTACGCTGCCTCTTGCCCGGGTCAGCGTCTACCACCATTCCTCCCCTTCGCCACTGATGTGAACATCCCGTAGGTGTGGCGGCCGGACAGGCCAGGGCGTGCGCCCTTCTGCCCTGCAACCCTGCGCCTGCCCGGCGAGGGGCTGGCAAGGGGCTGGCGAGGGTCGAGACGTTGGCTTAGTTCCCGGGACCACCGGGCCGGCAAGCAGGGCTTCGGCGGGAGACCGGGCGGGCGTTTTGCGGTCCCTCCCAGACCCTCCTCCCAGCCGCGGACGGGACGGCAGAGCCCGAGGCCTTGTGGCCCTCGAGTGTGAGGACCCGGTCCCTCGACGGCTGGGAAGGAGGGTGGGGAGCGTCCCCAGGCCCCGCCGCCCGGAAGCAGTGGGGTGTTGCTCCCTGGGCCGAGGTGGAGATGCGGGGAGAGGAGAGCTCTCGCGGCCGTGAGCGCGGGGGCGTCCAGGGGACCTTCTGTGACGGTGGTGTCACAGCGTCGCGGGGCGGCTCTGCTCCCCGCGTCCAGTGATGGGCCCCGGGGAGCGCGCGCGGTGGGTGGGAGCAGAGAACGCTGCCCTCCCAGCTCCCCGGCCAGGGCGGCGCCCTCCTGGGTGCCACCCCAGCTGCTGCTCCTCCTGTGGGGTGTCTGAGACACCGGACAGTCCTGTGCAGACCGATGGAGCAGAGGTGCCCGTCCCGCAGGAGGGGGCGGGTCACGCACAGCGCCAGCCCCGTGGGGCCACCGAGCTAGAGCAGCCTAGGGCCCTGGGACGCGGGAGGAGGGGAGACACTAGGGACGTCAGCGGGGCGCAGTTCGACCTCCAGACGATGAGGGGCCGCCCTTGGGAAGTCGATGAAACCTTTACTTTTTTTTATTTAAATAAAATTGAGCTTTTTAAAGCATTATGCGATTATAATCAAGAGCAAAGTGAAGGATGTGTTGTCTCATTATGCGACTTTTGTTTTGAAAATGTACGTCTCTCCCTCCCAAAAAACGTTGACCATTGGGCCATTGTTCCCTCTAAGAACTGCCACGTTTTTACTAAAAACTTAAATTTTGTGAAATACCAGGTATTTAAAATCAGTTTCAGTTTCATCTTTTGAGACAAAATCTGAAGAAAATGCCTTTTTTTTCACAAATTACTGACCTTTCATCTCCACGTACGTTGGGTGGCCGTGTGACCTTTCTCTGACACACCAGGCAGTGCCCTGGGGGCTGGCGGGACGGACCTGAAGGACCCCGGCCCCGTGTCGCCCACCCCCGCCCCGGCTGCCGCCCCGCTGGTTCAGAAGCCCGCGTTCAGCCCCGCTGCGAGGAGGCAGCCGGAAACAGACGCCCCGTGTGCGGCGTGGAAACACCCTCAGCGCGGGCCCCGCCTGGCTCCCCGGGGGGCCGCGTGTCCCTGCGTGGCGCTGAGGCTCTGTGGGCTCTCCCTTAGGCCGTCGTGTCCCTGATGGAGATGGGCTTCGACGAGAAGGAGGTGATGGATGCCCTCAAAGTGAGCAACAACCAACAGAATGCCGCCGTGAGTCCCAGGCCGCGTCCCTTCCGGCCAGCTCTGTCCCCCACCTCCCCCGCGCTGCGCTGTCTGCGGGCGACTCACGGGGTGACCGTAGGGCAGATGGTTGAGGTGGCGCAAGACTTAAACGTTGCGAAGCTCTGGGCTTTGCCTTTCTAAGAAAAGTGCACATTCCACGAGTGTGTCATTTGTTCATTTGCTTAGTTAGACAGACGCTGAGGTCAAGTCCCATTCTGGGAGCACATGCTGGCTGCTGCTGCCGGGCCGAGGGTGGGCCGGTGGCCGCATCCACATGAAGGTCAGAGCTAGTGGTCACACAGGGAAGGCAGATGCCCGCGGCTGTGCTTCACACGTTGGCGACTCGGCAGTGAGCGTGCAAGGCCTCGGTCGGGCCCAGGGTCTGTGCACTTTCAGCCCTTGTCCCCGTGCTGCGGGCAGGGGCTGCTGGCACCCCACTACGCGAATGGGGGGGCTGCCACTGCCACATCGAACCGCAGTGCAGGACGTGCCAGAAAACCGGGCTGGCCCTCCCCCGCCTCTGCCGGCCTGTCCCCCGTGGGTGGCACCCGCGTCTGGGCGGCGGTGCCTTTACCTTCAGGCCCTTCCAGAGGGGGCGGCCCTGGGCTGAGCGGGCGCTGCGTGCCGTGTCGGGCGGTGCTGGCGGGTGCCGAGGGAACTGACGGCCGCCCGTCCCCCTTGCCTCTGCAGTGCGAGTGGCTGCTGGGAGACCGGAAGCCCTCCCCCGAGGAGCTGGACCAGGGCATCGACCCCGACAGCCCGCTCTTCCGGGCCATCCTGGACAACCCGGTTGTGCAGCTGGGCCTGACCAACCCCAAAACGCTGCTAGGTATGTGCGCCTCCTTGACGCTGGCTGGGGAGGGGGGCACAACGCAGGCTCTGCTGAGTGATGCCGCGGTCACCACGGCGGGCAGCGTCCTCGGCGTGGCTGCTGCCCGAGTCACCCTGGGCCTGGAAGCAGGTTCT
>CM053509.1:160622822-160662465 GCA_028627145.1 Eidolon dupreanum | reverse complement strand
GTGTCTGATGTCTCTTCTGAAGGGTTTTCTCTTACTATGTTGCTGGCGATCAGCCGTGGGCTTGTTTTTGCTTTTCGAGGACGTGTCTGGTTAAGGAAGTGCCCTGCCCATCGAGATACCGCCCGGCTCACGCTTGCTAACGGCCGCCTTCCTCGTGTCTCCACGTCGAAGCTCACAGCATGGCAAGGCCACAGAGTGTGCGCTGGCTCCGAGCCAGGGGACGGGCATGGCAGTGAAGTGACAGAGTGGCACTCTGTGTGGGCGGCACTGGGCGGCCACGCGGCCAGCCTTGCACACTCGGCTGGGCACGGGCTCTCCTGGTCCCAGGGTCTGGCTGAAGGACTGGCCCGCCCTGGCCCCGGCGCCGGCGCCTGGCCTCCCGGCCGTCTCACAGTCAGCCAGAGTGGCCCGTCACACAGTTCCCTGAAGCTCACATTGAAACATTTCTGAGACCGTGCTTTTTTAGGGACCGTTACCCCAACTATTAATTATAGAAAATTTGGAATACGCAGGAAAGAATGAAGACGCAGTCGTAGTCACCTCTCACCCCGTTGGTCAGCCTCCCCCGGACATTTTCGTGGGGTCGCGGAGCGGGTGCTGGCACAGTGTGGGCCTGTGTTGGTTCTTCCTGTTTGCCCATCACATTGGGTGCTTTTGCTCTTGTCAATTTGAAATCAGTAGTTTTTAGTGGGTACAGGTCTTTTATTCTGCAGATCAGCGACAAGTGGTTTAACAAACGTTTCCCAATTTCTGGTCATTTAAGTTTTTCTTCATTCTGTTGCTTTTGGACCTATTGCTGCAATATACCTTGTGTGTCAGCTGCTTTGGGTGTGGCTTGTATTTCCCAGGGTAAATGGCTAGAAGGCAAATGGGTAAGTCAAAGAATACGGAGCATTTTAAACATGGCTGACACGCAGGCAGCCTGCTTTCCTGGCCAAGCAGCTGACGAGCCTCCGTCCACGTGGCAGGCCCCCTGGTGCCACTTCCCATCCGCCCCCTTCCACAGACAGCCCCTGTCACCTTGTTTTATTCCTTTGCGATCAGTAAGTTGAGTACGTTCCTGCTGGCCAGTCGCACGCCTTCTGTCGCATAGTGCCTCTGCGTGCTGTTGTCTGTTTTTCAGTTGTGACATTAATCTTAGCCGTGTCAATAGCTCTTTCTGTGTTAAGAACGTCTGCCCTTTGTCATGCGTTACAAACTTTTTATTTGCCTTTTCGCTATGTGTGGCATTTTTTTAAGACGTAGACAAGGAAGTCCTTCCCTAGATACTCACCTGCGTGGTTTTTCGCATTTAACTCCTTTTTTCACCTGTTTGCTCAGCACCTTCTTCCTCTGGGATTCCTTTGCTGTTTGTTTGGAGGAGAAGGGACATGGCCCTCCTACCTCGTCTCACGAAGTCCACCATGTGGCCATACTTCATATTTTGTTTTCCTAGATGCCAAGTTGTTTTTCTGGGTTCTCTTCTGACATTTTTAACTGGTTTCCAGAGGATTTTAATCAGGAGGACCCCTGGGGATTGTCTGAGGGCTGGGAGCGTTGTCAGGTCACACGCAGAATGGGCCACGGTCCCACATGGCTGCGGGTTCTCTGAGTAAATGCTCTCCGTGAGGCCTGGGCCACTTCCACTGCAGACTGAGTGGCTGATGTGGCAGGGTCCGGTGAGGCCCTCTGCCCAGACATCAGCGGCCACCGCCTCGCAGCCGTGCGCTCACCTTCCCGTTAGCCAGTGTTTGTGTGGATCGTAGAGTTTTTTGCTGGAAGGCACCTACCTCTCTTTTCTGGGAAAACAATTTCGTAAAACCTTAGAAAACTCGTTTTTATTTTAAAGAACTGCTTAGTTACATTTGTAACGTGCTGTGTTTTTAAAGTCATGTTCTTAAGATTGAACATTTTGATTTTCACAATTAGGTATTATCAAATTTGCAACAGTATCCCCACGTCAGTCTTTTGTGCCTCTGGTTATTCCGTCAGGGTAGGACTGAAGTGGAATTACTGAGTCACGGGCTGAGACTATTTTTAAGATTCCTGATAGCTGTTGCCAAATTGCTTTCCAGAATCAGTGAGCCAGTGAGCACAGAGACACAGGCACGTCACCCCCGCCCCCCCACCGCCAGAAATGAAGACACTGTCTTATTTCAAACCTGCTGATTTGATAAGCAGATCAGACACCGTGGGTTGTGGTTGGCGGGGGCTCCCCGGGCACCCCGTCTTCATCAAGAAGCCGCGGGGAGTTCCTGGCATGCTGTGGAGGGAGCGGTCACTCAGCCCGGCTCTGTTTTCCCCACAGCATTTGAAGACATGCTTGAAAACCCCCTGAACAGCACGCAGTGGATGAACGACCCCGAGACGGGGCCCGTCATGCTGCAGATCTCCAGAATCTTCCAGACCCTGAACCGCACGTAGGCAGCGCCCGCGCTGCCCGGCGGCCGGGCCCCGTCATCCTCAGCCAGGTTTGGGGGGAGCGCGAGGCCCCGTGGCGCCGCCGGGCTGAGGAGGAGTGGGCCAGGGCAGGAGGGTGCTGTGCCCGGCCGCGCCCTCGGAGCCCGGCCCGGGCCTTCTCATGCTTGATCTCACTGCTTAGAAGCCTGGGTGCTGTGTGTGCCAGGCCCGGGCCAGCCTCCGTCAGTGTTTACAGAGCAGCGCTGCGCACCGGGGGCCGCCTCCCTCTGGGGTCTTTGCGCCCTTGGAACGCCCTTGATCGACCCACAGGCGCCGCTTGCAGAGCCCACTTGCTCTTTGGGAGACGGCATGTTTCAGTCCAAAGTGTTCGTGGCAAGTGTGCTGACTACGTAGAGGAATTCACAGATGACTTTTCGTTAATAAATAAATTTCCCTTTTCCAATTTTCTCTGATAGTGTCGTTATCATCCAAGTGCCCAGGAAGCTCTGTGCTCGCCCCTCCCTGGAGCGCCTGCCGCTGCCACTTCAGCGTTCCGTGGGCAAAGGCTGGTGCTTTCGCTGGCGTGCAGGGACTAGCAGTCACTGGGGCTGGCGTGCCGTGCCAGGCCTCTGATGCCGAGTGTGCACACCGGCAGGCGAGCCCCGTGCTGCCTCTGGCCACCCTCTTTTTTCTTTCTTGTAAGCATTACCTGGGTTTTAAAATGAGAAAGTGGATTCTTTTTTTTATCGGAACTCTGTTTGGAGCAGTGGGTCGTCAGATATATTTTTTTAAACTTCTCTTCTGAAGCGGCGCCACCAGCCGGCCCACGCCGCGGTTTGCTCAGCGGCTGAGTGAGCAGGTGCTGGGTGGGTCACTGGCCACAGGGAACCGGGGACCCGGAGCCCGGCTCCCGTCCCATCTCAATGGAGCGAGGACGTCTGAAGTGAAGTTTCTTTTCACAGAGCTAAGTTTTTTTGGGCCGTTTTTGAGTCAGATTTAAAACTTTGGCACAGAAACATTAACGGTGGGTTTTAGCGTCCGCAGTGCAGCCGCATCTCCTGGGCCTCATGCCGAGGCCGTGGCGTTTGCTCTGTGCTCCTGCCACTGTTGGTCCCCATGTTTTGTTTTCAAAATGGTCAGCTTTAGGCTGGTGTCTTTTTTTTGTTTTTTCTTTGTGGCACTGTGGGTGATGCTGTTTTCTGCAAGGCCAGGGCGGCCTCGGGGCTGCAGCCCTGCACCCCAACTTAGAGCAGAGCCCGGGGCGAGGCACGAGGGCCCCTGTGCTTTTCAGCGTCTGGAGAAGCAAAGTCTCTGGTCTGGGTGGAGCAGTGGCGACGCCCCGGGGCCTGGTCTGGTGCGAGCCAGCTGTGGGCCTACGCGGCGCCACCGGGAGCCACCTCATCTGTGGGCCTCGGACTCACCGGTGCACCTTCTTTGTGTCACACGTTTAAGGCGGTCCCTCAGGAAGACGAGCACATGGTGCATGGGTCAGCCTGCTTCTGAGAAGACTGTACCCTGTCGGAGCCGCCGAGCCGTTGGCTCTGGTTAGGAAGTCTCATTCCTGCACGTACCTGTAGGCGGAGAAGGGGTTCCTGGCCACGGTGGTCCCCCTCCTTCAGACAGGGGTCCCAGAAGCCCTGTTGCCCCCTCCTTGAGGCCACCCAGATTTTCCTTCCTTGCCTGGACCAGGAACTCAGGAGCTGCCAGTTCGCGCTCAGACCTGGACCCGCTCCCTGTCGCCGCCACGTTGCCATCTGCCATCCTTTTGAAGTGGCAGCAGGCGATGAGGGGTTTGGGCCCTGGCGGCCATCGGAATGTCCCCAGGGTGGCGCTCCCGGCACACTCGGTCGCTATGAGAACTGAGGGTCTATTTTAAGTTGAACGTGGGCCCCGAAGAAGCAGGGAGCATCCCCTCCAGGCGACAGGCCTGACCCCAGCACATTTTCAAGAGCGTTTGCCTCCAAAGGCAGAAGGTCCCAAAGAAGGGGACGCAGTGAGCAGTTCTGCCCACGTCGCTCGTGTTCCAGGGGCAGCTGCGTGTGAGGTATTTGGGGGGCATCGGGCCAGAGTTGAGCGTTTCAGGAAGTGCTGGCCCTGACCACAAGGCCAGAACACCCCAGTGTCGGGCTTGGGGCGATGGGGACTTGATGAACAGGCCGAGTCCATTCCGAGGTGTCCCACCTGCCTCTTCCTGTCCTGTCACGAGGGTCGGAACCCAGGGTCAGTGTGGGGAGGCTCTGCAGCAGGAAACTGTGTCCCCTCGCTCCGTCACCCAGTTGCTGGCAACGCCACGGACGCCCAGGATGGGCAGTCTGCAGCATGAGGACAGGACAGGCGGGGGGAGCCCGTGGTGGTCTCGGAGAGGAGCTCTGGGGAACCATGGGGGGGTGCTGGGCTCGCCGGTGCCCTGGGCCTGAGGCTGGACAAGAGAGAGTGGAGTGCGACATGCAAGGGGCCAGAGGGCCTGCGTGAGGGTGGACGGGCCAATCCGGGAGGGTCCTGGAGGCCGAGGAGCCAACAGCTTCCCCTGTGGGAGGAGGTGGTGCGGTCCTTTTCTTGAGGAGCATGGGTCACGCCACACGTCCAGCACCGCTGGATCCTGGGTGGGTGGGTGACATCAAGCTGGGGACCAGTCCTGTCTTGTGGCTCCAAGTACTCGCATCTGGCAGGTGCTCTTGGGTCCCGGAAGCCTGAGTATCAGGGTGAGGGGCAGAGACGTGATCTAGCATCAGGGACGATGGGTGCCAGTGGCATGGTTCTGGGCTTCGGAGCTCTGCATGGTGATCCCGTGTGTCCCGTGCCATCTGCACTGAGATCCCTCACACAGTGTCGGCAGTTATCGGGGCCTGAGTTGTGTCCTTCAGAAAAGATGCTCCAGTTCTAGCTCCCAGGACCGCAGGACGTGACTGCATTTGGAGATAGGGCTTTTAAAGAGATGAGTAAATTAAAACGAGCTCATTAGGGTGGGCCCTGAACCCGTGTGACCAGTAAGGAGGCAGCAGGGGACACAGACACGGGGAGGTCACGTGCAGATGGAGGCAGAGGTCGGAGCATGCTTCACTGGCTAAGAAATGCCAGCTCGGCGACACCATGGAAGCTGGGGGCGGCCGGAGCAGTCTCCCTCGGCCTCAGGAGCCTCCCGACACCTGACCTCGGACTGCAGCCGTGGAACTGAGAGGACACCTGCTGTTTAATAAGTACCAGAAGCCCGGGGACTCCGCTCTCTCCTCACCTCCTTCCTGTGGCCTGAGGCGCACATAGCCCTGGAAGGTGCCCTGTGAGTGCCACTGCTTGAGGCCCTTCAGGGTGCCTCCCTTGTGAAATATGTGAGGTCTTGGAGCCTCCAGTTCCTTCCATTAAGGGTGCAGGAAGGGGGGCTGGTCTCTGGCGACTCCTGGGGCCCTTCCCGTTATGCGTTCTGCTTCCCGCAAGAGCCCACTGTCAAAGCCTTGTGTTGAGCCGGATGTTAAGGCTTCAACTAAGGAAGGAAAAATGACTTGCTCATAAATCTTCAAGCAGTGTGTAATTTGCACCTTTAAAAGGATACAAAAGGAAGCCTGCAGCCTTAAACGCCCTCTCCTTCAGGTTCCACGGGCCAGTGACGCCCGCGGTGGTGGGGAGGAAGTGCCCGGCAGCCCTGTGTGCCGGAAAGATGACGGGATTGTGCGGAAGCCCGCCGCTGGGTTTACACTACCCAGGGTCTGTGGCGGTCCCAAGGCTGTGAGGGGACACCACATCACGGATTTGGACGCGTGGGCGGCAGACACACTGGTGGCTGCACCCAAATGCTTTGTCCCCGCACACCTCTCCTTTGCAGCCGGGAGCGTTGAGACGTGTCCTCTCAGAGGAAAGAAGGATGAAGGATGCGCTGGGACCAGCTCCTGCTGACCCCACCTCCAGGTGGTCTGTGTCTGCCTAAGCCTTGACGGTTCCCAGGTGCCCCGAAACCCTGTATTCTCCAAGAGGACTCATACTGGCCCCAGGGGGTGAAAATCGCTTCTCCCTGTGGGAGGGGAGGCAAAAGAAACCACGGTGCTCGGAGGGCCTTCGGGCCCAACCGCCCAGTGACACTCTCCCCTTGTGTTCCCCGTCTTACTTCGCTCCCCACGGGGAAGGTAAATTCTAATTAATTGAATTAACATGGAATAAGGATTTTTCTCCCTGAGGGAGTGGTAATGAAGAAAAGGTTGGGAAGCTGTGCTCCCCCAGGCTGGCCTAGGAGGCCAAATATCAGGGTGCCTTAGTGTCTGGGGTGGCCAGGTGTGAGTTGGGAATCGTCAGTCCCCCTGCACACATTCAGAGTGACATTTTTCACTGGCAGTGGGCACGGGTTAGCTGCAGGATCATGGGGTCTACTGTAACCATGAGGCCGGAGCCCCCACAGGACCTCCACGCCCGGCCTGCGTCCAGCTGTCCTGTTGCGTCTCGGGCTCGTCCTGCGGTGCTGGTTTGCTGAGGGGCTGCTGTATGCCCCACTGCGCCCGGCCCGGCCACGGTGCCTGCTCAGAGAAGATCCAGGCAGTGAAGCGGCCAGACGGGGGCCCAGAGGGACCTCAGCAGTTGGTTGGGGAGGGAGGAGCACGTTAGGGTGTCCAGGCGGGGAACAGCATGGGCCAGAAACAGCCTGTGCCACAGGGCCAGGCTTGGACTCCAGCCAGTGGGTCCCCTCCAAGCCGTGGAGCTGCCGAGGGGCGGCCCAGATGGGGGCTGGTCTTGAAGCTGTGGCTGAGCCCCACGTTGGTTTTGTTCTTTTAATGAACAGGTTGTTTTTTAGAGCAGTTTTAGGTTTACAGAAAGTCGAGAAGTGAGTCCCCTGTACGCCGCCCACCCAGTCCTTCCAAGGCTCCCTCTCACTCAGAGAAGATCCAAGGTCCTGCTGTGCCACAGCTGCCTGCCCCCGCCCCGCCCGCTGCCTGCCAGCGCCTCTCCGTCCAGCATTCTGGACTCAGTGGCCTCCCGTTTCTTACATACCAGGTGCACCCCCTGCCCCTGTCACTGCTTCCCCGGATACACTCCCGCGTGCCCCTCACTTCCTGCACTTCGCTTCTCCTCGTTTCCCTTGACCATCGTCCCCAGCACGCGTCTGCTTTCCCATAGTGCTGCTCGCTGCTTCCCGCTCTGCGCAGCACCCTGGGTGCCCCTCACTGGACCCCGGCTCCTCCAGGGCTGCGTGGGAGCTAGTTGTGTTCCCTGCTGTGAGCCAGGGGGGCCCAGGCCTGCGCATGAACGCTTTTACTGACTGACCGGCTGGGTCCTCTGAACTTACGTCACCTTAGAACCTGGCTTGTCTTTCTAGTTTAGGTTGGCTCAGTGACTCAGAGATTAGTAGCACCGTAAAAACGCCTGGAGGCTGGGAGCTGTCCTAACTAACCTTCACTCCCAGGACACCTTACTCTTAAGAAACATTCTTCCCGCTTTCCTCAAGGCCTGGGATTTCCGGTCCCTGGTGGGTGGCCCAGAAGCCAGTAGGTCCTCAGATAAACATGTTCACAGGAGGTTTCAGGGTGTTACAATTATTAGCTGAATACAAGTTCTCTGTTGCTGACTTTATCAGGATGAAGCCAGCCCCTTCTGGGGGAATATGTCTGAGGCCTGTACCTGTGGCTGCACTCGGGGCGAGGACAATGCAGCGTGACTTAGGTGCCCAGAAGATCACGGCTGGTGCCCATTTGGGGCGCTCCCAGACAGTGGGCTCTTGGGATACCCCAGGCTCTAAGCTCTGCAAGCGGGGAGAGGAAGGATTCTGGAAGCTTCTCTGGGGTGGGGTCCTCAGGCTCTCAGCGTTGCATTGGGGGTGAGGGAGGGTATTCCCAGTGCTGCTACCTGACCCATTTGGGGGGGGGGCCTTAGTACCTAAGGGCCACTAAGGGGGGAGGCACCCCCTGGCTCCCAGCTCTGCACTGGGGAGAATATACTTGGGGCTGCTCCCAGGGTAGGGTCCTCGGGCTCAGCCCCGCTGTAGGAGGGTGTGTAGGGCGCTGCGGGAAGGGGAATCCTGGGCGGCTCGGGTGGGGGAACCGGTCGCTGTCGGCCTGCGCTAGGACTGGGCCCGCGCGTTCCCCTAGGGGCGCAGGGGCCTCTGCGAGAGGTTCGGCCTCGCCAGGCAGCGGCTGGGGGCCTCTGTTCCGACGACCTAGTGCCGGGGAGGAGGAGGCACAGCCCAGACAAAGGGCTGCTGCGGGACCCTCCGAGGCCTGTCCGCCCGCGCCGCGCGACCCCGCGCCCGGCACCCGCAAAAGGGGGCGGAACCTCGGGCAGCTCCCTCTGCGCCTGCGGAAAGGGGCGGAGCGAGCGCGGGCCGGGGGCGGGGCCTCGGGCAGCGCCCACTGCGCCTGCGGAAAGGGGCGGGGCGAGCGCGGCCCGGGGACGGGGGCCTCGGGCAGCGCCCACTGCGCCTGCGCCGGGCCTGGGCGGTGCGCGCGCTCCCGCCGGTTGGACGCCTCCTCAGCCGTCGTCGCCGCCGCCCCCGGGTCCGCGCACGCGCCCCCCGCCCGGCCCGCGGCCCGACCCGCGACCCCGGCCCGCCGCCTCCCCGGCTCCCCGGGTCACCCCGGCTTGGCCCCGCAGCATGCAGCAGCAGCAGCTCCCGCGGCGGCGGCGGCGGCGGCGGCTCTGAGGTGAGGCGGGCGGGGCGGGCGGGGGCGGGGCGGCCTCCGGGCCCCGCGCGGTGCGGTCCGCGCCCGTGTGCCCAGCCCCGGCCCCACGCGGCCCGGCGCGGCGCCTTTGTTGCCGGGCGCCCGCCGCAGCGCCTCTCTGTGTGCAGATGGTGGACGCGGGCGGCCGCCCGGCTGGGGACGGCTGGAGGAGGATGGAGGCCGCGCCCGATGGCGCCGCGGACGTCGTGCCCCTGGACCGCTACGACCCGGCGCGCGCCAAGATCGCCGCCAACCTGCAGTGGATCTGCGCCAAGGCCTACGGGCGAGGTGGGCCGCGCGGGGTCGCAGGTGCGGGCGCGGGCGGGGGCGGCCTTTGTGCGGTGTCGGCGCGCGGGGGCCGGGCGCTGCGGCCGGCCTCGCTGCTGCTCGCGGCTTCGTGCGGGCAGCGCTCGGCGGCCACCGTCCCTGGCGCTGACCGAGCCGCGGCCGTGCGGCCGCCGGGCGCCAGGTCGCGTTTGGGCGGCTTGCGCGTGACCCGCACCCTGCTCGGAAGAACGAGGTGACCTGGGGGCCGGTCCCGTTTCCTGGGCCCTGGGCCGCCCGGTGCTCGGGGACTCTCGTTCCCGTGTCCCGGGGTTTTACGGACCGGCCGGCCGATCGCTTGGCCCGGAGGCGTTCCTTCTTGGTGTCAGGCGCCTTGTGTCGCGCGCAGAAGTAACAGCTACTGTGTCCTCTTCCTTTTAATTCGAAGCATTTTTAAAAATTGTCTGTGTCGCCGGGGCGCGCTGGAGAGAGCGCCCTTTCGGCGAGTTTGGCTGTCCAGTTGGGAACTTGCTGAGCAGGCGTTTCCCGGGGACGGGTCCCAGCAGCGGCGTGGCCTGGGCCACAGCGCGACCCAGCCACGGCGAGAAGCGCGTCGCCCGCTTTCAGGTTGATTTTCTGGCGTGCGCGGAGGGTGTTTGCTGCTTTTGCCGTTTTCAGCTTTTCAGCCTCGCTCTTGGCTCCGCGAGCTTTGCTCCGTTCCCGCGTGGCGCGGGGCGTGATTGGGGGCGAGATGGCCTTGATAAGGAGCGCGGGGAAGACCTCGGGGCAGGGGCGGGAGCGCGCCTGCAGGGTTTAGCCCTCCACCCCCGACCCGCGCCCACGCGCGGCGCAGCCCTGCGTCGGCCTCCGTGTGATTCTCCCCGCGCCGCGTCGTGGGACGTGTTCGCCCCGTTCACAGTGACGTTTCTCTGAGGCTGCTTCACTCCACTCGCAGCGACCGGCCGCCTCCCGTGTCCGCACGGAGCGGTGACGCTCGCGTCGCCCTCTGTCCCGCGTGAGCTCCTGTCTGCCCCCAGCCCCAGCCTCCCTTGGGCGCCCGCAGGCTCCGTGCCTGTGCGCCGAGGACTTTGAGTGCGGGAGTGGCGGTGGGATCCTGCTAGGCAGCCCTCCCCTGACCCGCATTAGCCCGGAGCGGCCTCCTGGCCTGTTGCACTGGGCTGCGGCATCCAGCGAGGTCTGTCAGCTCGCCGGAAATAAACCTGCGTCCTTCTCTCTGTGCTGAGGCTGGTCTGGTTCTGGTTCCAGGACGCGATCGCTCTTAATCCTTGTTGACTCATCAGATCCATAATTCAAACGCCGATGTTAAAATAGGCCTTCCAGTTCTGACATTGTTCAAGGCGGGTATTTCTAGAACAGCATGAGCGGCAGGAGACTGGATGCCCGTGAGGTCTGAGGTTGGGCCGCGGGGCTCCCACGGGTCACTGCCCTTCGGCTGCAGGTCCAGTCAGGCCCTCAGTTTTCAGAGGTGGGGCCTCATTTGTGCTCCGCTGAAAGGCTTTCTGTTCTGTGCCTCGGGAGGCGGAGCAGACGGAGGTGTATCGTAGCTGAGAGTCTCTGAATTCACAAATGTGGGAGATCCCCGTTCAGAAGGCAAGGACCACTCGCCTCCGCCCAGCTTGACTTCATCTGTGCCGTTGGTGTGGGGGTCGTGCTCGGGTGGGAGATTCACCAGGACCGGGTGGGCCAGGTCCCTCGGGGCCTTCGGTGGGCTAGGGTAGGTCCCCCCTAAACAGAGAAGAAACTCTTCCCTGTGTCCTCCGGGCGCCTCCATGAGCCTCGCGGCTTCGTCTTCAGTGAGTAGCGGGACCTGGCTGCGAGTCTGCAGGCTCCACGGGCAGCCAGTTCGATGGTGCGGGGTGCAGGTGCGGGGTGCAGGTGGCCCG
Organism: Eidolon dupreanum; assembly: GCA_028627145.1. Taxonomy (NCBI): domain Eukaryota; kingdom Metazoa; phylum Chordata; class Mammalia; order Chiroptera; family Pteropodidae; genus Eidolon; species Eidolon dupreanum. The sequence continues at coordinate 160,651,283 of CM053509.1, read as the reverse complement.
GGTGCTGCCCTTGCCGTGCAGTTCTCACTGAGGAGCTCAGTGATGGTCTTGCTCCTGGAGAAATGGGAAGCGTGCGGCCACCCCGGGCCCGGTGCTCTGAGGCTGCCTTCTTGTTTGCCTTTGCCTTTCCGCATTCAGTGTCCCAGGTGCCACGGCCTGCCGTCGTGGGGAGTGGGGAGGCCGGAGCGCGCACGGTGGCCAGGCCCTGGCGGGCGTTCGGTCACGCAGACCATTTCCCCCCGCTGTCTTCGTCTCGGGCACAGCCCAGAGCTATGCGCCGTCTTGCGCTATTATTTTTAGATTCCTCTTCTTCTTGGGGGCAACTCTTTTAATTATTTTTAATTATTTTTTTAGAAATCATATATTGGACACGTTGAAAGTTATTCATTAAAAGTGTCTGTGAGTAGAACTTGTTTAGCTGGAACATTTTGTGATATCTTTTTGGGTGAAAGTTTTAATAAATTGGCAAAAAAGTTTAAAAGGGTGACTTAAAGTACTGTTTATTTTACACAGTAGAGCTCTGGCCTGGGGCCCTTGTGTTCCTGTTTTTATTTTAGTCCACGACCTTAGGAAACTTAAAGGTATCGAGGTCTTGGTTTTGGGGTTTTTAGAAATAGCTTTTGTCATCTCATCAGGACAATGTTGAATAAACAACCCAGGGAAAATACTAGAAGGCACTGGACTGTTTGCAGTCGTGTTGCTGTGTAGCGCAGTGCTGGTGAGGAGCCCTGGAAACCGAGTCGAGACTCGCCGCGGAGCGGAGCTGCCCCCAGCAGGGCAGGACCTGAAGGGACACTGAGGTCAACCTCCACGTCCCGCCAGCAGCACACTGAGGTGTGCTGAGCGCGTGTGGCGAGGGGCTGTCACTCTCGTCCTCTCCCTCTCACTGGAGTGGGTACTTACTACCCGTTTGGAAACTGTGGTGTGGGCGGGAAACCCCTGCGTGGCCGTCTTGGCTTCCGCTCCCGTCCTCCAGCCGCTGTCACAGCCAAGAGCAGACTCCCCGCTTGCTTAATAGACGTTAGGAGGAGAGTCCCTTTGTTGTCAACTCCAGAAGGTCACCACCTGGTTTTGTTGTGGCAACGTCTGGTTAAAATGATTGGCGAGCTCGGAACCCCTCTCTGGCCTCAGAGCTGGACACAGAAGCCAGCTGCCGCTCCTGTCCCTGGATGGCACAGCCACCGCCCCAGGAGGGCCCCGTTCACGTGCATGTTGTTACTTTTTTTATGCGCTGATCCGCTCAGAGTGTTGGTTTATGAGTTTTGGCAGTGATTTTTAATAATTTTTTGATCTTAGCAAAGGATTTGGATGCTTCTGAGGTGGGGGGTGACGGCAGCCGAGGTGCGTGTGCTCGGTGCGGCCAGACGTTGCGGGGTTCTGGTGCCGGCTGGCCTTGTGGAATGACCTTCCTCCTGCTTGGGCGCCCTGGGAACCATCAGGTGTCTTGAGGTCGGGTTGCTGCTGCCCCGCTTCTGCCACGTCCGCAGGACAGAGTCGTGCCCGCCTACTTGTCAGATGTGTGGAGGAGCTGTGGGCACCTTGGAACAGGTGGAATGGGAAGACGAGCTGACTGATTCTGATCCGGTGCCAGACGTGGACGAACGTGTGTTTCCCCAGACACAGCAGTTTGCACGTGTCGTTTTTTCTGTCCTGATGCCCCACGTTAAGGACTAAGCAAGGTCGTAGATCCATCCTTAAGTTCGGACTGCCCTCATCCTCGAAACGCGGTGACTCTCGACCCTGTTGTGCTTCCGGATGTCGAAGTCGTGCAGATGTCCTTCCAGAAGCCGTCCTGCTGGTCTCCGAACGGCCGCTAGGCTTCTCTTGCTGTGCGTTTCTCTGTGGCCACGTCACCGGTGGCCACGTGTACCAGTGTTCCTTTTCACTTCCTGGCTGAACTATTGAGAAGTTCAGATTGCTCTCATTTTTCATCGAATCTGAAGGTGACTAGGATGGAGCCAATATGACATTCATTCACGTAATAATAATTGCGTGCCTATTACATGCATACTGTGTCTTGCACTATAGGAAATACAGTGGGGGGGAGCTAAATGATGCCATCTCTTTAGTTGCTTAAAATTCAGAAACTATCGACATACACAAAGGAAAATGACATAACGCAAGGAGTAAGAAATGGCAGCATGACATCGTACAGGAGCTGTCTTGAGGTAGAATGTGGAGCTGTTGGGTAGACGAATGGGCCTGAGTGCCTGGGCTCCAGGGGGCAGCGGTCACTGCGGGAAGGGTGCTTGGGGGGGCTTTATGGGTGGTAGGCTTTGGAGAAGGGGTCAGGTTTGGGTGCCCTGCCCCCCCCCCCGCCAAGTAGGGGGGGGGTGTCCGGCCATGTCCTTTGCTACAGTGTTCGTGGGCACTGAGTTGATTGGCAGGGCTGTGACAGGATTTGTGGACGGATATAGTAGGTGATTAGTTTGGAAGACATTGGGCGGATTGCCGGATCATTCATGGTGCTCCAGGCTGCCTCGGGCTTGCTTTCCCGACGTGCCTGGGAAAGTTTCTGTGCAGGGGCGGTGTGATGAGAGAGCCCGCAAGATCCTTCTAGCAGGTTGGGGTGAGGAGAGGCTGTGGTCGGTGGAAGTTGGGGGCTCGTCTCAGTCCGTCTTGCCTGTGTGACCTTACACCGGGGGGTTTACGAGCAGCAGACTTCATTTCTCAGTTTGGAGGCTGCAAGTCCAAGACCCTGGAGCCGGCGGCTTTGGAGTGTGGGGAGGGCCCGCTTCCTGCTTCGTGGCTGGCCGGCTGTCTTCTCGCCGCGTCCTCACAGAGCGGAAGGGACACGAATGCCATTCATGGGGGCCCCACACTCGCGACCCGATCACCTCCCAAAGGCCCCACCTCGGAATACCACCTCGGAGGGCAGGTTTAAGATACGGATTTTGGGGACACACGCACCGCGAGTCCCCAGCGGAGCGGACGTCGTTTGGCTGGAAGTGGCACGGCCTTACCTGGCCGTCTGCAGCGGGAGTGGGAAGGTGGCTTGGGCTGGTGATGCCGGGATAAAGCCACGGTCCTGAGACTGGGCTGCGGGGGGAGCCCGCCGGGACAGCCGCCTTGAGCCCCGGGCGCCCAGCGGGACCGTTTACGACTCTGCTCAGGGAACTCTTCTACTTCCGCGGCTTTGTCATCGCACACGGAAGCATCGTCTTTGAGTTTTTGTGTCTATTTCTGACTTCGCTCCTGCGCTCTGGCCCAGCCCGTTGTATTGTTCGTGCTGACGAGTTCACTTGAACGTCGCGGTCACTGTCCCCCAGTCACTTGGTGCTCGCGAGCATGCTGTTGTGAGCTCATGTGGCGCCAGGCAGGCCGCGCGCACAGACACCGAGGGTGCAGGCCCGAGGGCCCTGGTGCTGGGAGAGGAGCAGGCGCCATGGCAGGACAGGGGAGGGGGGAAGGAAGCTCCCCTGAGGGCTTCTGGAATGTTCCATTCAAGAAAGCAAGGCCCAGTTGTGGCTTAGGTGAGGCAGCATCAGGTGGCTGTAAGGGAGCGCGCAGGAACCAGGCCGGGGCTGGGGCGGGGTGGTGTTCTCGCTGGGGAAATGCGGGTTCAGCAGCAGCCGAGTTGGAAGGTGACCGTGGGCTGGGAAGGACGCCGGGGGCCTGGACCGGCCGGTTGGCAGGTTGCGGTTGTGCTGTGTGTGTGTGCTGGGGCCGTCGGGGGCTCTGAGGATGGAGGGGCCCCTTCACTCCCCGGGCCCTCTCGGGGAGTCTCTGGGGGAGTTCAGGGCCGTTGTTGGGGCTGCAGCGAGGAGCTCCACTCTGGACCTGCGACTGAGGCGTCCACGTGCGGTGAGACGCGCAGGGTGATGCGTGGGAACAGCCACGTGCACCCTGTGAGCGGGACCACAGTCGAGTCCCGTCGCCACCGCCAAGGGTTCCTCTGGGCCCGCCGTCGGCGCCAGCCCAGGGCTGGGCGACGCTCCTGGCACTGGCGATCAGGTCGGCGGCCGCAGCGCTGCCAGTGCCTGCGGTCCCACGTCGGGTCGCCTTGGTGCGCTGCCTTCACGCGCTCTGCGGTCCACGTCGGGTCGCCTTGGTGCGCTGCCTTCACGCGCTCTGCGGTCCCACGTCGGGTCGCCTTGGTGCGCTGCCTTCACGCGCTCTGCGGTCCCACGTCGGGTCGCCTTGGTGCGCTGCCTTCACGCGCTCTGCGGTCCCACGTCGGGTCGCCTTCGTGCGCTGCCTTCACGCGCCGTGATGGTTTCGAGGTCCCGTGCGACTGCCGAGTAACCTCCATTGTCGGCTTCCCACGTTTTACTCGCTCATTCTCTCGGTGGTGGCCGCTTGGATTGCTTCCAGTTTTTGTCTGTTAAGAATGAAGTCTGTGTGTGGACGCGTGTTTTCACGTCTCCTGCATAAATATCTGTGCATGGACTTACTGGGCCGTGTAAGTGTGTTCGGCTGCCCAGTCTTCCAAAGCGACAGTCATTTTTTGTATTCACTGCTGACGTGAGAGCTCCGGTCGCTCCGAGTCCTTGCCAGCGTGTGGCATCGTCACTCTTTTTAACTTCAGCCCTTGACGTGTACGGGTTGCGATATCTCACAGTGGTTTTGGGGTGCGTTTCCCGAGGACGAATGATGGTGAGCATTTTTTAGATGCTTTTATTGGCCGTTCGAATCTTTTTTTTTCTGTGAAATGTCTTCTCAGATCTTTGGCCATATTTGTGAAAAATACCGAACTTTTACTTTGAGATGGTTGTGTGTTACTGTGCCGTTTTCAGAGATCGTGCAGAGACGCCCGGGCACCTTCCCGGTTTCCCCAGTGACAGCTTCGTGCAGAACCGTGACCCAGTGTCACGGCCAGGACAGCGGCATCACGGGACCTCGATCTGGAACATCTTGTCCGCGCAGGCGCCACTCCGCTCTGTCGCCCGTTACAGCCCCTGCGCCTCCGGCCTCGGCCGGCATGGGTTCATCCCCGCTGTTTTCTAGTTTTTTGAGGCAGGAGCCCAGAGGGTCGGTTTGAGACCTTTCCTCTCTCGCAGTGTGAGCATTTCGTGCTCTAAACTTTCCACTTAGTCCTGCTTTGGTTGCCGTTCACATGTGTTGATATGTTGTATTTTCCTTTTCATTCAGTTGTTTATTTTTGTTCATTTTCTATGATATTTCCTCATTGACCCATGAATTATCTAGAAGTATAATTGTCAAGTGTTGCGACCTTCCTGTTTGGTCTTTTGTTATTATTTTTAGCATGACTCCATCATGGTAAGAAAATAAACTGTGTAATTTCTGTTTTTTTCTTTTAAACTTGTTAAAGTGTTTTTTTACGGCCCAGGATAGGTCCCTGGGCCCCTGAGGACTGTGTGTGCCGTCGTTGGGTGAGTGTGTACACGCGCCAGTTAGATTCCGTTGGCTGGTTGTGTTGTTCAGCTCTCTCTTGTTGCATCCCTGTCGGTTGCTCATAAGGGGGTGTCGAAGTCCCTGACTGTACTTGTAGACCTGTCCGTAGTTCTCCTCAGCTCTGTCCTTTTTTCCTGAGGTTTTGTAGTTTGGGACATACATTTTTAGGATTGTAAGGTCTTCCTGGGGCATAGAGCTTTTTACCATATGTAATGTTCCTCTTTGTCTCTAGAATTTTCTTTCTACTCTATCAGATATTAATATAGCTACTGTTTAAAAACAAAACAAAACGAAACAAAAAAACCATTTGCCTGGTACAGCCCTTTCTATCCCTTTACTTTCAGCCTATCTGAGTCTTTGAATTTGAAGTGAATTATGTTGTGTATTTTTATCCACTCTGCCAATCTCTCTCTCTTATTTGCTGTGCTTAGAGTATTTACATTTAATGTAATTGTTGCTACGTTAGGGTTTAAGTCTGACATTTTATTATTCTCTTTCCTGTTTCTTGTTCCTGTTTCTTTTTTTTTTTTTTTTTTTAATTTTTTCTGTATTACTTGATTATTTTTTCAGTTCCATCTTGATTTGTTTCTGTTGATTTGGGGTGTGTCTCACTGTACAGTTCTCTTAGTTGCTCTGGGTGTTACAGTGTACACATCTGACTTGCAAGTGTGGACCGACCGGTATTGTTTTACCATTTCCAGTAAGGTGTGGAAACCTTTTTTTCCATTTAGGTCCCTTTTTCTTTCCCCACTTTTAAAGATCATTGTCTTGAGTATCTGAAGGTTTTGTAGTTTTTGTAGCTGTCGTCAGATGTAATTTAGAAAACACGTGAGCAGAAGAGTACGCTGTTGTATTTACCATATTACCCAGTTCTTTCCATTATTCTTCCTTCCTGATGCTCCAGATTTCTTCTATTATCATTTTCTTTCTTTTTGGAGAATTCCTTTAGCCATTCTTTTAAGGTTTGCTAGGACAATTTCTTTTTTTCTTATGTGTCTTTATTTCTCCTTCAGTCCTTAATGGTAGTTTCAGCAGATGTGGAATCTGTGGTTGACAGTTCATGTGCCACCTCCTTCTGGCCTCCAGGGCTCTGAGGAGAAGCGCAGTGGCAGCCGGCTGGCCTTGCTTTAGGAGGCAGAGGGAGCTTCCTGGGGCCAGGCTGCCTGGTGCCTCTGGGTAGAGTAGGACTATCTGCCCGTGGGACAGAGAGCTTCCAGGCCGAGTGCTTGTTGTGGCAGGCCACCCCATGTCTCTGGGGAAGGAAGGGAGAATGTGTCCCGGGCTGGACAGCTGTGGTGGCAAGACCACACTGCTGGACTCTCCTGGTGTAGGATGTTGGGGGGCGGGTATCTCAGGCCCGAAGGGAGTGCTTCCGGGCTGGCTGCTTTGTTGGGGTGGGTTCTGCTGGATGCTTCACGGCCTTCGATGAGTTTGACATCTGGGTCCTCAGGTTGGCCTCTGTCAGTTGTCTTTTCCTGGCCCTTTATATGTTGAGTAATTATGGGTCGTGTCCTGGACATTTTGAGTATTTCGTCGTGAGACAGTTTTGTGGGGCCTGCTAGAATCATTTGGACAGTGTTGATATTTTTCGGTGGTTTGCTTTGCAGCTGGGTCACTGTAAACCCCGTTGGTTCAGACCACAGTCCGTGTTGCCACGTGTGGGCAGTGGTTCCAAGGTTACGCCAGCTCTTTGGGTCTGTCCTACACACACGCAGCCTGGGAGGGAGCCCAGGGTTGGGCAGGTTCGCACATGGAACTAGGGGTCCCCTTTCCGGCTCTGTCCTTCCTTGAATGCCTTCATACTTGTGGCTCGAAGGAGCCCCACTTTTGTACCCTCTGGCTAGAAAGACAGGAAGGGCTTCAGTCAGTTTTCGCTGCCTGTGCCGTCACCGTGCAGTTCTGCACGGCCGGGCCCACTGCTGGGCAGCGTGGTGACAGAAGAGAGGCAAAGCAACAGGCACTCTGCTCCCCGGACCGCCGCGGCCCCCCCTGTTCCTCCCCGCAGTGGCACGGGTCTGTCCGAGTGTCGGCTGCAGTGCTGTCACCGCCGTCTGTGACCGCGGCAGCTTGCCCTCTTCCCCGCCTCCTCGAGGAGAGAGAAAAGGGCAATAAAGTCCGGGACCCCCGCTCTCCAGCCCGCAGGGCCTCGTCCTGGTCCCCCGGCCGGGAAGACGGGGTTTCCCTCGGCGTTTCGGCCTCCGTGTCGGCCGCGGTGCTGTCGGGCTGCCCTCGCGTCAAAGGTGGGACTGGAAGCGGAAACAGCTGGGCACCTCGAACGTGGGCTGCTCAAGCTCCGCCTCTGCCCCCCAGGTGCCTGCTCCTTGTCCGTTCTGATCCCCAGACAGCTGCTTCTGGTCTTCCCTCCACGGCTGAGTCGTGCTCGGGGGGCCAGAGGCGGCGGCTCAGGCCTGTAGCCCGCCTCGGGCGTCTGCTGCATCTGCGGTCCTCGTCCGGGCGCCGTCATCTTGCTCGTCTGCTTATTTTTCGTCTGCACGGAATGTGTAGCACATTTGAAAGACTGTGGGAATCCCTTGAGGCCTAAGATGCTGCTTTCTCCAGGAAGAAGTTACATTTGCTTTTAGACACTAGCAGGCCGTGGTCCCCTCGCTCCAGTTCAGGGACTGGGGTGCCCTGACCCCCGCCGTAGTGCTTTCGAGGCCGCTCTGCCTCGGCTTCACACCTCCTCTGAGGGCCCAGAGAGCATGGGCGGCGCCCAGAGCCCCTGCTCCCTTCCCCAGGCCCTGGCACCCATGCTGTGTCCTTCTGACTTGGGCGGTGGCGGGAGTTGACTTGCCCCCTTCCCCGCCTCCTCGACGCGGACAGGGCCTCTTGGGGGAGGCTGGACCCCAGTCTTCCCCTGCATGTGGCCTGGGGGACCCCCCCCTTCACCTCATCAGCCAGCCCCAGTGGTAGCCATGTGGACTGGGAGGGCGGACAGGAACTCCCCACGTCGTCCGCAGGGCACTCAGCCTGCTGATTTGGCGTCTGTTTGGTCGTGACGTCTCCCCTGCCAGGAGTGGTCACCCAGCCGTGCCCCTGAGTGCTGCGTTGGTGCCGCGTTGGAAGCCCAGGGCACTGGTGTGTGGGGACTGCCGAGCAGGCAGGGCCTAGTGCTGGCGCCTTCCCGGAGAGTCAGCGAGTCCACGAGTCTGAGCCTCACCGTCCCACCAAGCCGTCCTGCCCCGGGAAGCCTGTCCGTCTCCCAGGCCCTGTCCTCGGTGACCCTGTCCCCGAGTTGTGCTTGGGGTCTCGTAATGGAGGGGAATGGAGTCCGCTTCCCACCCGGGCGCCCTGGTGTTGCCGCCGCCCGTCTGCGCCGCCCTCGGGGGTGAGGCGGGCCCACGCGGGCCACCGGCTGCTGGCCTTCCGAGGCTGTCCTCTGCCTGGCGTCCCCAGCACAGGGCTGGGGTGTGGGTAGGGCCCAGAATTAGAAGACCCCACGAGGATCATTTTTACCTCGTGGTGTAATTTTGTGCTTATTTTCGTGACAAGAAGTCGCCCGTGGCGCTTCTGTCGTGGAGAGTCTCCACCAGTGGTACAAATGCGGAAGCCTGGGCGCCTGCTGGACTCCCCGACAGTCGGTCTGGGGCAGATCTGGACAGCCCCCGGCGACCGGGACACGCCGTCCTGCTGCCATTGTGTCCGAGTGGTCTCGTCTTCCCTCAGACTGCGTTGGAGCCGGCTGAAGCCTCAGACCTCAGGCTGGGGTGGCCACAGTGGGGGGGGCACCTGTCCGGGGGTCCCTGCCCCCATGTGATGCCACAGCTCCTCGCCCCGCCCTGGGTGCTGTGGCGTGGCCTCGCGTGACAGACGGCATCGGGAAGTGCCTTCCTCGTCACGCCTCTGCCGTCATGACAGTGGCCTGGGGGTGACGACCCTCGCTGGGACAGGCCCCGAGCTCAGGCTCTGCTCTCCGCGCCGGGGTCACGCGCGTGCCCTGACTCGGCCCCCACCGGCCCCGTGTCCGGAATCTACACTTGGGGCCGAGGTTTCCAGAGGCCGCGTGGGAGGCGTGCCGGTCAAGGCCGGGCCGCCCTGCCTCCCAGAGACCTCGCGCCCTGACCCTCCTCAGCCGGCGCCCCCCCCCCCCCGCCCCTCACTGGCCCGGGCCCCATCTGACTGCAGACTCGTCAGCCCCGCCCCTCCTCCTGCTGTCGCCAGGCCCCGCAGTCCCACCCGAGGCCGCCGGCCACCGCAGCCAGCGCGCCCGCTTTGCCCTTCGGGAGAATGCCAGGCTGGGGTCACCGCAGACCGCTGGCCCTCAGACACAACCCCCTGACCACTCTTTCAAACCATGGCCCGTGGCCCCCGCCCCGGGCTGTGCCTCAGCCTGTCTCGGGCCCTCTGTGGGCCGTCCTGCCTTAGCGCCCTGCCGCCCCGGGCCCTCCCTCCAGGCGGGCGCCCTGCCTCCTGCTTTCTGGAAGGCGTGTGGTGGGGGTGCCCCACTCACGGCCGGCGCCACACACCTACCTGCTGCGTCATCGTCCCCACTTCCTTTCCTTCTGTCGCAGCCAGAGACATGGCTTCTGGCTTTCCAGGCTGGCCTCCACCCTCATGCCGTGGGACCCCAGCAGCTAGTGTCTCGTGGCTCTCCAGCTTCTCCGACGCCTGACCCCACCTGGGCCGGTCCTGTCCCTGTGACCCACCCTTAGGGCGCCTCGGCCTGCCTTTTCCACTGGCGCCCTCTGTGCCTCCTGTTCGGGCACCTGGCAGGTGCCTCGTTGAGGCTCTGCTAAATGAGTCGGTGAGTGAGGCGTCTCATTGGTTGTCCATGCGACGCTGAGCTATGCCATCTCCTGGGAGTCTCTTGCTGGGATAATTCCCTCGTGTGCCCTGCTGGCTTCCTTCCTTGGGCGGGGAGCTTCTCCGCCCTCCCCACCCCCTTGGTGCTGGGTCCGAGCCCCCGCGGGCCCCACACCCACCTGTGACACCCTCCACATTGTATGGAAATCGATGACTGAGTTGGAGCCGGTTGAAGTCTCAGACCTCAGGCCTCAGTCATCTTAAAAGGCCCCGCCCCCGAGAGCAGTGACATCATCTCCCCGTTGGTGCAGTTTCGGCCCGCTGCTGAACAGGCGAATGACGCGCGGACTGCCCTCCTGGTCCGAGGGGGAGGCGACCGCCCGGCCGTTGACCCAGCGGCCTCCTCCTGAGCACATTTCAGAACTGCGCGTAAAAGCCCCAGCAGTTGTGGACGTCACAGAAGCAAGTTGTCACCTGAGGAAGGCTGCGGGAGGGCGGAGACTGCCAGGGGACTATGGGCCGTGTGGCCTCAGGCCCTCAGGCCCGGCGGCGCCGCAGCGGAAGGCTCACCCCAGAGGGCCTTGCCAATGTCCGGAGCCCTGTCTTCAGTTTGTGTGTCATTTTCCTTCACACTCGTCGTTTTGAATCTGAAATGATGTGAATCAATTATATGATTCGTATCCGTGTACGCACGCTCATAGTAGTTTAAAACTTGATTCCGCGAGGTCACTTATGTGCATGTTTTCGGGCCGCCCTGCGGAAAGCATTTCTGCTAGGCCGACAGTCGGGCAGCGGCCGGCCTCAGTGCGGTCCCTGCGCTCCAGCCTTGCCAGTTCCTCGGTTCGGGTAGACCGTGTCTTTCTGCACTTGCGCCGTGCGCCCCTGTCCTTCCTGGGGCCAGCCCTCCGCTTGTGCTGTGTGTCATCTCCTCCGCCCAGCACCGTGACCCGGAGCGATCCTTCTCATGAGTCCAGCAGGTCTCTGCTGTCCCGGGGGGAGTCCATCAGCCGTCCCAGTGTGAGATGAGGGGGACTTGGACTGGAGGGGGGTGGCGTGGCGGGACGCCGGCACTTTTCTGGATGCGTTTCAGAGGGCGGCAGCTGGAATTCCCAGTGCGCTGGCCGGAAGGGAAGAGCGGACGCCTCTGAAGCTTCGCGTCTGAGCAGCTGACCTTGGGACGGAGCTCAGGAGGGCAGGGCTGGGCTGCGCTCCAGTCCACCGACCGGCAGGTCGGCCCTCCAGGTGCAGGCCGCAGGAGGCAGGGGGTAGAGGACCTCAGGAAAGTGGCCGCAGTCAGGCCGTGCATGTGGCGATGACCCATACGCCCATACGTGGTGGTCTTTTAAGCCGTGAGCTCGACTGCAGTCACCTGGGCAGTGGGCCAGGAAGTGTCCTTCCCAGTGTCTGGAGAAACGAGGGCGAACCAGCAGAGGAGACGGAGGGACAGGCATCGTGAGAGGAGGTGGACGGCGGGGGAGGAAGCGACCCTACCTGTCATCGGGAGCCCTGGCTGGCCGGGCCGCTGCTGCTGCAGTGACCCTTCGTCTTTTCTGAGCATCTGGCCTGAGCTCTGAAAATGAAATGGGTGGTGGGGCGCCTGTCAGTTCGGGACCAGGCCCCGTGTCCTCCCGTGTGTCGGCTGCCGTCTGCTCCCTGGGCCAGCTCCCGGCTCCCACGTCACCGAAGAAAGTGGGACCCTTCCCACTGACGCGTGCCCCGAGCCGGGGGTGTGGCCTCCAGCCGTGCAGGGCTGCTGAGTGCTCCAGTGAGACGTGCACACGCGCTTCCACGCTCCAGTGCCGCGTGGCCAGCGCCGCTGTTGGTGAGAAACCAGTGGGAAGAGCCGAGGAGACGGGAGGCCGCGGGGCGGGGACGAGGCCGAGGGGCTCAGCTGCCGCCTCCCTCGGGTGGAGCCAGGGTGCGGGGAGGGGGCGCTGGCACCCGTGCCCACCTTCAGTGTGGCTGGTTCCGCGCTGGCGTCGTGGCGTCCTTCACCGGTGCTTTGGCAGGCGTCATCCCTTATCCGAGGGGCACACGTTCCAGGACCCCGGCGCAGGCCTGAAACCCCGGGCAGCGCGGAGCCCGCGTGCTGGAGCCCGCGTGCGCACCTGTGGCGACGTGTGCCTCGCACCCAGGCACAGTGGAGGGCAGCACAGGGACAGCAAAGCGGGACAGGCGCACGGCGTTCCGCACTCAAAGCTGTGGGTGCGTCCGCCTCCCACAGTGCCTTCCCGCCTGTCCTCGCCGTCGCACTTAAAGCGGGCGCTTTTCGGCTTCTCTGGGGCGTCCCCCAGTGGCTAGCATCACCGCTCCTGTGCCTCGGGGCTGTTATGAAGAAAGGTAAGGGTCCCTGGAACACAAGCTCTGCGATATGCGGCGTCAAGCCGATAACCGGGACGGCTACTAAGTGGCTACTGGGCGGGCGTGGGGACGCTGCCCAGAGGGATGGCGAGACAGAGCACGATGGCCCAGGAGTCCCCCACACTACCAGAACGGCATGCGATTTAAGCTTATCAATTGTTTATTTCTGGAATTGCCCGTGTATTTTCGGGCTGCAGCTGGCGGTGGATAACTGAAGTGGAAACTGCATCCGCGGATGCAGGGGCACTGCGGCTCTGGGCTTTTCCGACTCCCCTAGGGGCGGCGTGTCCCAGAAGGCACCTGCGGGGTGTCAGGGCACGGACGGTAAAGCTCCAGGTCCTCATGGAAAGGAGTCGGCTTAACCCGGTTAACTTGGCGTTGGCCAAGGTGCTTGCCGCAGAGTGTCCCCCTCAGGGGACAGCGATTGACATCTTCCAGAGCAAGCACGAGGGACAACCGTTGGGGAGACCGTGTCAGCCATCCAGAAAGCGGGTGTCCCCAGCGGTACTCAAGTGGCTGGTGTGTGTGCGTGGGAGGCGGTGTGGGCTCTGTGGATCAGACTGTGTGGGTTCACAGTTGGTTTCTGCCTCTCGCAGCCTTGGACACATTGCTTGCTTTCTCTGTGCCTCAGTTTCCTTGTTTGCAAAGTAGGGACAAAAATCTCGATTTGATAGGATTGTGATGGTTAAGTAACGTGGCCCACGTAGAATTTACTGCCACCTGGTCCGGACGTCAAGGCCCGTTGTCGCCATGCTGCCTGCATCACGGTGGCAGCAGGCCTGGTGCTGTCTTCTGTAAAGACCACAGAGTGTGACCTCATCGTCATCTCCGATTTGCCATCAGGAAGAGGATACGCCTGGCTGCCCCCGGGGCCGGTGCCGGGTGTGCCACGCTCTGTCCTCAGTGTGCCTGGGTGTTTGCAGCCTCAGCCTGGCGCATCTCGGTTCCCTTCGCCCCACCAGCCCTTCGGGGCTCCCACTTGCTTCTCACCGTCGTGTGTCGGGATAGCTGAGCCTCTAGGTAGTGGCGGTGAAGTCACTAAGTGACGTGCGTGGCCCGTGCCCCCCGGGTGGTGTGAGTCGCTGGTTTGCCAGCAACCCCGGGGGTTGCGGGCCAGCTGGGTCTTGTGCTGCGAGTCGCACGCCGTTACTAACGGCCCTTCTGCCCTCCCGGTGTATTGAACGTGCGAGTCATGCTCACGTGGTCCTTTTCCTTGGCTCAGATAACATCCCCGAGGACCTCAGGGACCCCTTTTACATCGACCAATATGAGCAGGAGCACATCAAACCGCCTGTCATCAAGCTCCTGCTGTCCAGCGAGCTGTACTGCCGCGTCTGCAGCCTCATCCTGAAAGGGGACCAGGTGGCCGCCTTACAGGGACACCAGTCTGTCATCCAGGCACTGTCCCGGAAAGGGATTTACGTGATGGAGAGCGACGACACCCCCGTGACGGACCCTGACCTCAGCCACGCGCCCATAAAGATGGTGAGTGTCCTGTGCACCTCCCCACCAGGGTGTCATGTGCATTTTGGGGGGCGGGTGACAGCCCCTGGTGTAGTGGGCACTTCTGTGGCACTCCAGCCCGTCAGCCTGTCATGTCGGCTGCACTGCAGTGGCAAAGGTGGCCTGCTGCTTCAGGTGCAGGATGGTGCGGGCACGGGCGTCCGGCAGCCCGTGGGGCTCTGAGTGCGGTGGTGTCCTGAGTTTTGTGTCGCTGAGTCACATGACTGTTTTGGAACGTGGGGGAAAGAGCAGCTCCCTGCCAGCTGTCTCGTCGTGAGCGCCCTGAGAGCCAAGGTTAAGTGGAGGCATGCTCACAGGGGTGGGGGGCAGACTTTCTGCAGATGTCACGACATATGTGTTGTGTACGTTCTCACACTGTTTCACGTGCATCTTGTAAGTATTTTTATGCCAAAAGAAGTAGATGCCTTCTTTTCCTCTAAGCACCCCCTCCCCGTCTTCCTCTGACAGCCGCCCCGCCGATGGGACCTTTCCAGACCATTCCGGGTCTAGGCCGTTTTTGACGCCTCCCTCATTGCTTTTGTTTGGGCAGCTCATTGGCATTTCACGCTGGTGTTTTTTTACTCGTGGACTTTGAATGATGAGCTGCGGGGATGATTCTTAGGTTTTAGGAAGAGATAGTTCGAAGGCCTGGCGCAGTTCTAGTGTGTGGAGCTCCTGGGGGTCCCCAGGGGTCTGCTGGTGGCTGTGTAGTACACACGTGCCCCCCCCACACACACACACCTTCACTCACAGCCCTAAAGCAAGCATTTCCCCCGCCCTTGTCCAGGGTGGTCAGGGAGATGAGTAGGACGGAGCCCGCCACACTTCAGGGCACCGGGCTGGGCCACCCCAAGGGGAGTGACGTGCAGACAAGGCCTCCCTGTCTCCTCGTGTGGAGGGAAGAGGAGGAGCAGCGTCTGAGCCAGGTGTCTGCGTGCAGCCTGGCGGAGGCGGCGGGTGGCAGCTCACCGCGGCTCTGCTTGCAGAGTGCCCACATGGCGATGGTGGACGCCCTCATGATGGCCTACACTGTGGAGATGATCAGCATCGAGAAGGTGGTGGCCAGCGTCAAGCGCTTCTCCACATTCAGCGCCTCGAAAGAGCTACCCTACGACCTGGAGGACGCCATGGTGTTCTGGGTGAACAAGGTGAGCACGCCGGGGTGGCTGTCGTCCCTCCCAGAGCAGCACCCTCCCCGGCGTCAGGCTGGGACCCAGGCCCATGCAGGGGCCGCGGGAGCTGGGTGTCTGTGGCCAGGAGGCCCTGCCGTAGTGAGAATAAGACAGGACAGACAGGTGTCCTGAGCGCGGGGGCGGGGGTGTGAGCGGGCAGCGGCCAGCTCACCGTGGGACATGCGGGGGTGGGCGTGGTCGAGGTGACGACACGCCTTTTATTTTGACCTTAAGCACCTAAGTGCATTAAAGAAGTTCTCAATCTTAGATGGCATTTTGATTAAGAGAAAAATGGTATCTTAAATGATGTTTTCTTTTACACTTGGGAGCTTCCATTGGGGTCTCTTACGTGATGTATGTAAAGAATGGTTATTTTAGTAGTGTGATTAGCTAGGGGATTATTTTACTAAAGCCTTTCGGTTGTTAAGCCTTCTTATTTGCAAACAAGTGTTCAGTTAGGGACACTTTGCTAACAGATTCTGCGATGCAGTCTGCACGTGTATTTACAATGCGTGGCCTTCGTGAGGCGCGAGAGGGAAGTCGGCGGCCGTGGGTGCCGTGGAAGAGCCGGCTGAGCCAGGCCGCCGCGGGCGTGCCGCTCCCGGCCAGGCCTCCCCGGCGCCGTGACAGCGAGGCCGAGTCGGGTGCACGGCGACTGCCCTTGGTCTCCCGCCTGGATGCGGGTGTGGGGACGTAGTGGACGGTGTGCTGTCCGCATCAAGACGACATTGCCCAGGTCTAGGAAGAGATGGCAGCAAGGCCTGGCAGTGGCTGGGCGGACTGACCGCAGTGGCCGGGGCACCTCCGGGTCCTGGTGTGGGCGCGGAGGCCGGCAGTGCTCCTGCGGTCGCCCCCTGGCGGTGGGCAGCCTGCCCTGCTCGCCCGGCCTCACGCACACCGCGGGAACTCGGCTGGAAGGCGCTCGGGGCCGCCGCGGCCGCCGCGGGAGCCGGCCTTTGCGTGGCAGTTCTGCTGTGGCCAGCGTTCACGTTTTAACTTTGCCTTTTACAACTTTTATTGATTTTTTTCCCTTCTGAAAGAAATGACTTGTTCTAGAAAATTTAGAGAATGTAGATGAGTGAACAGAACAACATGTAAATTCCCCATAAGCTTACCACCTGTAAGCATGATGTTTGACATAAACTCTCACGGTTCTTATTGACTGGGTGCTCTGTATAGAACTGCGAACACGGTCCCGGGCTTCCCAGGCATCGAGTCAGCGGAGGTCTGCATTTGGCAGGGGCCTGAGCCGAGGGGCCTTGCAGGGCGTCTCACGCACACGTGGGAGTGAACGTCATAGTGCTGTGCTGTGTTGGGCAGAGGGCCTGTGTGTGTCAGCTCAGGTCAGTTGTCGGTGTCTGACATGGGGTCTCTGGCCGTCATTCGGTGACTGGAAGCAGAGGTGACATCTCCAGCTGTGACTTTGTCTGTTTTACCTTTTCTCATGTCACTCTCACTATGCTTTGTGTATTTCAGTCTGTTGTTCCATTTACACACTTGTAGGATTTTTATGTCTTCTTGACGAATTAACCCTTCTGGCATCATGAAAGGTCCGTCTCCATCACAGGTGATGATCCTTGTCTCGAATCCTGTTTCAGTGTTCTAGTGACTGGTGTGTACGTGGCATAGCTCTTTCCTTCCTTTTATTTTTAACTTCTCGTTGTCTTTCTCTCTAAAATGGGTTTCCTGAGGGTGCCGTAGCTGGTCTTGCTGCTTTCCTCACTCTGACAGTCTGGCCCTTCTTGCCAGAGCGTTTCGACCAGTTACATGCAGTGTGATTATCAAGATGTCCGGGTTTTACCATCTTGTCTGCTTTTGATTTAGCTCATTTTTTCTTCTTTTCTGGCTTATTTTGGATTGGGTATTTTTTAGTATTCCATCTTATCTCCAGTACTGTTTAGGGGGCTGCTTCGGGGTTTTCAGTGTGCACCTTTAGGTTATCGTGCTCTGCCTTCGAGAGGTGATCCCCTTTCACAGGAGATGTCAGCAGCGTCCTTCCCCTTCTGACCTTTGTGCTACCCTCGTCACTCACGTTGTCACAGACCAGGTCAGCAGTCAGTCATCTTCTAACGTAAGTAAAAGCGGAGACTGACGTTCATCCCCATTTTTAAATTCGTGTTGCTCTTCATGCCTTTGTGCAGGTTCAGTTCTCAAACTTTCTGATCTCCGGAACCGTTTACACCCTTAAATCACCGTGGACCCCAAGTAATTAAAAAAATTAATCTATCAATGTTAAATACAAGAAAATTTTGAACTATTGGTTAATTTACTAAAAAGCAGTAACTCATTTCACGTTAATATAATGGATTTTGTCTAAAAGGAAACCATTATCCGAAACAGAAAGTTATATTTTTGGAAGTTCCTTTAATATCTGGCTCACTGGCAGACAGCTGGGTTCTCTTACCTGCTTTTAATTTAATCTGTTGCAACATGTTGTTTTTATTGAAGTATGTGAAGAAAATCTGGCTTCAGATGATAACGTAGTTAGAAGAGAGGAGAGCATTTCATAATCTTTTCAGATAATTATGCACATCTTTCTTTGATTCTACACCAAAACTTGACAAGTGGTAGTTTCTCAAAGGTTAATTGCAATGTAGAATTTGAAACCATCATCAATTAACTTTTTAAAAATTGAGATACAATTCACATGCTATAGTGTTCACTATTTGAAGTGTACAGTCACTGGGTTTTAATATGGTCACCAGGCTGTACAGCTGTGACCACGCATTCCGGACACATTTACCACACCTGCTGGGAAGCTCTGACCACATGACCACGCACACGCCGCCGTCCGCGCCCCCCCCCCCCGGTCTCCCGTTGGGCACCGTGTGGCCATGCGTCTGACTCTGCTGTTCCGCATCACCGTGGCTTCCAGCTGTCATCGGCATTGCGGCATCTCTCGGTGCCTCGTTCCCCTCCGTGGCTGAGTCACGCTCCATGGCCGGGCCCGGCCACGGTCATGTTTATTCGTTCCTCTGCTTATTTGGGGCTGTTTCCACGCTTCGGCTGTCGTAATGCGGCTGTGACCGTTCGTGGACAGTTTTCGTGAGGGTGCGTTTCCATTTTCCTTGGGTCCGTGTCGAGGGGCAGAGTTGCTGGGTCACGTGGTGACTGTGCTTCCTTTCTGAAGAACGGGCACTGTCCCCCAGCAGGTGCACCGTCCACGTGGCAGCAGCGGGCGCTGTGGCTCCCATTCCCACCACCCTCGCTGCCCTTGGCGTCCTGGAGGGTGTGGCGTGGTGCCTCCCTGAGCCTTAGGGTCACCCTTCCCTGGTGACGAGTTACAGGGAGCCTCTTGCATGTGCGCGCTGGCCATTCGTTGGGCTTTGGGGAGATGTCTACTCGGGTCCTTTGCCTGCTGTGAAATTGGATTACTTGTCTTGTAAGATGCCTTCACGTACCCTCGTACGAGATGGGTGAGCTTTTCGCGCTCTGCCGTGTTCAAGTCCATTCTTCTTTCTTGCCTCCTTCCTGCCCTTTTACTCACCCTTGATTTTGTAGCCTCACACGTTGCTGTTTGGAAAATTGTTTCACTGAGTCGTACAGATTTTCCCAGTGTCATCACCTTTCATGATACAGTATCAAAAATTACATTCCTTCATAGCACACTCTTCTGATCAGAAAAACCTTTCTGTGTTAGGAAGCTACCTAGCTTAGTTTTCTAAAGAAATTTTTTAAATTTCCGGTATTTTATATGAAAAATTTAAACGTGCAGAAAAGTTGAGTTACACAAAGAATACCCATGTCCCCACCACCTGGATTTTATAATTCACGTTGTACAGTATTCACTCTATCATTTATCCATCTGTTTATCCATGTCTTTGAATTCATTTATTTTTGGATTTATCTATATCAATTTTCCTTTTACCTTTTCCTTTTAAAAAACAATTTTTCTACCTTCTTGATGCGAATGACATGAGTTCATGTGTCTGTATTCTTGTGTAGTGATAGGAGATTCAGTTCTGTGCCTTTTTGTCACATTACAGCTTTGCCCACCTCCCTGTGAGCACGGATGGGTGTTTGTCTCCATGGTATTATTTTATAATTACAGTTTTGATTTCGTCTTTGACCTGGTGATTGCAGGAGAGGGTGCTGTAGCGTTACTCTCCTGTGGTCAGGGAGCGTGTGAGCGCGTGAGCGCCGTCGGGCCCTGCGGTGGGGATCCCGCAGACTGACGGCGGCTGGCACCCTGGGCCCCGTGAGCCTGAGGCGGGAGCACGCCCTGGCACCGGGGGCACGGGGCACCGCCTGGGACAGCAGGCCGCCTGGTGCTCCCCGCCGGCAGGGCCACACAGAAGCCCTGTTTTCCTGTGCATGTAGCCGGCCGAGACGACGCCTGCTTCTGGGTCGCATTAAGACGGAGTGGGGGCCCTGGGTGGGGAGTGGGCACCAGGGTTGGGATGCGGGTTCCTTTCTAATGCGTGTGTTCTTCTCCTTTAGGTCAATCTGAAAATGAGAGAGATAACAGAGAAGGAAGTCAAGTTGAAACAGCAGCTGCTGGACAGCCCGGCGCATCAGAAGGTGAAGGCGGGACCGGACGCCCGCGCGTCACCCGTTGGGAGGGGCCCCGTTGTGTTGCCCGCTGCTAGCTCCTCATGTTCACTCGGGGGCGGGAGCGAGTCTCCTGCACCCCCAGTCCGCGGTGGTGGGCACAGCGGCTCACCCACTCTTCTCCCTGGCTACGGGGACCCTTGTGGAACCCGGGTGGGGGGCCGAGGGTGATGTTGGGGGGCATCGGGAAACCCACGAGGACGGAAGGCACAGGGGACCCGGAGTTGGCTTCTAGAAGTCAGCAGGTGAGGAGGACGTCACGAGGTCCAGGAGCCGGGCGCCACCCCGGGGACCCCCGCGTGGGATCGGGAAGGGGAGCGGTGCTACGTGCCTGGAGGCACGGTGCAGGCGCTGTCCCTGCAGTGCGGCCACTTCCGTCCTCCCTGCCCCTGACGCTGTGGGCTTCGCAGCACGTCCGTGCCCGAGTCTGCCCGTCCGCGGTCCCCCAGCTCCCTCTGCGGCCTCCCCACTCGCCGCGCCCCATTATTCCTCCTTTTTCCTCGATGGGCACAGGTGACGCACTGAACCACCCCCTGCCAGGTGCACTTGGCGTCTGTCCCCTTTTGGGGACCAGCCTGTACCAAGTTTCCGGAGTGTTCTTTGCTCTAGCAGAGGCTGGTGTTGTAGAGGTGCCCGTGGCCTTCCACTGTGGTCACCTGGTAACGGGAGGGTCCGGGCTCACGGGCACTGGACAGAGCTTGGCTCTCAGTCCAGGACACCGCGTGGGCGCGGGTGTCGCGTCCTGCTCGCCCGGGCCCGCCCGCTGACGCTCCTCTCCTGCCTTCCTCCCGCTTCCCGAGCAGCCTCCCTCCAAGTGGTACTGGAAGTTGGTGCCCGTAAGTGGACTCCGCGCGCCAGCCGCCATCCCCACGCGGTCACTCGCTTCCATTAAAAACTGCTTGCACCTGAACGTGTTCTGTTAACTGTCCGCTCGTGTCTCGTCACGGCACGGCACGCCGCCGGCCCGGCGTCGCGGCATCCCGGGGCTCCGGGGCTCATTTCACAGGCCACACACACCGTTCGGTTTTGCCAGTTTCCTGTGTGACGTCGACAGACAGTGTTTTGTGTTTCTCACGGACACTGAGTGTCTGAGAGACAAAGGAGAATGTCAGTGACAGGACCCGTTCTGTGTTCAGACAGACACCAGAAGGACTGGTAGGGAAGCGCCCGGGGTAGTCTTCCTGTTCGCCCTTTTTAATGTTACCTGCCTAGTGGCGATATTTAACGAGCCAGCACTTAGTGTCACGTGGATGGTCTGGTAACGGTGACGCACCTGGCGAAAGGGCGCTGCTCAGGGAAGGCGTCTGTCCCCGCGCCTGCTCCCGGGGCCAGAGCCCCTCCTGCTGCCCGCCTGCACATCCCCACGTCCCCTCAGGAGAGCATCTGAGTCAGCTTGGCAGGACTTCTAGAAGCCAAGTTAACCTGAAGTGTGAATTTTTCCATAAAGTAATACCTAAGAGGTGGTGAACCTGGTCGTTCAGCCCCCACTGTGCCCGTGTGACCCACGAGGGAAGCGAGGGGGGGTGTGTTAAAATGAAGGATTGGGGCGCAGGTCTTTTTGCAGGCTTCGTTAACTGCACAGTTCTTTAGTGTGGCATTCGGGTCATGTACCCTGGGAGCCCTGCCATGGAGGTGGCCCCTGGCCACGCGCTGGTGGACGGGGCCGCGTGGGCGCTGGTGCAGTCTGCCTGGTAGCCAGTAGAAAAGTTTGTTTCTCTTTGAAATGTATTAACAAAGAAAGCAGTTTTATGAATATTTACAGGCCTTCTAACTTTTTGAATCCCAAAGGCTAAAGAGCTAAATGTTAGAATAGTTCTTTGCTTTAGTGAGGATGTATTGAAAAATTTCAGCTGTCCTATGAGAAGTGAGGTGTCAGATGAGAGTTTTATAGAAACCGAAAAATGTGGCTAAGAGCAGGGACCCTCCAGGCTTCCTTTCAGTAGCTGGTGACCATGGCAGTCGTGCCACAGCGACCAGCAGACAGGCTGACGAGGGTGGGCAGAGAAAGGTCTGGGCGGGCCGGGGCGTTCCAGGGTTTCACCGTAGCACTCGACGGCCAGGAGGTTGACAGCTGGCTGGGAGGTCGCGCTCAAGCTCCTGGGCGCCGATTTTAAACTCACACCATCCATTTTCAGTCGAGAAACCATCCGCTTTCCTGCATGCCATGCTCGCTCACCGTGTGTGTGTGTCTGTCCGTGCGCGCGCACCCGGGCCCGGCGCACCCCTGCGCGCTCGCATGCTGGAGCCGCGGGCCTGCGTGGCAGGGTGGGCGTGTCCGCGCGCGGCCCGCGCCGCGGCGAGAAACAAGTTAAAGTCTACGGCCCGCAGACTCCAGCGATGGGAAACGAGCCTAGTCCTCGTTTCAAAAGCACGTGTTAGAAACGTTTCGTAGCGAACACCAGTGCTGACGATCCTGCGCTGTGCACTTCCGCAGGCAAGTTTACACTCTAGATTGCCGAGCGACGGTTTCTGTGGGAAGCGTCTGCACAACTCCAAGAAGTCCGTAGTGGTCCGTGTAGACTGCTGGTTTTCCTCCTCTAGTTAGGCTTGTGTATTTTCCTCCTCTGGAGAAAATGTGGCTGCAGGACATGCCACTTTTTAAAGCTGTTTTGTGAATGTCAATGAAGGAAAGGGCACAGCAGGGTGTTTGGGGCAGCCGCCTGCGCTGACCGCCCTTCCCCCAGTGGCCTGTGCGTCCGCGCACTCCTAAACCGACGCGCAGCTCCGCGCCGGCGCGGGGGGCTGGGGCGGCTCGGAGCCCCGTGCCCGCGGTTTCCTCTCGAGGCCAAGAACGGAGAGGCGTTCAGTCCTGTGTCTTCTCTGGCATCTTGCATGCGCTCAGCTTCCTGATGCTTCGTTGCATTTATCAGGCTGCTTGATGCATCGTGATATTTTGTCTAACCTGTTTTCAGAAATTTCTCTGATATATTAATGCCATTTGGTATTTTTTTAACGGCCAGGGTTAATGCTGGTACTCCTGAGAAAAGAAACTCCCTTGGGGTCTCGCAAGCATTGGGGCGCTCGCTGTTAGCTTGTTTCTCATTCGTTTGTGCCGGCTCTCGGTAGTGCGGACGTGGCCTCCGCCTCTCTTCCGGCCTGTGCCGTGCACATGGCACAGCAGAGAGAGGCGGCCTGGCGTCAGCAGCAGCCTTTGCTGTCAGCCAGTGTAGCCACGCAGCTTCGTTCCCTGGACCTGGACGCTTTGCCATGTAATTGCAGCTGTTCTGAGCCTCATCCAGAGGACAGTTCATGCTGGACGTAGCACCTGCCTGTGCCGCAGGCGGGAGCGAAGCGCGCTCCACGTAGAGACCGCCCCCTTCCGTCACCCGCAGGTGCGCTACCGCCGAGAGCACCTGTCCACGAGGCAGCCACCCTTCTTCCCGCTGTTGGAGGACTTGATGAGAGACGGCAGCGACGGGGCCGCGCTCCTGGCCGTGGTCCACTACTACTGCCCAGAGCACATGAGGCTGGACGGTGAGTGCGGAGCGTGCCCGCGCGGCGCACGCTGGTCCGAGGGCCGGGAGGGGACTGGGTCCTTCACAGCCCCCAGGGCGGGAGCACGTGGGCGGGAACGTGGAGGGCGACGCGCTCACCCGAGCTGCGTCTTCCCCGGCGGCACAGCGGACGTTGAGATCCTTGGGTGAGACGCGCTCCGTAAGTCTGAGAGGGGTGAGGGCTCTGCCGGCCCTGCCACGATCGGCCTGAAACCCCAGGCCTCCGTTGGGGGCGGGAAGCGAGTGCCGAGGGCGGCCTGCCGGCCGGCTGACCCTGGCCATGCGCCTGCGCGACGCTGGGGGTGTGCGGGAGGCCTGACCTGCGACGTCCTGCCCCCACGGCGACGTCTGTCCAGACGCCGTGGGAACGGGAGTCCCGATTCGGGTTTTGCTGAGCACCCTCGTTCTGAGGGAGGACGGCACAGGCCGAGAGAAGGCTGCCCCACCCGTGAAACCCTAGACGCCAGGCGGGGCGCTGAGCTGACGGCCCTGCCGGGTACGGCGCCGAGTGATACGGTTTCCATAGACGAGACGGCTTCAGAACGCGTGGCTGAGCTTGAGAGAAGGAGCAGTCTCGACTTCCAGGAGAGGGTCTCCATCTTCAGGGGAAGCTGGTGATTGACACCTGTTGCCCCAGGGCCTCTTGGGGTGCTCATCTGGCCTTGGGGTGCTCATCTGGCCTCAGGAGCCATGACCAGGACCTGGAAGGGACTAGCAGACTCCACCTGCGACCAGGAAGGAACCAGGGCGCTCGTCAGACGCCCGTGGCCCTCGGGGTGGGGGCAGGGTCTTTCATGCGGATGGGGGGCACCAGGCCGCATCACTGTGGGAGGGGGTGGAGGGTAGGGCACACTGCCCACGCGACACGGGGGTTTCGGGCAAAGCAAGTCCACGACTCGTGAAGCTGAAGGGCCCTGGCAGAGTGTCGCTGTGCAGGAGGACACCCCCGGCCAGGGCACGCGACACCCAGGGAGCCCCCCACCGGAGCGTGGGCCCCGGGGAAAGGCCGAGCCACACGAGGGAACAGCGCTCCCCAGGGCTGGCCGGTACAGCAGACAGGTTTGGCACCAAGACACTGGTGACGGAGGACATCGGGACAAGAACGCAGTGCTTTATGTGACAAAGACAAAAAGAAACGGACCACAAGGAAGACGAGGGGACAGGCATCACCTGTGTGCTGGAGCTTTTCCTCACCCTCAGCGCCTTGTGTCGTTTTCACCCCCTCTCCATTCTGGGTGTTTCCTCAGATCCACCTCCGGTTCGCCGACCCGGTTGGTTCTTGTTCGGGGGTATCGTGCGCTTCTGTAGCCCACAGGGATTGTGAGACAAAGCACGGCGCGTGGTTACGCGTGACAGCGACAGCCCACGGGGGCGACGGCGCTGGCGCTCTTCACGTCCTCACGTCCAGGGGCAGGGCATCAAAATGGGCCGTTAAAGGGAGACGCGAACAGAGCCACACGCACACCGAACCGTAGAAGCGGGTCAGTGACGCCGACGAGGATGAGTGAGGCCGCAGAGGATTCGAGCCCAGGATTAGCGGGGGTGGTCCAGTGCACCAGCTGTGATGGAAGACGCTCTTTCAAAGTAAATGAAGGTGGACGTGTTTACAGAAAACGCCGCAGGAGAAACCTCAACGGATCACAAAGAATTGACGGTTTCCCTGCAGCGCAGTGGAACGAGAAACCAGTGACAGAAAGGTGTAGCCTCTTTCCTCACACCTTCAATGTCGTTAACGCTTAGAAACCAAAGAAGGTCTCTCACGGTTGAAGTAGGAACCATGTGGCATTTCCTAGTGTGCGTTCCATGGGACACAGTCGTTTTTATCACTGGTGCAGCCCAGCCATCTAAAAGCGTGTCTGGGACAAGCTGGTAGGAATTCGAGGAGTACATCTGTGACTGACGTCCATGCCAGAACTGGCGGGGTACAGCTCAGAGTGGCCGGTAAGGGGACACTGGTAGCCCCAGCGTGCATTCTGGAGAAGGTGTTCTACAGTTAAACAGCGGGCTTGCTTGCCCTCCGTGCATCAGGAGGCAGCGTGGCCACGAGCCGAAGGAAGCGGGAGGAGGGAGCCAGGTGGTTCCCCGTGCCGTCCTGTCGGAGTCACTGCCGCTCCGGAGGAGGGCCGGGAGTGCGGACCCTGCTTGGGGAGCTGGAGCCCTCCCGGCCTGACCAGTGAGTGCCCAGTGGGGGAGGGGCGCAGGGAAGCCAGGCTTACTCGCAAGGGCCCTGGGAAGGCTCCAGGAGACACGCAAAGGACCAGGGATGTGTCGAGGACATGGGACACACCAGCGGCTCGGCAGGGGCTCTTGGAAAGTCGGACTGGAGAGCAGCGAGAGCCCAGGTCCCTTCTGCTCTGTCAGGCAGGGATGACACGTCCCCACACACGCTCAGGAGACATGGGGGTGTGCTCTTGGGGGAAACTGGGCCAGACCTCGCACACAGGGGCGGGGACAAGGTGCCGCATGGAAATCGGGGCTTCGTGGAAAATCTCCATCCCGGCAGGTGAGAGCGGTCCTCCCTGTCCACCCACCCCGGGAAGCCTGTGTCCCTGTGTGGCTCCACAGTGCTCACCTGCCTGCGGGGACCGGGGACCTGTCCTGCTCTGCAGAAGGTGGCCTCAGGCGAAGACTCACGGCCACTGTCTGTCCTCCGCGACACAGCCGGCTCCTCTCCAGTTGCCACAAAGCTTGCTAAGTGCCTCCCTTTTCCCTCTGGGCGGCCACACGTCCCCTGACGGAGGACAGCCACCCACCCAAACGAGAAGCCAGAGCAACAGACCCGCGGGATCAGGGGCCGACCCTGGCGCTTAGCTCGCGGGGCCTGTGCTCAGAGCCGGCGGCTGGACGAAGACACAGGCCAGACTGCCGAGCGAGGGTGGCACCTCCGCGGGGTGGCTCCGGCGTGTGCAGCACGGGCTCACGGGAAGGAGTTCACTGAGTGCTGGGTGACAGGGCAGGGGTCAGGCCCGCCCTGGCCGGCGTGATCGAGGAAGGGCCACAGCCGAGCACCTGGCAGCAGCTCCAGAACTCCGGGACAGTGCGGAGGTGAGTCCCACCCCTCAGCAGGACAGCATATCCAGACGGCAGCGCTCGTGCCCCCCAGTCTGGGGACAGTGGTCCCCCCCACGGTGCCTGACCGCTGGGAAGCGCCCTGGCCGGGAGGTAGGGTGGCAGCCTTCCTCATCAGGCGCCAGGGCACCCTGCAGGCGCACCCCACACACAGGCCCAGAGGGGCAAGTGGGAGGCCCAGCGCGGGGGGTAAAGGGGTTCAGTCAAGGGCGTGAAAAATGAGGGGGATCCGAGATCCTGGAAAAACAGAAATTGGACAGCAGTATAAACACGCTGCAGCCTGGCTGGATTTGACCACGCTTACTGCCCTCGGGCTCCGCAGGAGGCCACCTGGACCTTCGTCACCCTCTGCCCTGGCTGCAGGTCCCGGCATCCTCCAGGGGCAGGCAGGACGGAGGGGCGTGCCCAGCCAGAGGCAGAGAGGGTGGAGGGCAGGTGGGTAGTAGGCTGGACAGAGAATTGCTGTTTTTCTCAATAAGCTTTTAAAATACTATTCGGCTTTTAAAAGACTTGATGTACTTTAGCAAAATGAAAATTAATTTAATGTTTTTAGGTAAATTCAGTGACAAAAATTATTAGAAAATTTAGACGTTTTAAATGTACAAAAGTAAAAGCATTGTCTTAAAGGATTAATAAAGTAGACAATTCTCTGGAAGGATTAAAAAAAGATGACAAGAATAAAGAACCTCGTAGTTGAGAGGGTGAAGTCCAGATCTCGGGGACACTAGCAGACGCGGAGGGAAGTCCCGAGGGCGCTGTCTGTCCCATGCAGTCGGCGTGCCAGGTGAGGTGGGCAGCTCTGTTTGAGTTCCTGCACCTACGAAGCGCACCTAGTAGACCCCTAACTGCGAGACAAAGGGACACGGTTTTCGGAGTGTGTCCACACGGGCTGGCTGTGTGTCCGGGACTTTATCAGCTCTCAAGCAGTCGATAGCCCCGTGCGACAAGGGCTGCCCTGGAGGGGAGGCCGGGTCTCTGAGACGGTGACTCCCGCCGCGGGCACAGCGTGCGGGCCGTAGCGCAGGCCACGCCCCTCGCCGACCCCCCGGAAACCCCGCGAAGGCGCTGGACGCAGGGGTCAAGCACCGGAGCGCCTTCTCCGGGGTGGTGGCGGAAGGGGCTCAGAGTGGTCTGTCACGTGTCACTGCCCATGTGTCACGGGCGCGCTCAGGTGGTGGTGACCGGTCTGACCCCACAGAGGTTCCCGCCCAGACGGCTGCAGCCGTGGTTCTGCATGAGGCTCGGGGGGAGGGGAGAAGTGTCACCCGAGGGCTCAGCCCTGGGTGTCTCTGGACAGCTCCGTCGCCTGTCCTGCACCCCGGTGTTGGCGCGTGAACGCCGTGAACCCCGTTCGTAATGCTTGGGATAAAGTCAGCAGAAAGGGTGGCGACCCCTGGAAGGAACTGTTAGCTTTCTGTAGTAGCTGGGAAAACAGACCGAGGTGCCAGGCGTCAGTATGAAGATGGTCATTTTCCCAGAGTGTTTAGAAACTTATTGCCCATTCAATGAATGATGCTTTATTATAAAAATTCACAAGGTAATGTGAAAATTCATGTGTAAGAGTACAGATCAAAGGGACAAAGTTAATATTCTGTATCATTTTATTCTTATAAAAGTTTAAATTTGCAGAGAAACATACAAGAGATTCCCGAACCCTTTTACCCAGATTTCCCAGTTGCTCCGTTTTGTTACATTAGCGTTTGCGAGTCCCTTGAGGACAGGGCATTCTGCTCACACAGCAGGGACCAGGACGGCCACCAGTGGCACAGGCGTCCAGGGATGTCTCTGCCGTCACCCCCTGTCCAGGCTCAACACAGCTGCCGGCTCGGGCTTCCTGTGATGTCACCCCGCTCCCAGCCCGTCTTTGTCTTTCTTGACCGTGGCATTTTCAGAGTAGGTCATTTAGTTTGTTGAATGTCCCTTGTTTGTCCGGTGTGTCCCACTTAGATTCAGGGCATGCATTTTTAGCCCAAATGCCACGGAAGCGATGTGTCTCCCCAGTGCATCCAGTTGGCATGATGGCAGTGCACCCAGTATCGATGACACCAGCTTTGGTCACTTGGTTCAGATGACGTGTGATGAGCTTCCACTCTGGGGTCCCTGTTTGTGCTCAGTGACTGACTAGTGACTTGGGAGTTCTCATGGAACGCGCCCCGCTGGTGCCGGCGTCCATCGGCAGCTTTGGACACTCTCCCCTTTTACACGTATCAGCA
>CM053509.1:160611584-160622722 GCA_028627145.1 Eidolon dupreanum | reverse complement strand
GCCCAGGCAGCCGTGTCTGGGTGACGGACACAGACCGCAGAGCCAGCGCGCTGGGAAGTGACCGCGCGGAAGTCGAGCAGCTTTCGGGGAGTGTTGCCCGGTGGGGGTGGGGGGCTGGGCCTCACACCACACAGCCGGCCGGGTGCTCACTCGTGAAGGGAAGCAGGACCGGAAGCAGCGATGGCGGGCCGCTGACGCCGCCGACGCCGCCTCTGGGCCCGAGGCGCCCGGGGGCTGCGCTTTATGTTTGTGCTGTTTCCTGGTCAGAATTTTGAAAGAAACATTTCTTAGCAGTGGAAATGTGCAGCTACTCAGCTCGTAACGGGGTTCTGAGCAGCCCCAGCGTGGGGCCGTGTCCAGGACAGCTCGTGTGCGTCTGGGACCGCGGATCTGATGGGCGCGCTTCTGACCCTCGGGAGTGACCTCTTCCTGGAACGCACGTCACTTCAGTTGCCGTTGTCAAACCCCTTTGGCATCTGCCCGTCTACTTACAGGCAGAATTAACTCGCGTCTGCAACACAACTACTTCTTAGTTTCGAGCTGTGTCTGCTGGTTCTCGTCTGAGGGCAGTCATGGCCCCCAGCCCACCCCCACCCCCACCCCCGAGCACGCACACTCAGGGGGCAGCGTGTGCCGATTAAGGGTCTGGCACCCAGCGAGCAGCCTAAAATGGAAAATTGTCCTGCCCGATGCTAACAGCCAGCAGTCCCTGCCTCCTTCATGGACGGAGACCCAGCTTAGCCCCATCTTCTGAATCTGTGATTCGTAGTATTTCTGTATCATTCCCTGAGTAAGCCTGGCCTTTCTTATTTTACACCTCCCTCCGCCCCCATCACGGAGGTAACCTCACACCAGGACGTTGACACGGGTGGCAGAGACTTGGTTGGCTGTTAACTAGCTTTGTGCAGCAAGGCCCTTTACACACTGAAAGGTGACTGTCACTGCCTATTCTTGAAGCCCGGTCTTGAAACGTCAGGTGATCTCTGCTATGCTTTTGAGACGTTAACAGTTGAATTCGGATCCTGGACGTTTCTCAGATCTTTTTCTCAAGTTTGTGTTCTTTGTTTACTGTTACTTGTAATACTCGTTGTAAAGTTGGAGTCTTGTCGTGTTCTCACCTTTTTAGTTTAAGACGTTTTCGGTTGAGTTCGTACATGTGTGCGCACCCCTTACGAAGCAGAGTGTCTTTACAGTAAACTGTAGTTTTCTTTTTATCTATTAGACATATGCTTGAAGGAGGTAACGTCGGTGGCTGACAGTCTGTATAACATTCGGCTTCTGAGGGAATTCTCAAACGAGTATCTTAACAAATGCTTTTATCTCACCTTAGAAGACATGCTGTACGCTCCCTTAGTGTTGAAGGTAATAATGAATTATTAAACACACATTTTTAAAGCGACGCGTGAATAAGCTGCTTAGTGTGTCCTTGGTGTTTTGTTTTTTCTTCCAGCCGAACGTTATGGTTTTTATTGCCGAACTCTTCTGGTGGTTTGAGAACGTCAGGCCAGATTTTGTTCAACCCCGGGACGTTCAGGAGCTGAAAGACGGTGAGTGGCGAGCCGTGGTAGACTGACAGCTGTCTCCCTGTGTCGTGTCTCAGTTGCCTCTCAGGCTCTTCCACGTGGTCCTCAGCAGTCACTGTGGGAGCCTTCCCAGCGGCCCAGTCCTCGGCCCGTCCTGGGCCCGTGGGACTGGAAGCCCGGGGCAGCAGGGGCCGGTGGCGCCGGGGCAGGGGCTGCGGCCAGACTCCAGTACACGTTCTCGAGTCTGCCAAGCTGGGGCGTCTCCTCCGTGCGCGGCCCGTCTGGGGTCCCCACGTGGCTGCAGGTAGCAGCCAGAAGGCTGCTGCCACGTGGTCGTCGGAGACCCGTGGCTTGAGCCTGCACGAGCTCCGTCCCAGGTCCTCTTCTGTCTTAGGACGAGTTGCTGCTGGGTGAGCTCACCCTCGGGGCGGGGAGTGGCGGCCAGTTTCAGGTGCGCGGTCCCTAGTCGTCGGTGAGCCGGCTGTGCCCAGGGCGCGGGGCGCGTGGGAAGGGTGCGGGCCGTGCGGCAGGGAGCGTGGCCCCGCTCCAGAGCCCCGGCTGCTGCTCCGCACCCCTCCCGCTGTCGCCTCGGCGCTCGTGCGCCTTCCCCCACCAACTGCTGTCACCAGGTGCTGCCGGCCCTGCGGCCCGGCCTGCGGAGGAGCCCGTGCTGCCGGGAGTCTGCCTGGAGGGCACTCCACGCGGCAGCCTGCCGCCTCCAGACCCCTCCGCGGGGACAGCCGTGCCGCCGCGGAACCTGTGCTTCGCTCTGGGTGGGATGACCAGGGCGGCCTGGGCTTTACGTGGACATGGGGGCCTCCCCGTGCGTCCGTCGGGGGAGCCCGGTGGGGTCAGCGCCGGTCCTCACTGCCATCTGGGCTGTGCTCGGGTCCCGGTACAGTCTGCCCCGTCTCGGTGTCTCGCTCACGTGACTGTAAATAACGCGACTGTTCCTGTGAAATTTCCGTTCTGCAGCTAAAACAGCGTCACATCAGAAGAGCAGTCGGCCTCCTGTCCCTATCTCCAACGCCACCAAGCGGAGCTTCCGCGGGGGCCCCGCGGCAGCCAGCGCGGCCGAGCCACAGCCCCCCACTCCGCTGCCGGCCGAGAGCGGCCACCGGCACCACCTGCACCCTGACGAGTCTGACCATCTGTAAGTCTCTGCGCCCGGAGTTAAGTCGCCGTCCTGTGTCTCTCTTCTCCTTAGTTTTAGCTGACATCGTTTTTCCGTGAGTGGTGATAGAAGCAGAGAGTGGGTGGGCGTCCCCCCCCTCCACCCCCCGCCCCCGCCCGCCTGTCACCTGGGCCTGGCCCTGCCCCAAGGGCAGGACGACCACAACCTCATGCTCCAATTCTTTCCTTAAAATCTGAATCCCGAGTAGTCAGTATGTCCCCTTGTTGCAGTTTTTGGTTATTTATCGCAAGTCTGACGTTCTTGGTACAATTTAATTCATTTTTATAATAGTTTTTCCCAAAGAATTTGTGAATTTCTCACAGATTAGTATGAATTCAGGATGGTCTCTGTGGTTTCTTTTGCGTTTGCTTTTGTGCTGAACTAGCGATTTTCCCTCCTGCCCTTTTCCATTCAGGGGAAGAGGGGCTTCTGCCTTTAGCCCGTCGCACCCTCTGTTGCCACTGAGGCAGAAGCAGCAGAAGAGCGTGCCCGGCGAGGACGCACCCGGTACGAGCCCCACACCCTCCGTCCCCTCCTGTGCGGGTGCCCACAGCAGTTCCTGGAGCAGACACTCTCGTTGCGATGTAGTGATTTAGTTAAGACTGTGACAGGGTATTTTTCAGTTTGTGTTCACATGCCTTAGAATTTATAGTGGAAACATCATTAAAACCCACTAAATTACACGAAATATATAGAAAGTTGCTGGGTTGTACTTGAGTCAGAACTTAGGTGTATTGACATTTACGTAGAATTCTGATTATTTTGCTTCACGCTTTGGACCGATCACGAGTGAATTACACATCGTTTACTAGTGACACTTAGAAAACTGTGTCGTGATGATCTGCTTGAGCAGTGTGGTGTGAGTTACGATGCATTTCCTTGAGAAGCAGTTATTGTGCTGAAAGTTCCCAGCGACGTGGAGTGGGTTCCCTAACGCTGCACACACTTGCCACTTCCCCCCGACTGCAGGTCAGCGGCACCGCTCCAATTCCTTGACCCGAGTGGACGGTCAGCCACGGGGAGCAGCAGTAGCATGGCCGGAAAAAAGGAACAGGTGAACTATCTACGCTCCAAATAAGTTTCAGTTTGAAACGTTCCTTAGACTCACAGCAGTGGTCCCGCTGTGGCCCAGGCCCCCCGGGGCTCCCCGAGGCCCTGCCAGGGAGTCCGGGGCTGTTCCTGCGTCCTGCGCCCCTCTCCCCAGCAGAGGGCATCGCGACGTCAGGGGTCGCAGCAGCTTACCTGAGGCAGAGGTGGGAGCCCGGCCGGGTATGGGAGGAGAGATTGGGGAAGGGAGAAGTGATGCCGCCCTTCACGCTGCTGACTTTTTTATCTTAGAAAGTAGATCGTTTTTCAGTACTGGGTTTTTAATCAGTGTTCTTAAAGTGTCTTAGCTTCAGTTTCTGGTGTGATAAATATTAATACTGTGTAAGTAAAAGCTCTTTGGGGTCCTCAGTCATTTTTAAGGGTGTAAGTGGGTCCCGGGAGCACAGCGTTTGAGTTTTGCCTCTGGTTCCCTCTTTCCTGGGGGCTCGCCAGAACCCCCATAGCTCACGCCCATGCTCCCTTTTCATAACCGGTCTGCCGCCTCGCCCTGGAGCCGCCTGTCGTGTAGACGGTGGCGCGTCAGCGGCTTCTCTCCCCGCGTTGCAGGCCTGCGTCCCAGCCAGCGCCCTTCGCTCTGCACCAGGCCGCAAGCTGTGACGCGGACCCCGGCTCTGGCGACAGCATCAGCCTGGCCCGCTCCATCAGCAGGGACAGCCTGGCCTCCAACCTCGTTAGTCTGACCCCGCAGAACCGGCCGCACCCCACGGCCCCGAAGACCAACGGGGAAAGCCTCCTGAACAACGTCGACATCGAGGACGAGGACGAAGAGCTCGTGGCCATCATTAGAACGGACGGGGCTCCGCACGGCGGTGACCGGGGCCTGATGGCAGGTGCCAGGTCTCCCCAAAGACTGGCGGACACCTCTGGAAGTAAACCCGAAAGTTTCTTCTTAGAGCCGTTGATGCCGGCCGTGTTGCGGCCGGCCAAAGAGAAGCAGGCGGTCACCAAGGAGGACGAGTGTGGAGAGGGGCGGCCGAGGGGCGGCCCGTCCAGGAGGCCCGGCGAGGGCCACCCGCCTCTGGGGCGGAGGAAGGCGCCCAGCAGCCACGTCAGTCGTGACCTGACTAGGACTTTCACCCCGATCTCCTGCTCAGAACTGCCCGCGGGCCCAGCCCCTGCGCCCGCTGAGGTGGGGGAGGCACGCAGTGGGCTGCTGGCCAGCGGCAGGTTTGAGCCGTCGACTCAGGGGCAGCCTGCCGACGGCTTCTTTCTCCACGTGGCCAGAGCCGACGAGGACTCGGAGGGCCGGCTCTACGTCAGCTGCGCCAGAAGCCCGCTCGCTCGCGATCCGGAGCCGTGGGCTGTCCTCAGGCAGGACTCCGACTCGGACGTCGCGGACCTCGAGGACGCCGAGCACGATTTCGTTGGCGACGACCACCCCGTGCTCGTCGCCAGGTACGTCGGCGAGGAGGAGTCGGCAAAGCTGCAGGAGGACATGAAGGTGAAGGAGCACGAGGACAAGGATGACGCCAGTGGCCGCTCCAGCCCTTGCCTGAGCACGGTCTCGCAGATCAGCAGCGTGTCCATGGCCAGCGGGAGCGTGAAGATGACCAGCTTCGCGGAAAGGAAGTTCCAGCGGCTCAACAGCTACGAGGCCAAGTCCAGCACGAGCAGCTCCCAGAAGACCACGCCCGACGCCTCGGAGAGCGCCCCGGCGCCCCTGACCACGTGGAAGCAGCGGCGGGAGCAGAGCCCCGGCAGGCAGGGCGGGGACCACGCCAGTCTCCTGGCGTCCGAGCTGGTGCAGCTGCACATGCAGCTGGAGGAGAAGCGGCGAGCCATCGAGGCGCAGAAGAAGAAGATGGAGGCCCTGTCCGCCCGGCAGCGGCTCAAGCTGGGGAAGGCGGCGTTCCTGCACGTGGTCAAGAAGGGCAAGGCCGAGGGCGCGCCCCAGCCGCTGAAGCCGGAGCACGCGGCGCGGGAGTGCGCGCAGCACAACGGCGAGGGCGGCGGCGGCGGCGTGTCCAAGACGGAGGAGTTTCTGCTGAAGGAGGAGGGGCGAGAAGGTCTCCGCGAGGCCCCGGACGTGGACAGGGGGAGCCCGGCCCTCCCGCCGCCCCTCAAGCCGAAGGGGCCGGCCGCCCTGCACGAGCTGGGCGAGAACGGCGCGCTCTCCGCCGCGCTGCTGGCGGAGGCCGGCGACGTGGCGGAGCTGGGCGAGTGTGACCTGTCTGTCGAGAAGCTGCGCGAGGCCATCGGCGCGCTGCAGCAGGCCATCCTGAAGGTCTCCCGGCAGCAGGAGCAGCTGCTCGCGGAGTCGCCCCCGGTGCCCACTCCCGCTTCCAGAAGCAGCCCCCAGGACCACAGAGTCAAGGCGTCCATCCACTTTGTCGAGCCGCTCTCTCCGACCGGACTGACGGGTCACCGCAAAGCCCCCCGCCTCAGTCAGGGTCGGAATTCCCGCCCTGGAAGACCCGCCGAGCTGAAGGTTGTGAAGGACAGACCGCAGGGGGCCTCTCGCAGCAAGACCCCGACCCCCAGCCTGGAGGCCCTCCCGCACCTGCGGCCTGCCCCGCCTCGGACGCCGTCCGACGCGGCCTGGGACGGCGTGGCCGACGCCGGCAGTGACAGCGACGAGAAGAGCTTCCTCGACAGTTACCGGCTCCACGACGAGAGCAACCAGCGGGCGTCCGTCCTGACCTCGCCCAGAGACACGAACATCCTGTCGGAGCAGAGGAGCCTCAAGGAGGCTCTGGAGAGCGGCGTGAAGCAGGCGGGGCTCGGCACCCCGGCGGTCCCAGGAAAGGAGGACGTCCCCGCGGACGGGCCCCCGAGGAGCAAAGCCAGCCTCATCGAGGTGGACCTGTCGGACCTGAAGGCCCCCGACGAGGACGGGCAGACGGAGGGCCCCGAGAGCGCGGCGGATCTCGGCAGCGAGGGCGATCAGAGGCTGGGGGTCGGCTTCTTCTTCAAGGTAACGCGCTGGTGGCGCTGTGTCCCGCGGTGGCCGGCGTCGCCGCGCCACCCCAGGCGTGAGGGCGTGGCCGGGGGCACGACGCGGGCTCTGCCCAGAGCAGCACGGGCGGCACCTGCCGGCGAGCGTGCACCCAAAACGCTAACGTCATGTGATTTCTGTGGGTCGCGAATGTTGTTATTTTTTTGGATAGGTTTCCAATCATGCTGAAATGTAAGAACGGTCTTAGCTCGTAGGCCTCCCAGAACAGGTGTTGCATTGGATTCGGCCTTTGGACCGAAGTTTGCTGCATCCGTTGCAGAGTGGATGGCTGCAGAAACTGTACAAAAGGTTTTTGTTTCTGTGTGTTTCTTACTCGTCATTTTTCTTAGGGAAAAGAGAAAAATTAGTTATGAGAACTCAACTCCCTTTTCTGTTTTAACAGTGTCTTCTTTCCTCCTGGCAGTACGGAGGGGGTGACATGGTACGGAATCATCAGGTTTATCTTAGCAAAAGATGCTTTATTTGGTGCTTGTGCTTTTAAAACGTACAGTCGAGTAGCCCATCAGGTGCTGGCTCGTGCCGTGGACACGCGTGTAGCTTTCGAGGTGAGCTGGGTGCAGTGCAGGTTTGAGAGGTCGACAGGCTTTTCGAATGGCGCGGTGTCTTCTCTGCCAGTGTTTCGGCGTCGTGAGATCTCACTCATCCGTCGGAAGGGGGCGAGACGGCCCTTGGACTGCACTCTGGCTGTGTCCCCGTCCGCACTAGGGACTGCGGTGGGGCGAGGCTGCGTCCCGTGACGTCCGCGGTATCTGCTTTGCAGGATGAACAGAAGGCGGAAGACGAGCTCGCCAAGAAGCGGGCGGCCTTCCTCCTGAAGCAGCAGCGGAAGGCCGAGGAGGCCCGGGTGCGGAAGCAGCAGCTGGAGGCGGAAGTGGAGCTCAGGAGAGACGAGGCCCGGTAACCCGGTGGGGGCCGGCGGGGCCGTGGGCGGGGCTGGTGGCCCCGTGTCAGGACCCTGTCTGTTGTGGCCCTTCGTCCTGCTTGGTCTTAACGCTTCCCGGGTGTCACCTCCCTGAATTTCCACCCCAACCCCGAGAGCTGGTTGCGTTTTGTCAGCTGGGAAATGCTATCAACCAGGTGTTATGTCACCAAAAAAGCTTTATTTGGAAAAAAGGAAGAGTTGCAGTGCATCGCGTGCCGACGTGGCAAGCCACGCGCACGCTTGGGCCTGCCGCCAGCAGGGACGGTGTGACGGAAGGGAGGAGGAGGTTGAGGGAGGGACGTCGGCACCTCCCTTTGCCGTAAACGCGGAGTTCCTCCTGCTGAGTCTCCCGACCGCGATCACGCAGAGCGTGAGCACTCCCACGAGCCCGGCGGTGTTTGCTTAGAGTCCTAGTCATCTTCGTCCCGTTTATCCCCTCGTCACGTGACGGGGAGTGTGTGCGTCCTGGCTGGGTTCCGACACGGGAGGTGGACGCAGGGCCCCCGCCCCGGCCCGCCCTTCTGACCGGGCTGCCGTGGCGTGCGCAGCCGCAGAGCCGAGGAGGACCGGGTGCGGAAGGAGGAGGAGCGGGCCAGGCGGGAGCTCATCAAGCAGGAGTACCTGCGGAGGAAGCAGCGGCAGGTGCTGGAGGAGCAGGGCCTGGGCGGCCCGAAAGCGAAGCCCCGGAAGCCGCGGCCCAAGTCCGTCCACCGGGAGGAGCCGCAGAGTGACTCGGGAACCAAGTGCTCCTCGACCCGTAAGCCAGCCTGGTGGTGTGGGCGGTGACCCTGGTCCCCTCGCCCCAGGGGACACTGCGATGTGGAGATGTGGGCGGCACCTGGGCCCTGGGTCTGCCTGCTGCCCAAACACGTGGGGACGAGCCCGTGGCTCACGAGAGCACTGCTCGTCTCCGGCAGCGGACAACCTGAGCCGGGCCCAGTCGGCCTCCAGCCTGTCCTTGGCCTCCGCGGCGACGACCGAGCCCGAGAGTGTCCATTCCGGGGGCGCGCCCTCCCAGAGGTAAGGGCCCGTTGGGGAGGTGGTGCTGCGCCTTGCGGTCGGCAGGCTTCACACGTCCGCACCAGTTGTAGTCGGCTCACAGGGACACCCAGACGCCTGGGTCACCCTCCGCGTCGTCACTCTCCCCCGGCCCTCCCCCGATGCGTGCGTTTGCCTTTTACTCCGAAGTCAGGGACATCGTGCTCTTTGTCCCTAAATGCCTCGCTGTGTGCTTCGTGTGGACGAGGACATACGCACAGCTGTCAGACAGCACCGTCCCCAGATCCGCAGCCCACGCGCTGTTGTCGCCGTCGTCTGACGGTGTCCTGGAGGGCCGATTCCGCAGTCGAGGGTCCTGGTCAGCCCCGCGTTGCACCAGACGATCGTGTCCAGTCCTCGGCCCTCGTGTCGTCTCGGCCTTGATGCTGGCCGGTCGTCTGCCCTTTGCTTGGTCCCCCGCACGTGGGTTCGGGCTGTTCGTCCGGGGGGCAGCAGCCTGGGGGAGGGGGTGCTTTTCTCAGTGTAGCCTGTCAGGCGTGTCACATTTACCCGGGGGTTAAGGTGGGTTTTCTTCGCTGGGACCTTATCGGTGCCACTGGACTTTTGCTCACGGCCTCAGTCACCCTGCTGACCTGCCTCGCTTGTTCCACGTTTGCTGGTGGCCGCTTCTGGTAGCATGGCCCCCACCTCCCCCGCCTGTCCTTTATTGTACGTGTGCATCCTGGGGCCTCGGCCACAGTGTCCTGCCTCTTCACGTGTCTGGTGGCTTCCTTGTCGCCTGGGCTTCGCGGGGGACACCTTTCAGGGACTCTGGATGCAGGCTGGGATTTTGTCTGGTGCTCGGGCGCCTGAGCTGGATTCTAGGCCCGCCCCTGCCTTCCCGCCTCACCTGAGCATCCGTGGCCAACTGCGACACCGACTGCGTTCAGCGCAGACGGTGCTACGGGGACGCCGCCCCGGCCTGCCAGGGTTGGACCGTCTTTGAGACTTTTTCGGGGTTTT
Source organism: Eidolon dupreanum (assembly GCA_028627145.1). Classification (NCBI taxonomy): domain Eukaryota; kingdom Metazoa; phylum Chordata; class Mammalia; order Chiroptera; family Pteropodidae; genus Eidolon; species Eidolon dupreanum. The sequence goes on along the minus strand of CM053509.1, from coordinate 160,613,039 downwards.
GGACTCAGCCTGCTGGGGCCCTTCCCTCCTTCCCAGAGTCCTGTCCCTCGTTCGGCAGCAGCACCGATGGCCCAGACATCACCCATCAGCTCCCCCAGCCAGCTCCCTCGGGGTGGAGCCCTGGGCAGACTGCACGGGGGGCACCTCCTCTGGCAGAGGGGGGCTCCACCAGGCTAATAGAGGTCACAGGAGCTGACCGACGCGCTCGTCCACCGTCGGGGCGTCTCCTGCAGCTGCCGATGGTCTTTCTTGCATGAGGGTGCAGGCCGGCCCGGCTGAAGGTGGCCTGGCACAAGCCAGTGGCCAGGCGTGGGTGAGGGGCCTGTGCCGTGACCATCCGTGTGCGCTTTGTCCCTGTCGTCAGCAGAGTTGAGTCCCTGGAAGCCTTGCCCACGCTGAGCCGCAACCCCAGCCGGAGCACGGACAGAGACTGGGAGACGGCGTCCGCAGCCTCCTCCCTCGCCTCGGTGGCCGAGTACACAGGTGACAGCCACGCGCCCCGCGGAGGCCACGGGAGGCCACGGCGCACGTCCTGGTCTCCGTGGGGTGGCACCGCATGGCTCTCCGGCCCCTCGGCGGCAAGTGGCACAGCTCGGGCCGCGCAGCCCTGAGGCTGGGGGTGCGCCCGGCACTTTGGGACCTTAGACTTTAAGTTTCTAATTCCTGGTCTGGGTTTGTCTTTCTCATATCAAAGAAACTGGCATTGGAAAGGGAATGAGTTATTGATGACTTTTCCTTAGTTAATTTAAAACATAACTCAGAATCCTTTCAGATAGGTTTGATGTGGCTTTTCCGCTTTTTAGAAAATCGTAGACGTTTCTGATTCAGCCTACCTGTTGCTTGGTTGTAAGAAATTGTTGGGGTGTGTGTGTCTGTGTGTGTGTGTGTGTGTGTGTGTGTGTCTGTGTCTGTGTGCTGTAGAACACTAACTTTGCAAATTATGGCCTGCTTCTCATAGGTCCTAAGCTCTTTAAGGAGCCCAGCAGCAAGTCCAACAAGCCGATTATTCACAACGCTATATCCCATTGCTGTCTGGCTGGGAAAGTGAACGAGCCTCACAAGAATTCAATATTAGAGGCAAGTATCAAATGTTGCCACCAAGTTTTGATGTAGAACAAAAGGTATTTGTATATTTGTGTTTTTTCTGGGGGAAAAGAAAATCTAATCATTTAGGCACGAGGCCCGGTGCTTTGTGTTAATTTTCCCGTGTATAAGAGCGCGTGCTCGTGCCTCAGGGGTGCTCACGGCGGTCCCAGGGCTGCGGGAAGGGCAGGAGTTGGACGGAACGGGGGTGGGAGGGGAGCTCGCACTGGGATGGAGCTGGGAGCCCGGGCAGGCCCTCCGTGCGAAGCCACCTTGGTCCAGGGCGGGGTGGGGAGTGGAAAATGGGTGACATTTTTCTAAAGTGGAGGCAACTAGTCACCTCAGCGTGGCCCTTGAGGGCGGTGTGATTGC
>CM053509.1:160594992-160611084 GCA_028627145.1 Eidolon dupreanum | reverse complement strand
TTCAGGCTGGTGAGACAAAGGGTGAGTGGAGACATTTTATGAAACCACGTTTTCGCAAAATTAAAACGACTAATACTCATTGATGTATTACGTCAGGGAGAGAGGTGCTCACATGAACTCTTGAAGGTAAGTCGGTGCTTCTATGGCGGGCAACCTGCAGTACCTATGACGTCTTCACGCCCTGACATGTAGGAACTTATCCTACAGAAACAGTCACACAAGCGTGCACACTCCCAGGGTGCTCAGTCTAGAACTGTTTATAACACCAGGAAGTTATCACACTCACATACCATGAATGGGGGGGGGGGGAGAGATGGGGTGTCTTCAGCATCCATTAAAATCGGTGAAGGGAGGCCACGAGAAACGGCGTGGATCCCCAGCCACCTCCCTTCTCTGCCCGGTAAAAGCGACAGGGAGCGTTGCAGGCTGCCTGTTCCACGCGGGTCGTGAAGATGTGGACCCCCGTGGGACTATGAAGTGGCCTCGGGTGTGAGAGACACACTGGAGGGCTTGCAGTGTGGGGCCAGGGTCTGCCCGGAGGAGCTGGGGGTGGCGAGTGGACTGGGTCTCTACCTAGCTGGTCGTCCGGCATCGCCAGGAGCTTGTTCATGGCCTTGAGCTGGACTTCTGGCCGGCTGGAGCTCTGCATGACCTCTGCAGGAGGAGAGCGTGGGGAGGCGCCTGCCCAAGCGTCCCCCTGACCTCATGGGCTCAGAGCCCCCTCTGAGGGCCGGGGCACCTGGGGCCCATTTGTGGGCACCACCTCACAAATCCACGAGATTGGGCAGAGGGGGCGCCCTGACACCCCCACCTTCGAGGCCAAGCAACCTGCCCTGGGACCAATCCGGGTCTGTCTCGGGGCACTGCCTCCCTCTGGCGAGGCGTGGCCAGAGCCCCGCCCCTGACTCCGCCCCCGGCCCCAACCCAGGCTCTGCCCGGCTCCTGCCGCGCCCAGCAGGCCCCTCTGACCCCGAGTCATGACAAACCATCCTCAGAAACGAGCTGCAGTCTCGGGGTGCACGCTGCAGACCCCGCATCCTACGATAACCCTTCTGCCTGGGCGCCACGACAATACCTCACGGCAGCCCATGGGGTGGGTCCTGCTGTGACCCCGACTTTCCGTAAGGAGCCTGAGGCTCAGAGGGGGTGCCCCACTCGAGGCCACCCAGCTAGTGGGTGACCGGCTCCGCCTGGACCCAGTGGTCTGCCTCCAGGGCCCGTAACACAGGGGCACTGAGGAGCTGGGGCCTCGTGAAGGCCCCTTCCCCAGAAAAGGGGCAGAGGTGGCAGACGGGACAGAGTCCCTCGTCACAGGCAGCCTGTGCAGGGAACCGCAGAGAGGGGCAGGGGAGTGAGAGCACAGGGATGGGGGCGTGGAGGTTCCCAGGAACTTGAAATGGTCTCTGGACCCTGGGCATAGCTATCGGGGGCCGGTCACTGTGCCCCAGCCAGCGGCACGCGGCAGAGACTGGCGCATGCGCCTTGGGTGCCATGTGCCGAGCAGGCACTGCACCAGGTGACCGGCAGCGCCCTTGCCTCAGGCCTGTGTGTCCAAGTTCAGGGATGTCTCTGCGGGGACGCGCCTGCCGTCCTGGAGTCACCACCACACCCGTGCCAGTGCCCAGCACCATTCTGGGCACGTAACCACACAGCAGGTGCTGCGGGCTGGCGAAGACACCCGGCCATCGGAGCCGCCGTGCCCAGACGTGGACGCGCACCCAGGGGGTTCCAGGGGACGCGGCGGGGAGGACGCAGGCTCCGCCCCTCCGGAGCCGAGACACGGCGTCCGCACGGTGCCCTCCCCCTCGGGGCCCCCGAGATCACCTAGAATGGTGGGCAGGCTGCCCTCCAGCAGCACCTCGGAGACGAAGGCGGGCACCTCCTGGCGGTGCAGCGTCAGGATGGAGCTCCAGGACCTGAGGCTGCTGCTCGAGAAGACGATGTGGATCACGTCCCTGGAGAGGACGCAGGGCCGCTGGGCTCCCCCGCCGGGCTCCCCCGGCCCGGGTGTGCGGCTCGGCGCGGCCGCCCGCCCCCACCTCCCGCCGCGGACCTCACTGGGCAGCACCCCTCGCCAGGTCGCAGGCGCATCCAGCTGGCGCCCCAGCACTCCCACCTGCAGGGACCCGGGGCTCACAGGCCCCTGCTGAGGGGGGACAGTGCTGAGCCCCGCACTGCTGCCCACGTGGGCCCCTGCCTCCGTGAAAAGACATGAAAATCAGGCTTTGCAGCTGCGTTGCTATAAAGGCCAGTATGACCCAGGCTGGAGTCATTGTTATAGATTCTTTTTTTTTTTTTTTTCTGATTTTAAAATAAATTAGAATCAGTACATTCCTGGGTGCTCGGGGCCGTGCCTCCCGCGCCTGACGGACAAGCCGGCCGTGTTGGCGCTCGGGCTCCGTGCACCGGAGGCGCTCGTCGGGGCAGCGGGCCTGGAAACGCCCGCGGTCCCGGCCGAGTCGGGGTGGGCGTGACGACGGAGCACTCTGTGGCCTTGGATCGCCAAGCGGCCACGCAGACGTGGAGGTGGACGCACGTGAAGGATGAGCTGCAAGGCTCACCTGACTGTGATGCGCTCTGAGGGGTCAGGCCGGAGCATCTGGGGCAGGAGGGCACTGAACATGGTCGCCTGCGGGATCCGCCGCCCCTCCACGGTGCTCAGGACGCCCCGTAGGCCGTCCGGGAGACTGCGGATGGACTTGCGCAGCAGCATGGCCTCCGAGGCCTGCGGGAAGACGGGGCGGGGCGGCTCCTCGCATCCCCTCAACTGGAGGAAAGCGCGGCCCCAGCCGCGGGCAGAGGGCTGGGCCAGGCTCTGGGGGTTGCCATGAGGGGAGCAGCGTGAGAAGGCGCGGCCATCGCGAGGCCACCTGAACCCCACGGTCCTTCTATGCCTACCAGTGGCTCGCTGGACAGGAAGGAGTTGGGGACCCTCCCCCTACTGCTGGTCATGTCAAGTAGGCCCTGGGCCTCATCCCAGATCCAGCCCCAGCTGGTAAGAGTCTGGGGCGTCGAGGAGAGAGTGGGGAGTGTTGGGGCCCACCTGTACCTTCTGGGCACCTCGGTGCTTGCACGTGGGCCTGGGGGACCCGGGCCTGGCCAACTCACTTCTCCCTGCTCTCTCCTCTGCATGTTGGGACTCTCAAGCCAGAAAGCTCAACCTCCCAGCCCCCCGCAGCCAGGGGACCAGGTCCACGTGGCCCTTCGCTCTGCCCCTGTCCTTGCTGCCCGCAGGTGGTGGTCCAGGTCCCAGGCCACACCAGCCTGGGCCCCTGGGGGACAAGCAGCTCCGTGTGTTCAGGCCCACGGAAGTCCACTGTCCATTGTTTGCAGCTAAATGCATCCTTGACTCGAATGGGCAGGGCATGGCCCAAATCCCACCCTGGGTGGCCGGTCGCGAGAGGTCGGGTCTCCTCACCCGCGAAGGGCAGTGAGGACAGCAGCGGCTGCTGTTGGGGCCAGACGCACTCGCAGGTTTGAGCATCCGCACCACGGTCCCCACCACCAGGCCAGGGCCCCGCGGGGCAAGGTGCTGGGGGCGTGGGTGCGGGTCCTCCAGCAGCTGGGGGCGGGGCCTCTGCACAGACCCGCCCACCCGTGGAGGCACAGGGCAAGCACGGGGTGGAGGGCAATGGGGTGAGGTGGGCAGGGCTGGCTCCCTGGGGACACGGGGAGCGGGGTCGGGTGCTGCAGGGAGGGGCGGGTGGACGGCAGCTCACATTCAGGAAGGAGCAGCTGACCATGTCGAGAATGATGCAGCCCAGGGACCAGATGTCAGCTTTCTTGCTGAAGGAGAAGTTGAGGGCTTCGGGGGCCATCCAGGACTTCTGAACGGGGTCTGTTGGCAGGAGAAGGTGGGGGTGCGTGAGTCCTGCGCTCCCCGGGGAAGTAAGCAGCTTGAAAAATGAGCCCTTCATCACGCTGCTTGGGGGAGGTAGGGACAGGCTACTTGTGTGAGGACAGGAAGCCCTTGGTCAACGAGACCCTGGCCCTTGGTCTTCGGCCACTGAAGCTGCCCGTCTAGGCAGACGCCCGCCAGGCCAGCCCATGTGCACATGTGTCTGCGCCCACTGTGGCTGCAGCAGTTGGGAGACGTGGGTGCCAGGAAGGCTAACATCTTCCTCCTCCTTCAGCATCGTGCCCCTCTAAGTATCAGGACCCTGAGGCAAAGTTGTTTCACTCTCGTTTCTACACCTGAACCCCAGACAAGGAGCCAACCAAGCAGGGTCCTCGGTCCAGCTCCGTCAGTCCGTGGTGGGCCTCAGGCGGTGGCCCCTCAGGACCTCCATTACGCAGCCGAACAGCAGAGGGGTGGACTTTAAGGACCCCTGCCATCCACACGTCCAGTAGATCTACCTGCCCACCCGCCCACCCATCACCCTTCCGCACCCCTCTATCCACCCATCCCCGGGCACCGGCGACAACGCCACCAGTATCTGCCACCCGGGGACTGGAGTTCTCCCACTGGCTGTTACCTGCATCCCTGAGAGCTATTACAGACTAAAAGCCAGGCTCCCTTTACCCCATTGTCATTTCCAAGGACAGAAAACTCTTATCAGCTTGTTCCCCTCCCCCCACCACCACAGCCTGGGGGGTTTTAGGGCTCAGTGAAGTAATCCAAGCCCTGTCAGTTCCCAGCACCCAAGAGCCTCCCTTCCCTACAGGGCAGTTTCTTCCCTTCGAGAGCTTTCTTCTCCCTTCACTGAGGTTAGCATTTTCTGGGTGTCCTCCAGGCCCTGCATACCGCCCCCCCCCCATGGTGGTACTCCTGCTTGGTTACAGTGCAGGCTAGGGGTCTCTTTGGAGCCCACAGAAGCCCAGGGGCATCTGTGGGGACCTTCCAAGCAAGGAAAGGCTTGCTGTTGCCTTGTTCCAGCCCTCTGGACTCCAGGAGCCGCCAGCGTTGGGAAAACAGCCCTTCCCCTCCTGCTCCCCCAATGCCCACCGCCCCACGGCCAGGGAGGACCCCGGCCACCTTCTTCCGCACGGATGTTCCACTTGGCTTTGTGGGTCATCAGCACTTCAGAGCTCAGGTCTTGCAGCTTGCAGTGGTCGCTGCTGACCAGGGCGATGTTGGAGGGCTTGAGGTTCCTGAAACCGGGACGGGGGGGGGGGGGGGGGGGCTCTGCTGCGGCCGCCCCTTGCCCCCGCCCCCGCCCCGCCTGGCAGCTGACGCCCCCTCTCCTCAGTAAACACGCCCCTTCCCCGCCCTCTCTCAGCCTGTCGCTTCCTGTAAGCAGGAGGGGACGCTCCGCTGTTAAGAAGCCACCCAGCTCTCCTGCACTGGGGTCTGAGCCCCTCCCCGTGGGAACAGGTGACATCCGCTGATGTTACCACCGGGTCCTGGGCACGTCCTTCCTTCCCGAGGCCCACGTGGCTTCTGTCCTCCTTGAGACAGGACACTCATCCGATGTGAAGCCCTCCTCAGACCCTCAGAGCCTCAGAGCCTCTGACCACGGGTTCCGGGGCGTGGGGCAGGACGGCTAGCTGGCGCAGCCCACGCCCGCAGCTTAACCCCCGTCCCGGGTGGGCTGCTACCTGCCTCCTGCCCTTGCACTTTACGCCACCCCGCCCGGCCAGCTCGCACCTCACAGCTGCGTGGTGAGGGCGAATCCCCGGAGGGCCCTTGTTGGGGGGCATCGTCCGTGAGCCTGGGAGGTGCTCTGGACAGGTGCCCACCCTCCTCCTGGCTGTGGGACCGCACCTCCCTCCCTCGCTCCTGCCCGGGGGCAATGACGCCCGAGGGGACGTGGTGCTTTCCTCCCGAAGCAGCCTGGCCCCCGGGCACCTGTGGATGACGTCCAGTTGGTGCAGGTATTCCAGGGCGTCCAACACCTGGCCCAGCATGTTCTGCAGCCACTGGGAAAGAGCGAGAGGTGCAGACCGGAGCCCCCCAGCACCTCCGGGGGGTGCAGCTGTTTGCAGAGGTCGTGACCACTCAAAGCAGCGAGGGGGAACCCTCTGCATCTTGAGAGGGGCCCAAAGCTAGGCAAGAGCTCAGCGCCCGTGCCAGAAGCGTCTGCCTCAGGCTCCTTCAGCAGCGAAATCTCTGTGCCGGCCCTGGGCTCCGAGGTCACGCCCCTGTCTCTGTACTGGGGACCCTGGGTGCCCAGGGGCTCTGGCCCCCCAGCCACACCCCTGTGGCCTTGCGGATGTCAGAGAGCGTGGTCTTCAGTGCCTACTTGGGGCTCGCCGCTTTATGTCATTAGAGTAAATAAAGATCCGAGAGAAAACACTCTGGAAGCGTTTCATGTCAGAAACAAGATTCCGCCGCTTTCCAGGAAGTGGTTTTCAAACTGTGTTCCTCGGAACCCTGGGTTCCTCCCTCGGGTGTCGGAGAGGGGTGGGGGCAGGACTCCGGGCTGCCTCCCACTCCGCCTTCCATCAGCCCCCACCCGGGCCCCTGGTTAGAGCAGACCCGCTTTATTTTCAGGGTTTCTGAGAACGTTTGTGCTTGAAAGGGTCCCACCCTGCACAGAAGGCTTGAAACCCTCTCGGGGCCTGCCTTCGAGGCCCAAGGCCCACCGGACGAAGGCCAGCCGAGCGAAAGCAGGCACCGTCCCCTGGGGTAAGTTGCGGACCTAAACGTGCAAGGAAGTGACAACGCCACTCAGGAAACCACTGCAGCGGGCATCAAGGCGCCACCCACCGGAGGAGCATGACACGCCCGCTGCGTCACAGTGCAGAGCTCCGGCCAGCAAAGGCCTGGCTAAGAGCTGGCAGGCCACAGGCGGGGGAGGACACTGTGGACGCTGGTGTCCAGGGCGGGTAAAGAACCCGTACGGATCAGTAGGAGCAGATGCACACCCAGGGTCTAACGGGCAGAACCTGAGCAAGCACAGGAGGGGAGTCCCAGACAGCCAGGGTTACTCGTGATGTGGTCGCTAGAATTAAAATGTCACTTTGAATTGAAAGAAAAAGGACGGACACACTCAAGTGTTGGCCAGTGGGACCAGAACAGACCCGCGTGGCTGAGAGTGAAGCCCGGGTCCGTCAAGCCGGCTTGGGGACCGTTTGGAAGGTCTGCGGAAGCCACACACAGCCCCGCTCCGCCACCCGCCCACACCATGCCTGGAGTTTATCCAGGAAACATGGGCGTTTAGGTCCATCAAAAAGAAACGCGTCTAGCGATGCTTGTGGCCACCTCAGTCATCATGGCCCCGAACTGGAGGCCACCCAAACGCTCAGCACTAGACGAGTTCCAAGGCTCGGGTGTGGCCGCACGCGGCAGAGCCGGCCACGGGAAGGGACGGCTTCCTGGCACGCTGACGGCGTGGGTGGGTCTCAAAGGCACCCGGACGAGCGTGAGACACGCGACACACACACGCACGCCGTGCGAGCCCCCGTGCGCTTCGGCGCCGTGGTTCCCGACCCGCCGGGAACTGGCGGCCTCCTGGGGACGTGCTTGACCCGGGGACGCAGTGCGGGTGTGTGACTGTGCGAACGCACCGAGCCACGCACTTGAAATCTGCGCACGCGACGGCGTGCAGAAACCGCCACACGCGTGTAAGAGGGAAAAACGGCCGGGCTCCGGCGACCCGGCCCCCGCTCTGCCCCTGCCCTGTCCCCACGGCGAGGTCCGTGACGTCGCCCGGCCCAGCGGGTCCCCAGGCCTGGTGCGCTAGAGCCTGTCTTACCTCAGAGTCGATGATCATCTTTTCCTCTCTCTTCGCCTCAATGACCTTCTGGAAGCTTCCTGCGCTGTAGTCCATCACCAGGCAGAGGAACAGAGAGGAGATCTGCTGGGGACAGGAGGCCCCTCAGTGGTGGGACGATGTCCCCCTGGCTTTTCCGTGTCTCCCTGAGAGCACTCGTGGGGACGAGCCCCCAGCGGGCACGTCCTGCTCACGCCTCCGGCCTCGTCCACCCTCTCCCGCCCGCCCCGGCTGCAGCCACGCGACGTCGGCTGGACTTCTCGGGGCCTGCGTGGGCCTGCGTGGGCCCCGTGCCGGGCCCCGTGCCTCCACACGGGTGGCTGCTCGTCCGCAGGGCTCAGCCCACGCCCTGGCCTCCCTCTGAGGAGCCACGAAGGGGGCCCCGACAGACCAGGTCTGGGGCCTCGAGCCCGCCTTCCGTCCCACAGGGGAACGTCCTCCTGGCTTTTCCGTGCTCCCTTGAGAGCATTGAGGGGTGGTCAGGAGATATTTGGGGGTGCCTGCGGTGACGACCCCTCCCCGAGGCTTTCCTCAGGGCTCAGCCAAGAGGGAGGGAACGTGTGTGAGGGGGCCCTCCGCTCCCACTCACACCTTTGGTTGTCGGCCCCACGTGGGCACCAATGTGGAGGTCTGGTTAGGGTCTGACACTCAGCCTCCCTTCACCGCCAGCCCCTGCCTCTCGACATCCCCTCCCCCCCCTCCCCCCGCAGTAATTTGAAAGCTTCTGGCTCCTTGTGAAGACAAGAAGTTGTACGGCCCATGGGACAAAGGACAGGGCTTGGGGGCCACGAGGCCCGGATCGGCCCCTGCTCGGTCGCTATGAGCTGTGTGGCCTTGGAGAGCTCCTTGGCCACCCTGAGCCCCCGGGAGCTGAGGACAGTACTTCCCACCCCACAGATGTCCTGGGAACTGAGGATGGACGGGCAGCCGGTTAGCACACTCTGTGGGAGCCGCAAAAGCCTGGGGTGCAGAGGTCCCAGACACCTGGCGCCAGACGGGCGGGGAAAGACAGGGGCCAGCTCCCTGACGTCAGCTCCGGCCAGGGAAGTCACACCACCCCCCGGGGGCCCGGACTCACCGAGCCTTTGGCTCAGGAGCAGCTCAGGAGCTGAATGCTCTGGGCGCCGGAGCCATGCCCGTGGGCCTCGCCTCTGGGTGCGCCACACGCCCAGGAGGAACGGGCAGGCTCCGGCTTCTCTTAGCCTGTCAGCCCCTCCCCCACTGAGCCCGAAGCGGGGCTCTCAGGGGATGACACGCAGCGAGTCCCCACGGCCACAGGAGGGCTTAACAATGGCGATGGCGCGTGGGGGTGCTCTGTGCTGGGTCCCCTGTTCCCGCAGCCGCCGAGCGCCCGCGGGCCCGTGGGCCCGGGCTTGGACCCACCTTGCCATTCCAGGTGATGAACAGCTCCCGGTAGAAGGCGACGTGGTTGTGCTGAAGCTGCAGCAGCGGCATCAGCTGCAGGCGCGAGAGCAGAAGAGAAGGAAGTTCGGGAAACGCCGTGTCTCAGCCAGCGCTTGCGCGAGTCTCCAGCTCGCAGCGGGCAGGCAGCAGGCGCCAGGAGAGCGTGCGGCCCGGTCAGAAGCCAGGCGCGGGCCCTGCGTCCAGCACGTGCTGGCGGTGCCCGGCCGGAGGACGGTGGTCACGGCGGATCCGCCTCGCCGGGTGTCCCTGAGTGACCGGATGCAGGCAAAGCGCCGGGCGTGTAGGACAGAGAGCCCGGGCAGGGCTGGCTGGAGAAGGCGGCGTGGCCAAAGGGAGGGGGGACGCTGCTGTGCCCAGGCCCACCTGGCCTCCTGCCCAGGGCCCCGCCCCAGCGGAAAGCGCCTTGAGAAGAGATGCCACTGGGCAGCAGACACGGCGACCTTAGCGACCAGGAGCCAGAAGGAGGGCCGCTTGTGTGGAGGGGCCATGGAAGCAGGTCGCCTAGGGCCTAGGGGTGTGGGGAAGGGACCCCGAGAAGCCGGGAGGGCGTGGGGGCGACAGGTGGGCCTTCCTTCACTCTGTCAGGTGCGGCCACCCCTGTGCGTCAGTCACGCTGTGGACTGAACAGCTAGCTGTTTGCTGGCGAGGGTCGAAAGCTGGCCATTCCGGAAAGACAAGCGAGTGGCCGTTACACGGGAGGGCAGGATCTAGCTTCGTGTGAGATCCGAGAAAGCAAAGCTAAGCGCTCGGAGCCTCTGCCCAGCGATCGAAGCGCATGCGGTGTGTCATTCACATCGCGGAGGATGCCACTGTCACTCTGACGGGTCGATTTAAGGAACGTGAAACCGTTTACATTTTTGGTCACGTGAGTCTGTATTTGCCAAATTTTCTGCTGTAGTTAATACTTTATCATTGAAGAAAAAATATTTTAAAAGATAATTATTGGTAGATTAGCCTAGGGACCTGTAATCTATATTTACACTTTATCTTCTCTGAGAACAGAAATCCTAAGTCATCAGCATCCGGATTTAGAAGTGAGTGTTTGAGCACAGCCTCCCTGGATGACCTGGGGGCGTCTGGCTGCACGGCACAGAGCGAGCAGGTTCTGGCCCTCCCCACCTCCGCCCGGGTTCCACCAGGCGCCGCAGGAGGCCGCAGGACAGTGGCTGCGCGTTCTGCATCTGCCCCCACCCAGAGTTACCTCCTCTAGGGCCTCGTTGGCATTATGATCATCGATGCACTCCACCTGCAGGGCACGAGAGCACTGGCTCAGTGAATGTGTAGTGAGCCATCTCCACCATGAGCACCATCTCCACCACTGTCTCCACCACCATCTTCACCATCACCACCACCATCATCATCATCATCTTCACCATCACCACCACCACCACCACCACCACCACCAACACCAACACCATCAACATCACCACCATCATCATCATCTTCACCATCACCACCACCAACATCACCACCACCACCACCTGTACCACCATCTCCACCACCGTCTTCACCACCATCATCAACACCATCTTCACCATCACCACCATCATTATTCACCAGTGGTGCTAGGTTCCTACTATTCATGTCCCACCGCATGGCACCATAGGGTGCCTGGAGATGTCCCTAAGGCAGGGATCCAAACGTACTTTGAGCCACGAGAATATATTTGCTTGTGCTGCAAGGGTAAGGGTAGGCTAGCATAATATAAATTCCAAGCAATACTTAGGGGATCCGTCTAAAAAGCAGAAAGAAAATAATGTATTGGTCCCAGAGCCAAACGGCTCCGCTCTGGTCAACAAAGTCTCAACCTCTGCACTGCATTCCTTGTCCAGATTGGGAAGACTGTCCCCATCATCACGTCTACCACCAGATCCTGACCCGGAACTTCCGCTCACAAGACTCACAAATGAACTCTTATAATCGGGTGATTGCAGACAGAAGTGTCGTCAGTGAGCTACTCCCAGAGCCGTGTAAAGACCCCAGAGGCAGTGAGTGGCACAGGGCGTCTGCCGCTCTCCCCTTCCTCCTGTTCTAGGGGGCTCGTGCTTAGGTTAATTTGGCCAGAGCATCCTGAAAGCCTTAAAGATGTCACTTCTTTTGACCTAGAAATCCCACTCCTAGACATTTATCCCAAGGAAATCACGGATCCTCAAAAAAATTAACTATGAGGTTCTCAGAGCCTTTTATACAGAGTGAAACATAGAGAACAAGCTACGTGCTTGTAGCACGCGAGAGGCTGCACTGGGTCAGCCGCAGGTGCGCGTCCACGTGGCCACCGCAGCCAGGAGGGGAGGAAGCCGTGTCGGTGGCGAAAACAGTGTTCACAGTACACTGAGTGGGAACAAGTTCCGTATCACCTTCAACGCCATTCTTGCAAAAACGAAGAAGTATACAAACGTCTAGACTGCAAGGGTACACAAACCCCTTCCTGCACCCCACCTCTGTGTTTCAGAAAGACCGACTGGCTTTTAAAAAAGCATCTTCATTGCCCGGAATGCAGTCAGCTGTTCCTCCCAAGGCGCACGGGGCCATCCCCACAGCCAGCGGCCAGTGGAGCGGGAGGCGGGTACGCACTCCGAGCCGGGCCATCTCGGGTAGAGAGTGCTGAGCTGCCCGCGGACAGGAGGCCTGGCAGGGCAGAAGGGCTCCTGCGGTGGCCGCCTGCACAGTCAGCCCCGATCCCGTTGTATCCCGGCCATCACTGCGGACCACGACCGGGTGCCAGGGACTCTTTTAAGGCAGCTCTCTTCCCCTAGGCCCTCGGTTCAGCTGAGCCTCCTGGACTTCAACACGTGATGGCTGTCCCCCTGCATGTCTGCACGCCACCCTGCCCTGCCAGCCCTGATGAAGAGGTAGAGGAAGGGCCGAGGGCCTGTGTGACGCTGGGCAAGTCCCAGTCCCGCCCCCCGCCCCCAGCCTGTCTTCTCTTTGGTAAAATTGGTGGCCTGAATTCAAATCATCTCGGGAACTGTGTGATACTGGCTAGTCTGCTGCCCCCCGAACCTCCCTACCCCTGCCTGGAAAGTGGGGTCATGGCTTTGCTGGGTTGGTGGACGATTAAGTGAGATGACGCCTTGCTGAACGGATGGTAGCTACATAGGGTTGTTTTTGTTGGCAAGGTGAAAATGAGCATTTCTTCTCCATCGAGATGAGGGGCACCCGTGCAGGGAAGCCTGGGGCGCCTCATGCCACCCCTACGTCTCCCCTCGACCGGATTCACCACGTGACTGCCGGCAGAGAGGGACCCAGCTGTCGCATCAGAAAGCTTTCTTGAACCTGGGGATGATGAGCATGCGTTTGGGGGAACCACCCGCACTGGGGTGCCAGAGGCACGACTTCTTACCTGCTTTATCACAAGCTTTACTTTGGTATTTCTCTCCTCCACTACCAGGTTCACCCCCAAGGCCCCAGGATTCAGCTGTTCCAAAATCTACCAGCAAGAAGGAAAAGAGCTTTAGGAAACGCACACGTCTTTTCATTCTCCAAAGGGCGCCCGGCTCCCAAGCCGCCTCTGGTCCTTTGAACTTCCCTGTGGCTGCGGGCAGAGCACGCATCTCTGCCCTTCTCCAGACTTAAGAAATGGCCCAGAGGGCGGAGGAGCCCTTTGAAGGTGGAACCTGAGCCAGTCTCTTTGGGGCTGGCTCTGGAGCTCTTCCCATCACCCTGTGCCCCGTCTCCACGCTGCGGCAAGGACTGGCGAGCATCCGAGAGTCGGCAAAGGATTCGTTCACTTTCTCTAGCCCCCTATGATCCCAACTTCCGGCACCCACCTCCACACCGGGTAACCAAACATGAAAGTGGCTGGTTCATAACCGGTGCGATAGTATCGCAGCCATGCCTGTGTCCAGCTCTGCGCCAAGCACCTCACACGGTCAGCGCCGTTGCCATGTCCACGTCCACATTAGAGGAAACCGAGGCGCAGGGAGCCGAGTCCTTGCCTGACTCTACAGCCTGTGCGTTGAGCCAGAGCTGCAGAGGTGGCCGCCATGCCCTCTGCTGGGGCTATGGGTGAGGAGGGACAACGATATCACATCTATCAGAGGACGGAGGAAGGGGGCAGGACGCAGAGGGGGGATGTCGGGCATGGAACCGTGGGTCAAGGGACTCTTGGAGTCCAGAAAAGTTTCAGGACTCTGTAATCCAGTCCCTGGGGGTGGCCTGAATCCTGCTCAGAAAATAACAGGGACAATGTCCCTGAGCAGTTTAGGCTGGTGTAAGAATGCACATGCTTAGCCTCTTCAGCAGCGAATTAACCAGTAAAATGCGCCCGTCTCAGATCAAGACTTTCCTAACAAAGTAACGTTGCTTTTAAGATCCTCTGGCTGCCAGAAACACATCTGCTTCTCCACTAGCTGACTCCCCTGTAGTTCTCCCACACAAGTGGAATCCTCAGTGACAAAAATCTGATTTACAAATTACTTTCAGGTTAATGACATTTTTACAAAGACTGAATCTAATATTTAATAAAGTTGGCATATTATGTATAGAAGCATTTAATTAAACATTTATTTATCTTTATTTTGCAGCTTTCCTTTTGTGAATTTTTCAGGTCCTACACATTTTCACAGGCCCTGGAAAAGACCAAAGTCCCCTTACCGGAGACAACTGACAGGGTATTTAAAGAGTAGGGGGCTCTTGATTATGAATTCTGGATGATCTAGAGTGTCCTGTCTCCATGGTCCCAAACCCATGGACCCATGGGTGAGAAGGATGGAGTTGTCTTCCACCCTCAAACACTGACAAATGGGGCAGGAGAGTTAACCATCATTTTAGAGAGGGGTAAACTGAGGTCCAGAGAGGCAAAGAGCACCCAGGAAGTCACCTTTGGAGATACCCGAGGTCACCCTACGAGTTAGAGGCAGGCACTGACCAGAGCACGGGTCCCCTGCCTCCTTAGGGTAGGACCTGGCTCCTGGCCACCTCTCGACCGGAGTGACCGTTAAACCAGTAGAGGGCTGGCAGTGGTGGCAGGAGGTCCAGGTCCCCGGCTCGCCCTAGACCTTAGGCTCTCATCGCCCACGCCTCCCTGCCAGGGGGTACAACTCAGCACCTGGTACTTTTCCATGATGACTCCAGGCCTCCCTCTCCCTCGGTTGGGCGCTGTGGGTGCGCTGCCAGCCTGTACCTGCGGCCGGACCCTCCACTGAGCATGCTCAGTAGGAGCCGCGTCCGGGAGAGTACCCCACCCTCACCCTGGGGGCCATCCCCAGGTGTATCTGCCTGACCCCGTGACCCTCCCTGCCCAAACGGCGTCGGCTGGAGAACCCCGGCGTCGCTCGGGCCTGCGGGCCCGCCGGGCGGAGTCCTAGAAGAGCGCGATGGGCGGAGCCTCGAGTGCAGCGGGCGGGGCGGGGAGATGGGCGGGGCCGGGCGCGGGGGCGGGGCCTGAGAGCGCGGCGGGCGGGGCGGCTGCGAGCCGTGCGCGGCCCCTTTAAGGCGCGGCCGGGGCGGGCCCGGCGGCGCGGCCCCTTTAAGGCTTGGCCTACGTGGCAGCCGCTGGAGCCGCCGAGGAGGAGCGAGGCCGGCCGCCGGGCACTTCCTGTGGAGGCCGCAGCGGGCGCGGGCGCCGACGGGCCGAACGCCGAGCGAGCGAGCGAGCGAGTCGAGCCTCCCGCCGCCGCCATGGGCCAGAACGACTTGATGGGCACGGCCGAGGACTTCGCCGACCAGGTGCGGCCTGCGGCCCTCCCGCCCCGGCGCCCCTCCCGCGGGGCCCTCCCCCGGGCCCCGCCGCCCCGGCCCCGGCCTCGAGCCCGGCCGCCCCGGAGCCGGGCCCCCCTCCCGAGCCCCGCAGGGCCGCCCCCAGGCCTGGGTCGCGCCCTCAGCCCTCCCGATCCCACCCTGGGGATCCCGCCCCCTCCCCCAGCCAACGCCCTCCCTCCTGGGCTCGTCGCACACCCCGCCTGGGACACCCCCAAACCCGGGCTCCGGGCCCAGCCTGCCGCTACCCGCCGGGGCTCGGGGTGTGTTCTCGGGCCCTGCTTCGGCCCCCAACCCGGGTGACCTGTTCCCCCAGCCTGGCCTCGCCCTTTCTGAAAGGTGAGAGGCGTGAGTGGCTGCCTCCCCGCCTCCTGAGGGGGTTGGGGAGCGTACCCCCGTTTCCCAGCTGTTGGGGTGGTCCCTGAACGGTTTTTTTTTTACTGGGCATTCAGGAAGCGGGGCGGGGAGCTCTGATCCTGAGCGGGGGCCGGTGAGCCCCGAGATTGAGGGCCCTGCCCGAGGAAAGGGGGCGCCCTGGTATGCACCCCAACTACAGAAAGCCACAGCACTTTTTATTTTCTGTTTCCCAGATGGGTGGACTCATGGAGTCCCTTTGACCCTGCATTTCCCCTCTCCGAACTCTGCCCTGGGACCGAATTGAATGGGCACCTCTCTGTACACAAGCCTGGGAGGAGGGGGAGGCCGTCTTCCTGGGCCTTCTTCCTTCCAGAAGTGTGCAGGTGGCCTTCTGAGTGTCAGGGAAGCCCCTGAAACAGGCAGTTGGGTGATAATGGTTCAAAGTGTTAGCAACCAGAAGGACGGACAGCCCTGGAAGGGGTCCTGCAGGGTTCCACCCTCTCCTTTGCTTTGCTTCACAGAAGGGCCGGGCCGGGCCGGGCTTGTTTACTGCGTGGCTTACACTTCGAAAAGTATCCCGTTATGCTGTGTGTGCAGATGAATGGCCGTCTCCCTGTAGGCGGGTCCCCTGGTTCACTGGATGCGTGTGTGGCTTTGCCAGAGTTCAAAGTAGCGAGGTCAAGTTTTTAACTTTAATGGGGTGGAAGCAAGTCATTCTGCTCTGGGGCTGGGCATCTTGGAAGGCTGTGAGTATGTGTGTGCGTGAGATTTTTTTTTTTTTCCTATAAGCGAGCATTTTCTGATCTGTTTGTTATCAGTGAACAAGATTTTCCGTTCCTCTGGAGGGACAATCTCTCTCTCGCGTGGCCTCGTCATTGGGTTCTCAGTGTGCCACCTTCCTGTGAGCCAATGTCTTAAAACTGATTTTGGGGGGGGAGTATGGCAACTCGAAGTA
>CM053509.1:160564815-160594492 GCA_028627145.1 Eidolon dupreanum | reverse complement strand
CCCCCCCCCCCCGCTCCGCACGCGCCTCCTGTCGTGTCCCGGCCCTGTCCGGAGGGTGCGGGCGTGCTCGGCAGGCGGCCCCTGGCGCCCCGGGCCCGTCGTGCGTGCTGGACGCCGGCCTGGCACGACACCGGTGGGGCCGCCCGGGTGCCTGAGGAGGGCCTCCTCCCTGCTGTGCTGAGTGCACACTGCCTCTGGGACGCTGTCCGGACCAGCACGGTGGGGTTCAGCGGCCATTGTGAACCGCAGTGACCGAAACACACGGGGAGAATAAGATCAAAGCGGGGTCATCTCATCAGGTTTTTCCTTCGTGCTCGGCCAGCGGGACAGGGGACCCGAGCGCGTCTGGCTTTGGGCTCAGGGCACCTGGCTTTCGCAGTCTTGTCCAGGCAGAGCGGCGTCTGGAGGGCAGGAGTGAGTCAGCCGTCTGAAGGGCAGGCGCTCCCTTGCCCGCTAATCCCCTTCACCCAGACACTCAAATTAGAGCGCAGACCCGTCTCGGGGGCTTCTAGACACTGCCCCGCCTCAGCCTCGGCGGCAGGGGGCCCGGCTCGTTGGCCTCTGGTGAGGACGGCCAGGGGTCTGGGCAGGGAGCGGCCTTCAGCTTCAACTGGGAGGCGACTCAGGACACCTCCGATGTCTGTCTGTGTCCCTGCGCTGTCTCCTGGGGTCCCCCTCCCCACCGTGGCTCCGGTCTCTGAGTCTGCCCAGCCTCTCTCTGCTGCCCCGGGCCGACCGCCAGGTGAGGCCTGCGTCATGGGCAGGGCTTCCCGGCCGGGCCCAGGGTGCTTTATCTCTGGGCCATGAGGCAGAAACGGGAGGGTGTGTGGCGTCAGCTGTCCCCAGACCTCCGGATCTGATGCGGTGTGTGTGTGTTTGCACCCAGCGTACGTGCACCTGCGTGTGTTCTCTGCGTGGACCCCGGGACTCGTATTTGTGACCTCTTTTTTAAACATGGTCTTTCTCCTTCCTTTTCCTCCTGCTAATTAAAAGGTGGAAAGAACCGTTAAGCCGGCTGCCCTCACTTTGTGGAAGGCTAGCAGAGGCCCCCAAAGTCACTCGCTCGTCCGCGGTCACAGTGCTCCGGCCGTTGGGCGTCAGAGCCAGGGCGGCCACAGCTTCAGCCTGAGGTCACCCCCGGCCCCGCTCGGTCGTCTCTCCTCGTGGCTTCTGCCAGCATTTCGCGGGAGTCGGGCCGGGCAGGCGAGTGTGGTCGGCCCCTTGGGGCTCAAGCTCAGTAAACTTGGGCACGGACACCTGGCTTGCAACCTCTTCCTCCCTCCACCCCACCCAGGTGAGCCAGGCTTCTCTTTGCTCATGAGCCAAAGTGACAAACGAACCGTTGAACTAAACAGCCAGAAGCCCCCTGACTGTGACTGACAGCTGTAGCAGTTTCCAGGACTTTTAAGCAACTTTTCGAAATGCCAATCATTAAATGCTCTTATATTCATTTTCACTTTTTCTCATAATGTTCAGCCCTATGAGGGGTCATGACTTAACTTGTCCCTTCGAGGGGCCAGTTTCACAGATGCCCTTTAGACTCTTGCTGACATGTCACTCATGTGGGTGGCTCCCCGATCTTTCTCCCAGGCTTGTGCTGTTATCACGTATCATAGGGTTTCTCTCCTTCTGAATCAGAGGTTCGTATGATTTGGTAAGACAAAGTGCACATGGTACACCTGGGTGACATTTGTACCCCGGTTTCTACTTGTATTTGTCTCTTAATCATGCCATCATAAATGGCAAGGCTGCAGGAGGAAGTTATAAATGTGTTTCTCCCGTTGACATTTGCTAGTGATTTTATACGCTTGAATTTCATAGCTGTTGAAACAGTTGTCCATCGTTTGTTAGCGTGTTTTTAATTTGCTTTGGCCTACGCAGGCTTTTAAAAATATCCCAGAGCTTCCTTCCCATTAGCCATACCGAGTTCACGGGTATATTCACAACTGGGCACACGCAGTTGCCCAGGCCGACCTTGAGCTTTCTGGACGGGGACCCCGCTGAGGACCAGGGCGTGTGCCGGCGTCCTGCCTGCACGCGTGGGCCGGCGCTCCCTCTCACTGCTCCGGAGCCTCGGGCTGCGTGTGAACACGCGCTTCTCGTTGGCCAGCCGTGAGGCCCTCTCGGCCAGGGACCGTGTCTGTCACCTAAGTGGACAGTCTCGGGAGCACACGCGGCTGTCTTCCTACTAGAGCGGCTGTGAGCCCTGCCGGCAGGGCTGGGAGGCCCAGGGGTCAGCCGTGAGCAGCAGGCTGGGTCCGGTCTCAGCACGGAGTGTCAGCTCAGCACCGCTTTGGGTGAGCCCCCTCCCCACTGGGATTCAGCTTCCGTTTGTAGAATGAGAGGTGGTTCTTAAGGGGATGGGGGCGATTTTGCTGCCTACCCCCAAGGGGCATGGGAGTGTCTGGAAGCATATTTGGGCTGTCACAGTTGGGGGGTGCTGCTGGTGGCGTCTGGTGGGCAGAGGCCAGGGGAGCTGCTGAACAGCCGTCAGTGCAGGACGCCGCGGGAGAGCAGCCCGGCCCCAGGCCATGGGCGTCCGAGGGCCTGCTCACTGCCACCCGGGGGTTCTCACTCGCCAGTGCCCTCGGGAGCAGAAGCTGTTGTGTCCTGCGGCAGTTCCATGTTTTGCGACCGTGGCTGTCCCTGACGTGTGTCTGCTGAGGTGACAGGCGCTCACAGGACAGCATCACGCCGTCCCCTCGCGGGGTCTGAGCCGACAGCCCCGCGCAGGGTGTCCGTCTCTGGGTGGTCGCACGTCCGGGGCCACAGGGCGTGCTGGCAGCTGGCAGCGGAGCGGAGTCCCACGCCCCCGCGCCCGGGGCGGCCCGCCACAGCCTCACCGGCGTCTGTCCCCGCGTCTGTTCCCGCAGTTCCTCCGCGTCACGAAGCAGTACCTGCCGCACGTGGCGCGCCTCTGCCTGATCAGCACGTTCCTGGAGGACGGCGTGCGCATGTGGTTCCAGTGGGGCGAGCAGCGGGACTACATCGACAGCACCTGGGGCTGCGGCTACCTGCTGGCCTCCTCCTTCGTGCTCCTCAACCTGCTGGGGCAGCTGAGTAAGTGGCCCGCTCGCCGGCGCCGCGGCCGCAGCATGCGCTGCTCAGACGCCCAGGGCTGGCGAGCGACAACGAGGGTCTCCCGAGACGGTCGCCCGCGCTCACGCCCCTCCCGTCCAGGGCAGCGCCAGGCCTGGGGCTGGCAGATGCGGGTGGCGTGGGCGGGCCGGGAGCCAGCGGTCAGAAGGCAGGTGTGTGGCCGGGAGAGCCGGCCGGACGCCACGCGCGGCGGCCTTCCTGCCTCGAGCGTGGGGCGGAAGGGGACTCGCGCTTTCCAGCCGGTCCTGGCGCCACAGTAGAGCCTCTGGCGGCAGCCGACTGGGGACGGGGCGCGTTCTCTGCGGCCAGGGATCCGCTTTACAGTGCGGAGGGCGTGCGTGGGGGCCTGTGCCCGTGGGCCGTTCTCCTACGAGCCGACTTTTCCCGGGGTAAGTCATCGGGCGCTGCTGCACCAGAGCGCCGGGTGAGGAGGCCCGGTGCGTGGCGTCCCCTCACCGGGGACAACAGCCCTGAGCCTCGCCCGACTCCCTTCCAGCTGGCTGCGTCCTGGTGCTGAGCCGGAACTTTGTGCAGCACGCCTGCTTCGGGCTCTTCGGGATCATCGCGCTGCAGGTGAGCGGGCCGGCGGGGTCACGTCTCCGTGTGTGGCTGGAGCGGGGCTCGAAGGGGCCTTTGCGAGGTTTCGGCGTCGCTCCCACTCAGGCCTCCGCGTGTCTCTGCTTGCAACTCCTTGTTGCTCTGAGAAACGCTCGGTTTTCTCCCACAAGCTCTGGGGGGCTGGACAGCCAACGGGGCGGCCCAGCAGGGCTGGAGAGGCCGGCGCCCCCGAGTAGGTGCTGGCTCTGGGTACCCACCTTCTGCCGCTCCCTGAGTTCCCTCTGACGAGGGGAGCGACCGGGAGGTTGGCCGCAGCCAGCGCTGCTCTTGCAGCTCCCGGCCTCCCCCGTGAAGAACAGCGCCTCGCTGTGCGATGGTCTTGAGCACGTGGCTTCTTGATCGAGGCAGTGACTCAGCGCCGCCGTGCCCTCCAGCACCGATGGACCAGGGCCAGGGCCACCAGCACTCTGAGCCTGACGGCTGGCCTTGGAGCCGGCCTCCGTGTCCTAAGATGCTTTTGTGTAGCTCATGTTCGAAAAATTGCCAAATGCTATTAATTCTGTAGAAATAGGAGCTTGTTTGAAAATGCCGAGACTCAAATTTCTCTGTCCTTGTCCCCACAGACGATTGCCTACAGTATTCTCTGGGACTTGAAGTTTTTGATGAGGTGCGTGCATCCGGTCGGCGGGAGGCCGCCTCCCTCCCTCCCTGACCTGGCACTGTAACTGTCGCTGGGAGAAACTGCTTGGGGTGCGGGCTGTGCTCTGGGACTCCGGCGGAGGGTGGCAAAGCCTTTGGGAGCCCCCGCGGAGCCCTGGAACACAAATGCGAATAAGGGTGTCTCTCCCGATCCCGAATTCCACGAGCGGGGAGCCCGAGTGGAAACACACTTGCTCACAGGGCCCCAGCTGGTCCACAGGGAGGCGGAGGCCAGGGCTGTGCTCCGGGTGTGTCTGGTGGCCCGTCATCGTCTGGTGACACGGACACATCCGTGTCTTCAGTCGCGGGTGGCTTGCGTAGGTGGAACTCGCGTCTGTGGTCCCGTGGCCTCGCGCTGGCTCAGTCCCCCTTGCCCGGTCTGGTGGCGCTGTGGCGCCTGCTGAGCCCTGGCGACCAGCCTGGCGTTTCTGTCCCTCAGGAACCTGGCCCTGGGCGGGGGCTTGCTGCTGCTCTTGGCGGAGTCCCGGTCTGAGGGCAAGAGCATGTTCGCGGGCGTGCCCACCATGCGCGAGAGCTCGCCCAAGCAGTACATGCAGCTGGGGGGCAGGGTCCTGCTGGTGCTGATGTTCATGACCCTCCTCCACTTCGACGCCAACTTCTTCTCGGTAAGGACCGCCGCCGGCCCGGGAGGGCACGGTGCCCTCTTCCCTGGCGTGTGCCGAGCAGAGCCGAGGGGCTCGAAGGAAGCCCCCCATTTTGATCCTCTTAAGAGAAACAAAACTGGTCAGGCTCTGGCGTGCCAAGAAGCCACCCTGGCTGGAGGGGCTGGTGCGCATCACAGACTCAGTCGCGGTCCCCATCCTCGCCTCTCGCTTCTCCACCGCATAACCGCTGTGCCGGGGAGTGGGGTGCAGTCCAGGCCTCTTCCTCGTCTCTGGGAGCTCAGAGCGCACGTCCTTGCGGCCGAGCGGGCGCCGGCTCCGGGGCAGAGTGTGGTTACGGCCCGGCCCGGGCGAGCCCTGGGAGCACCGGCTTGCTAACTGGAGGTGGTTTTTCACCTTCTCCAAACCTGGCGCGCTTCAGAGCGTGGCTTCGTCCCTTGCCCCATGGCACCCGTTTTCGTCCCTGTCTGTAGCACGGTCCCCAGCTGTTAGCGGGTGTCGCTCGGCACACCCCTTACTGGCACCGCTGCTGCAGTGACACGGGCCTGGCTCTAAAACCGGTGTCCCCTGCCCCTCGCGTGTGCTCAGTCTCTCACCTGCCGCCCCTGCAGATTCTCCAGAACATGGTGGGCACGGCCCTGATGATTTTAGTGGCCATCGGCTTTAAAACCAAGCTGGCCGCCTTGACTCTCGTCGTCTGGCTGTTCGCTATCAACGTGTATTTCAACGCCTTCTGGACCATTCCCGTCTACAAGCCCATGCACGACTTCCTCAAGTACGACTTCTTCCAGACCATGTCGGTGATCGGAGGCCTGCTCCTGGTGGTGGCTCTGGGCCCCGGGGGCGTCTCCATGGACGAGAAGAAGAAAGAGTGGTAACAGACCTTTTCCCGCCTGGCGAAGACCCGTGGCCATCGAGGACTGGTTCGGGGTGCATTCGACAAAACTGCCAGCATTTCTGTACCCTCCTTCCCTCCCTCCCTTGGTAAAGGCACAGATGTTTTGAGAACTTCATTTGCAGACACCTGAAGTTTGATGGCTAGATCCGCTCTGCACTCACCACCTGGGAGCTGGGCGCTCGGAGCTGGCGGCCAGTCGCCCCTTCCTCCCGTGGCGGGAGTGGCTGGGTTGGCTGTGGCCTCTTCGTCCTCTTTTTGTCTCTTTTGGGCGGTGGGGGCCTTCAGGTTGTACTGTGAGCAGATACATCTGTGTATCATTCGAAGCAGTCTCCCTCTTATTTTCTTAAAGTTTGTTTTTAGCTAAAACTACTACGTGATTTGCGATGGCCCCGCCAAACGTCACTCTAACTCCCTGGTTGAAAATCACATCGGTGGCTTCCAGGCTGTTCTGCCCTGCATTGTACACTTCATGGGGACGGTGAAAATACCTAGGAAAACCCCACCCCCGACGAATGAGGCAGGATTAGAAGAGTGACAGTTCTGGTAAAAGACGCTGATTAATCAGAAAATCGACCCGGACTGGCGCATGATTTTTTATGGGGTCACACGGGGAACTTAGGTGACTCAAGGTAGGGATGGAGATTCTAGAAGTCCTCGGGGAAGCAGCCCGGAGCGTGCTGGGACCTGCATGCCCACCTGGGCCTGGCAGCATGTCTCTGAGGTGGCCCTGGCTGCTCCCGAGTGACTGGCTTGGGAGGAGCAGGGCAGTGACAGCGCCGGCTCACAGACCAGTTACCTCACACGCAGCCTGGCGTGGCCTCGGCCGGAACCACGGCAGAGCTCGCCCTGGCCGGTTGCCAGCCGGGTTTTCTTTGGCCTGACAGATGGTCCCAGGCTGCACAGCCACGACGTGTTTTCACGAGGCTGTTGCCCACTCAGATCGCCTGTTTGCTATGCTGAATGCAGCCCACGTCCTCTTTAGTTGTGATGCCTTACCGATCGGGTCTGACGCCTGTCACGAGTTCTGACGTTGCCTTACGCTGCATTTCTGTCCTCGGGGGGTGCGAGTGCTCGCTGTAGTGAAGGCCCCTGGGGCAGTCGGAACATCCCTGCACCTCCCGTTGTCCTCCCCCCGGAGCTCTGGAGGGCAGACCGACTTGGCCAAGCTGACCAGACTCGGGACCTGGAGGCCCTTCAGCCTGGCCTCGGAGCTTCTTCCTTCTGGTCATCGGCCGGTGTGCGAGCCTGAGGGCCACCCTGGTCTCCATGTTTACCCTCCAGACCGGAGCCAGGGTTAGGTGGGGAGCCCCCACGCCTCAGTCAGCCACGTGGGCAGGGGAGGCCACTTTTTGTCCCCCACTGCTCTTACACCCGTGCCTGGCTTTGCAGCCTCGCCCCGCCTAACCCCAGGAGAGTGAGGGTGCACCTGTCACCACTCCACCTGTGTCCCAGCCACAGCTGCGGCTCATCCTGTGTTGTTTAGACGGGACAGTGGCTGAAGGAGGGCGGTTCCTTGCCTCAGCCTGGGCCAGCTGGCCCCCTGGCCCACACCCTGTCCCTGTCAACACAGCACGACAGCTCCATTGAATGGCGCCACTAGCCAGGCTGGTCTCTGTGGCAGTTTCTGGCAGGGTAGGGGTCCTCAGCACTGTGTGTGGGGACCCTTGTTGGTTTGTGAGCCCAGGAGGTCAAGGGGTACAGTCACCGCCTGGTTATCCTCAATGCCAAGGTTGTTCCCACCTCCCAGGCCCAAAGTGGGCTAGTGCCTGGGCCTGGGGCAGATGCCCTGGTCGGAAGGGGTGGAAAGTAGGATCTACCAATTGGTTTTGGCAAAACAATTTCTAAAAAATTTTTTGCTTTTTGTGGGAAATAGGTCTAAATCTCATTTTATGCTGTATTTTATATCTTAGTTGTGTTTCAGAACGTTCTGATTTTTGGAAACACAAAAATAAATAATGGCATTTGTTGTACAGAGTGTGACCCTCTGGTGCTGTCCGGTCGGATGGGACCTGCCGGGGCCCCAGGTGTCATAGTGAGCAGATGGACCCTCAGAAGCCATGTTCAGATGGCTCTTCCCTTGGGGTCCACACTGCGTCCTGGGTGCAGGGGGATGGGGCCGTGACCTCTGTGGGACAGAGCCCAGCCCTGCCCTCAGGGGCAGCCTGGATGGGGAAGAGCTGGGGACGCCCCAGCGACTCGGAGGGCCAGGACAGAGGGCGCGGACCGGGGGCGAAACACCCGGAGGAGTCTCCAAAAGCTTGAGATGCGTGTTCTCCAGCAACGCTTTATTAACCCAACTGCTTGGAAGAGCGGAAGCGCTTAGGTTTGCAGTGGTGACCTTTGAACTTCTTCTGTGATGAGCCCAACTGCTTCTGTGTCGGGAACAGAGTCCCGATCAGCTCCAAGGCACGGCGCCGGGTCGGCCTGCCCGCCCCCCAGCTTCGGTGCTGCCACCACAGGCTCCTGACGGGCAGCACGAGGGATTCCCAAACCTCGCGACAAAGACCTGGCCCTCTTTCAGCCCCGTTCCTACTCATCTACCCAAGGGGATGAAAGGGCAGATGGCGGAGGGTGGTGCCTGGCCCCGCCCCGCCCTCCAGGTCCCTGCCCTGGGCCTTAGCCTGTCATCCCTGAGGCCAGGGGTCTTGAACCTGGTCCGGGGGGCCCACTTCCCTGCAGACGGGGAAGCAGCCCCCACCCCCACCAGAGTGGCCCTGGCCCCTAGCCTATCTGCGTCGTCTGGGATCTCAGCTGCGGAACGAGCTCTTTCTAACGTCTAAAGCAGCTGAAAACCGGCACAGAGGAAGCTGCTTCCGCGAAAGTGGCCTCGGCGGCCCCACTCACCTTCCCGCGCTTGACGGCCGGCTCCTGGTCCACTTCTATCTCTCTGTCCCCAGAGCCCTGCTCTCTGTCATGCCTTGGTTTCCCGTCCTCATCCGTCAGCGAGTCGTTGGTGCTGTTCCTGTGCTCAGCCCCTCCCAGGTCCTTCCCGGTGGTCAGCTCAGCTAGGAGGAACAGAGGGGCCGGCTGTGTCCCGTCACCTTGACCAGCTGTGTGGGGCTCGGGGCTGAGCGGGAGGGACAGGCCAGACCCGCTTGCTGCTGACGGACAGGACAGCCGTGCCAAAAGGACCGGGGGGGACACGTTCCCACTTACATGGGTACAGGTCTGTCATGCTGTCGTCACTGTCGCTCGGGCCTGCGCCGTCACCATCGCTGGACTCGGGTTCCCAGAAGGCTGCCCTCGGGTTTGGTGGCCTGTCACCATCCACCTGGTCTCCCCTCCTCCGCTTGTGCAGGAGGCAGGTGGGCACGAACTCCACACCCTGCTTCTGACACTCCTCGTCTGGGGGACAGGCCAGCTGTTCTGTGTCGCCCCTGCCTCCCGGCCCCATGCGCCGCCCCGCCGAGTACAGACCAGTGCCACCAGCTCAGTTCCTACCAGGACAAGAGGGAGGCTGGGGGGTGGGCGTGTGCCGCAGGGCAGGGAGGTGCAGGCGCACTGGACTGAGCATCCCAGCCAGGCTCCAGGAAGCGGTGGCTGTGAGGGCACCGAGCAGGCATGGGGCTCAAGCGCAGCTTGGCTTGGAAGCCATGCCAGCCTGTCACCGGGAGACTGAGGCCCCGTCTCAGGCAATGGAAGGTGGAAGGTGGCACCTGGCCTTTGCTGACCCTTGGCCGAGGACAGAGGAGCAGGAATGAGGCTTCCATAGGAGGACCTCACTGGAGTCACAGTGTCCCCTCCTGCACCGAGGGCTGTCCCCCCAACTCCCGCCATCATCACTCATGGGTGGATGAGCCCTGCTGGGCCCTGGCCTCAGAGGTCACCGCCCACTTCCAACCGCTTCCAGGGCCCTGCTTCATCTGCCTCCCACTCCGTGGCCCCACAGCGGCCTTGTTACCACCAGAACCCACATGTGGCGTCTCCCCGTGATGCCATGCTGACACCTACAGACCAATGCCAGAGTGGCTTCACTGCCGCATCCAGTCCCAGCCCTGTGGTCCAGCGCTGTCATTACTCTCGCTCACAGGGAAGCCAGTGCAGCCCCACCGCCCCTCCCCCCGCCGAGCAGCCCGCAGGGGCCCGAAACGGGATGGACAGAGCGTCCACTTCTGCCCTCAGGTGGCAACAGGGCCTCATTTCTTCACCAGGAAACAGTGAAGACTTTGGACCTGCCGTCCTCACCTCCCATCATCAAACTCACCCGACGGCCCCACCTGGCCCTTCCCTGCCTCACGGGGCTGCGGTCCACTCTCTACAGCCGTGCTGGTCAGAGGCCTTTGTCCAATTTCAAGGTCACTTCTGTCTCATCTTCCCTTTGGTAACACTCGGTAAGAGCCCATTCCTCCTTGAACCTCCTCTCTGCCTGACACTGCTCTACGCGGCCCCTCCTCCCCTTCCTGGGCTCCTCCGTGTGCAGGCCCCGCCCTGTCCATTCTCACGGGCTCCCTGGACGCACATGCCACCTGTCAGTGATCTGTGTCATCTGCGTGCCAGTCCCTGTTTTCAACAGCTACCCTCTCTGACACAACTCCGATTTAAAAAGTCTACATTTTACTTTCAATTTTTCAGGGAAGCTTATTATCCAGAGTGCTCCGAACTGCATGCCATCCGTCACCTACTGGGTCTCAGGGCAGGAACTTGGGACTCAGTAGATGTCTTTCTCTCCCTCATCTAGTGGGTCTAGCTACAAAACAGGTAAAAGCTGCCCACACCGGTCCATCTTCCCTGCCAACACCTGTGACCCAGCTGATTACCTGAGCCACCACCATCCTCACCTGGATGACTGCCCAGCCCCCGAGTGTCCCCTTGTCCATCCCTTCCCACCTCCCCCTTCTCCTCGGGGAACAGTGATGCTGAGACGCAGATGGGTCAGGCCAGTCCCTGCTTTAACCCTTTCGATGCGTCCTCACTGCACGTTCTGCTGACCAGGCCTCTGAGAGCCTGTGTGGTTTCGTCTCCACCTACCTAACGCCAGAGCACAAGGGGGCACAAAGAGGGCACGTCCTTCAGAACCTCCCTCGGCCAAGCGTGTGTCTGCCTCAGACCTCGCAAGGACCCTGGCTCCCTGGAGCACCCCCCACTCCGCATTCCCCCAAGTACCAGCCTAAGAGAAGCCCTCAGGGAGCCTTCCCCAGGCCTGAGGCAGGCCCTCCTGGCTCCCTCGGCACCCGTGACGGCAGGCGCGCCAGTAACGCTTCATTAAAACGTCGATGCGATACCACAGGAAAGAAACTCGTTTATATCAATTAGCCGATGGTAAAATTGGTTTCACTACAGGTCATTTTGCTTAAAGTCGCAGAACCTATCGACGATGTTAAATGAGGGCTTCCTGTACTGCGGAGTCTGCTTCCTGCTTTGGCCTGTCTCTACCATTGTCCCTCTATGCCATTTTCACTGTGCCAAGCCCAGGCCGGTGCATCTACCAAGTATTGCTAAAGGATGACCGACAGGCACTTCTGCCTTCTAAGGGGGGGTCATCCCGGGAAAGGGCAGACACGCCCCCAAATACCCGTGACTTTGGGCAGGCTGGGTCCCCAAGGCCACTCACATTTACGCAGCGCTTTCTGGTACCGCCGGCCCTGCGTGTGCCGCAGCACGTGCTCCGGGGCCTTGTTGATGTGCCTCAGGGTGAGTCTGCAGAAGAGCTGGCGCCTGCGGGGCAAGGGGACCGGTGTGCAAGGATCCCCACCTGCGCCCTCCAGCGGCCGTGTGGGAACACCTGATGCTGGGGTGGGAGCGGGCGGGGGGCCTACGATGCTTCCTGGGCATCAGGAGTCTTAACCGCTGAGCAGTTTCACTCTGCCAGAGGATGGAGCAGCACGGACTGGGACAGACGGTGGCCTAGCCCACCCCCAGGTGCCTGGTGTGAAAATGTGTGGACGACAGCCTGGCGAGGTCCTGGACGTGTCACTGTTGGGCATTTCCTATCAAACATACTCTCTCAGCTCAATCAAAGCTCTCAAAAGTGACGATGCCAAATGGACCTCGTTCAGAACCTCAGTAGCAAAGCACAGGCGCTGCCAATGCTCTATGAAGCAGACAAGCCCCGGTGACATACCTCTCGTTTACGAAAGAGGAACCGAGCTCAGCAGAAACGGGTCTCACCTAGGACCCAGGTGAGTCACAGCTCCAGGACCCCCACCCGCATCTCAGGTCTCCTAACTCCTGGGAAGGTGGGCGCGGAGAACCGCCCCGCGCAGGAGGCGCGCTCGCCCAGGGGGCGGGGGGGGGGGATTGGCGTCCACCGCCCGGCGGCGGCAGGACTCGGGCTGAAACCGTCCCCGCCCCCCCGGGATCCCCTCGCGGTGCCAGGCCGGCACCGCCCACGTACGGATTCTTGGTGCTGGGCACGATGTGCGGCTCGAACTTGGCGTAGTCGAAGGCCGGAGAGGCGCCGGCCAGCCGCCGGTACTTCTTGCCGCTTGTGTAGACCTGGAGCTCGGGCAGGCGACATGGCAGTTCGTGGCCCGTTAGAGCGCACTTCACCTGCGGGCGGGAGAGTGGGACGGTCAGGGGGGGACTCCCGGGGCGGGATGAGGGGGTCCCGGGGGCAGCCCGGGGCTCCCGCCCCGCGGACCTTGCCGGTGCTGGGCTCCAGCCGCAGGCTCGGGTGCTCGAGCAGGAAGGCGCGCACGTCCGCCGGGGGCTCGTCCATGGCGGGCCAGGCCGCGGCGCCGGAAGCTGGAGTTCACGCGAACCACGTGGGGCCGCGGCTCGGGGCGGGGCTTGGCGGCGACCCGGAAGCAGTCGTCTCCAGGCCGCGGCCTCAGCGGCGGGGCGATGGCAGCGGCCGCGCGGTGGTTCGGACGGCTGCTGCGCGCGGCCGGTGCGGGGCCGGTGAGCGGTGCGGGGCCGGGGCGCGGGGCGGCCGGGCGAGGGTCCCGCGCCCCAGACCGGCATTGCTCAGCCAGCCCCTGGCCCCTCCGCAGGTCCCCGCTGGCGCCGTCAGGAGGAACGTCCTTGGGGCTCCCTCGCGCGCAGGTGAGGACTCGTCCGGGAAAAGCCGCCGCGTCCTCCACGGTGCAGGGGCCCGTGCGCGTTCAGATGAGCTCTGATCGCCTTTATCACACCCAGTGCCTCTTAAAGGAGCCTTGATTGCGTGCAGGGCATTCCCAGGGCTGCCCCCTGTCGCACTGCCGTATTGCACACGCGGCGGGAGACGTTTAAGCAACTCCCTGACGTCTCATCCGCCTAAGGAGGGCCAACCGAAGGTGGAAACCCAGGTGGCGGGGTCCTGAAGGAAAGCACATCCAGTCGGTTTGCGCGGCGCCTGCGGCTGGAGCAGAGGCGATGCGCTGTGGGGCCAGCGCTGTGCACCCACGAAGGGTGCCCTGGTAGCCTGCCTCGGCCTGCTTCCCACCTTCCACGGGCCCCTGATGCTTTCACTCGATGGGACGCGCCGTCTGAGAGCTTAAATGTGTTTCCTGTGTCCATCGTTCCATGCTTTTAGGGTTGAGCGATGAAAAAGCAGCTGTTAAGGGAGCTCTGTAAACGTTTCTTCAAGGCACAGTGGCCAGTGCTGGCGCCTCTCAGCGGACCCCTGCGTAGAAGGCACGGGGTGGTCACGTGGATTCCCGGGTCAGGTTGCTGGCAGAGCCAGGACCAAGCCCTAGGTCTCATTTATTCAGTCAGTAAACACCCACTGAGTACCATGTGCCCTGGGCTGGGAGCCGGGCGACACCGGTGCTGCTAGCTGGCTCCTGACGGCAGGTCGTGGTCCTCACTCCTGTGCGTGCGCTCAGGCAGCACTGGTGGGTCCTCTCGAGGCATCCGTTCTGGGGTTTCTGAGCCCAGCTGGGTGTGGTAAAACTCCCTAGGGTTGGCCTGGACGCCAAGCAGGCAAGGCAGCTCCACAGCGGAAGCATCTGCCGCCAGAGAGGACTCCTTCCTTCAGTGGTTCCTGCTTCTCATCCCTGTGACCGCCTTTGGCTTGGGGACATGGCAGGTAAAGACTGGCCCTCGCTCTGGGGGCGCCGAGCCCTCGACTCCGCTGCCATCTGCGTGGGCTTCGTCCGTTTCCGCAGGTCCAGCGTCGGAAGTGGAAGCTGAAGCTGATCGCAGAGCTAGAGTCCAGAGTCATGGCCGAGCCTGTCCCTCTGCCCGCAGAGTGAGTGCGGGGCTGCCGGCCTGGGGCGGGTGTCGCTGGGGGTCGCAGTGGAGCCTGGCCCTCTGATGGGAGCCCTCAAGATAGTTGGTCCTGCTGGGTTTCCTGGCACCCTGCCGCCCTTGGGAAGTTGCCCGTGGTCCTGGGCTTCACCCTGTTTTCAGGACCAGTGTACCTGGGGGATCCCCTGGTGCCAGTGGCCCCCTTAGTAATTCTTAGCAGGTAATGTCATATCTTGAAGTGAGAGTGGCATTTTGAAACAGTGCCCTAAAATGATGCCAGTGCCTTCCCTTCATTTCGAAGCACTGTCCTGGAGGGACAACTGTAGTCAGCAAAGATTTCCGTCAGGGGAGCAAGCGGGGTGCTCGCAGGTGGGGTGTCAGCCTCCACATTTAACCAGGTTCACGCAGGAGCCCATGTTTTAAACTTTTGAAAATGTGGACAGTGTGGCATCAAAGGACAGTTCCCCTTTGACAGGCATTCACTCCCTGCGCCTCCTGCTTCTCAGGCCATGTGGTCTTGGGGTTTGTCGCCCCGTGCGAGGGCGTGTCGTCCGGCCAGACCTGCGAACCTGGCTGCATCTTGGCTCCTCTCCCCTTTCCCCTCTCCCATGTAGCCCAATGGAACTGAAAAATCTGGAGTACAGGCCGGTGAAGGTCAGGGGGCACTTTGACCACGCCAAGGAGCTGTACATGATGCCACGGACCAGGGTGGACCTGGCCCGGGAGGCCCGGGAGGCCGGCCAGCCCTCAGTCCAGAGCGGTGCCCACGTCATCACCCCCTTCCACTGCACTGACCTGGGGTGAGCAAGACTGCTGGGAGCCGACAGGCCTGCACACGCAGACGGGCACCTTCCTCCTCAGCCCGTCTTGGGAAGACCCTGGGGACTCCAGATACCCAGAAGGGTTCAGTTCCTTGAAGAGTTTGAAATTTGTAACTGACATTATTAAGCAAATTAAGTTTTTAGCATGATGACCAGATGGTGAGAGCAGGGAACCCCCAGCTCTGTTGACAGGGGGTCAAGTCAGGGAAGACCCCCTCCCCCACAGGCACTAAGTGGGCCAGACCTGGAATCCAGGGAAAGGGCCAGACCTGGAATCCAGGAAAAGGGCATGGCTGTGCTTCAGGTGTCTGCGCCAACACCAACGACACCCGGGGCCCTTGTCAACGCTTCCTGCTTTTAGGTCTGGAGTGGGCCCCACTGTGCCGCTCGTGGCTCCCTGGCTAGGAAACTGGAGGCAGGGACACGAGGCAGCTGCTCCAATAAGTGGTTCAAGGGGTCTGAACTTGGGCCCTGGCCGAGGTCACTGGCTGCCCGTCGCAGGGTCGAGCTCAAGGTGGAGGTGGGGGCTAACCGTCCAGGGATAGGAGGCACCCCCGCAGCTGGTCCGGATCCGGCTGTGAACCCTTTCCAGACGCCGTTCCCAGGTGCCGGACCCGCCCGTTCACGGTGCTCTTTACCTAAAACCCCTTCCCCACCTGAAACGGCTTGCTTGGCTTGCTTTCATTCTCCAGAATCACCATCCTGGTAAACAGAGGATTTGTCCCGAGGAAGAAGGTGAACCCTGACACGAGGCAGAAAGGCCAGGTACGGGGCATGGAGTCTGCCCGCAGGTGAGTAGGGCTCTGGGAGGCGGGACCCGTCCCCCTGTGGGCCCTGAGTAGTATCTTTCCTTCAGGTGGAGGGCGAGGTGGACCTGGTCGGGATGGTGAGGCTGACGGAGACCAGAAAGCCCTTCGTCCCTGAGAACAACCCAGAACGGAACCACTGGCATTACCGGGACCTGGAGGCCATGGCCAGGCTCACGGGCGCAGAGCCCATCTTCATCGACGCCGACTTCAGTATGTCATGCCCAGCCCAGCCCAGCCCAGCCCCAAGCAGCTTTAGGAAGCGCCAAGGCTCACCTTCCTCACAACCCTGGGCATCTTCTAGTTGCTTCCATCCTAGCGCTGGAGGAGGGGCGACAGTTCTCTTAGCAAGTCTGGGAGGGAAGGAAGGCTAGGGGGCTGGCTGGCCATGCATCAGAGGTCCTAGTGAAGTGACAGCTCTGGGAAAGGGCTAAGAAGGCTCCAAGGAAACAGCTGACCAAGCAGCTGCAGGGAGAGACGGGCACCGAGAAGCTGGTACTGTGAGATCAGGGGCACTGAACTCACGGTCTCCGTAGGGAGCACAGTCCCTGGAGGACCCATCGGAGGGCAGACCAGGGTCACCCTGAGGAATGAGCACATGCAGTACATCCTCACCTGGTGAGTCCCCGTCTGCAGCCGCTCCCCGCCGCCCCGCCATTAGAACCTGTTCACTGTTCACTTTATTTTAACTCCAAGGTACGGACTCTGTGCGGCCACGTCGTACCTGTGGTTTAAGAAATTCCTACGGCGGACCCCTGGCACATGACGAGATTAGCTGCAGCCACTGAGCATGCATATAAACGCATCGCCACACGTGCTGTGCCTTTCTTTCTACCTCAGTGAACTGGGTGATCAGAAAACCTGGGAGTTCAGAATTCAGTCCACACGTGACTGAGCAGTTTGAGGTAACACAGCAACGTGCACACTAGGTCTGACACAGCCCCCAGCCTATGGAGAGTAAGGGCCCTGGTTTGAAAATGTACTCGCCACCATCCCAGATTTACTGACAATAAAGTAAAACACCAACCCCAAATGCGCCATTGACAGTGGCTGAAAGAATTTTTATTTTATGTACAAAATACGTGACAGTGCTCAGCCGGAACATGTGACAGTGTACTCAGCCCAGTTTGGTGGCCAATTCTTTCGCCTTAGCCTTTTCCAGCTTGGCAATGCGAGCCACGGACTTGGGGCCCAGGACGTTGCCTCCCCAGTGACGGCGAATCTGCAATGACAAGAGCAGCAGTGAGTGGCCTGTCACTTTGAGGTTCTCAAAATCAGTGCTTGCTACTGTTTGATCGTTCCAAGCTGATTCCCAAACTGCTTCTCGGAACAAGCCAGTCCTGTGACGGCCTGACTCACCCGAGATGCTGCATTGTCTGGAGCTGCTGCTTACCTCGTCATATCTGTCATTGTAATTGGTCCGGATAGCTTCCACCAGCTTAGCCAGCGCTCCCTTGTCCTCCCTGCCAAGGCAGAGGGGAGACGAGGGTCAGACTCGCAGGGCACTCTCCAGAGAACAAGAATGACTTCCTTTTTGGCTCCAAAACAAGCCTTTTGCCTCAGATACAATATGACCACATGGTTTATTCAGGTGAAGAAATTCATAACCATCATTGGCAAAGGTGCAGATATAGTCTTTAAAGTAAGATTAAGTGAATGGGGCAGGGAGAGGGGGGAAGCTCCTGATTCTTGGGGAGTTTGGGCCACACTGAGTACTCACGAGTTAACCTGCGTGAAGGCGACGGTGGTGCAGGTCTTCCTGTGGACCAGGCGCCCCAGCCGGGCCTTCCCCTTGATGATGCAGTAGGGCACGCCCATCTTCCGGCACAGGGCAGGCAGGAAGACGACCAGCTGGAAGACAGCGCTAGCTCAGACTACGTCGCCCAGAAGCAGTGATATAAAGGCTAGTTTGGTGGCAATTGCTCAGGGTTAAAAAGCTCATATACTTGCACTTCAAAGTTTAATTCAGTGAGAAATTCACATCATTGCAAGAGCCACAAGCTGGATCCCTTGTCAGTGCCGTCCTTGAATGAAAAGCTGTCACCGCACTTTAGCCTCTCAACGTTAGACTTGGTATTAAACTTTACCCTCCAAGTACCGACAGAGACCCAATCGGAGGTCAGCGGTCAACGCTAAGCAAGTCAAACCTACCTCGATGGGATCCACGTCGTGTGCAATCACGACCAGCTGGGCCTTCTTGTTCTCCACCAGAGTGGTGATGGTATTGACCCCTAGAACACAAGACCAGTCTGCACGAGCACTTGGGGGGCCCAAGGGTGGGCGGGGCTGCTATGCTCACGAAGGGTCTGCAGTGAGCCCAGCTATGGCTCAGGGTTAAAAGGTTCGAGTTTGACTCTTCACAGGGATTCTAGGTGAAGACATTCACGCATCACTGCCAACGGCCTGCCCCCCACTTGTCTTTAAGGGGCCACTTACCTGCTCGAAGGACAGGTGGCCTCTTGGTGGGGACATCCCCTTTGCCGGCGGCCTTTTTCTCAGCCCGAGCCAACAACCTCTGCTTCTTCTCTTGCTTCGTCTCCGGCCTGTATTTGTGGGCCAGCTTAAGCAGCTGAGTGGCTGAGAAAATAATCCTTAATTTAGTTTTGTAACTTCTAATTTGTAAGTTCTAATTTTTGTCACTTAACAAGTGCTAGATCACTGTCCTGAACATAAATTACGCTTCAAAAATTCTCGGGCCAGGTACATGACCTCAATTACACTACCTTTATGTTCTAGAAGCTAAACAAACGTAAATTTTAATCCGGTACTGCCAAAGACAAGATGACAACCGTGTCCTTGCCCCAGCAGTCCCTTCCCCGTGCTGGCTTTACGACACAGAACCTCACCTGTTTGGCGGTCCAAGGCCTGGGTGAACTGGTTAATCGCAGGAGGCACTTTCAGGCGCTTGTAGAGAATTGCCCTTTGCCGCTGCAGCCGAATGTAGCGGGGCCATTTGACAAAGCGGGTGAGGTCCCTTTTGGGCTGGATGTCCTGTCCTGAGAAGTAAAGCGCAATGCTTGAATGAGGCTCAAACTTGTCAAGTTCGTAACTGAGGCCACGCGGAAGGGTGTAGGTGCATCAGCGATCTTGGTGGTTCCAAGTGTCATCACCATCTTTCAGATAGCAAATATTCTTTGACATCATCTGCACAAACACCTACCGCCACAGGGGAGGCCAGCGACACCTCTCCCCAGTCGACAAACAGACAAGGCGCACATCGGCGCTGCTGTCAGTGTGCCGCTCTGGGAGAGCTGGTTTCTTGACCGCCACGCTGAACCCCCAAGGCCGCCACGACTGAGCAGTGCCCAGATGTGCTGGGACGCTAACGAGGCGGCCATGAACCGTGTAACTCCACCGCCCCCCACTCAAGCGGAGAACTGAACCCAGTTTATAGCCAAAGTGGCAAGTCGAGTTCCAATCCAGGCAGCCCGCACTTCAAACCCACTAAAAGCTAATACGCAATGTAACTTTCTATTCAATGAACTACCATTTTTCACGCAGAACTGAACCGTTTTCATTCAACTTACCAATGCCAAAATTCTTGGGTCTTTTCTCAAACAGGGGATTTACCACCTTCTTGGCCTCCTGCTTCTTCACGACAGCAGGGGCCGGGGCCACCTTCTTCCCCTTAGCCTTCTTTCCCTTAGGCTGGGGAGAAAGAAAACCCAGTGAACCCACCTCCTCCTCCACTAGTTTCTCTGGAGGGCGGTGGGGCTCCGGCCACCCTCCTTATGACAAAGATGGCCGGCGACCCCGGCGACGCCCACTACTCGTGCATCAGCGATCTTGGTGGTTAGGTATGTCCGCACCGACACTCAGATAGCAAATATTCTCTCACATCATCTGCACGAGCCTTGACGGCCCCGTTACTCCGCGGGGCTGCCGCGGTGACCCCCGTCCCAGGGAGATGCCCCCAAGGGGATGAATAGCCTCTGGAGTCCAGCTCCAGAAACAGCAAGGGTGGACCCAGAACCCGTTGCCAAAGACCCCTAAGCAGGCTCCTAGGGGCGCGAGTGGCTCCCAGGGCGCGTGAGCGCCTCGGCCGCCATCTGCTCCACGACCCGCATTGCGGCGCAGCGACCCCCGGATCCTCCTCCCCCAGCCCGGGCGCCGGGGAGTCTAGCCCGACCCAATGCCCCCGTGCCGGCCCCCTCGGGGCTCACCTCCCTCCAGGCGGTAAAGGGACCCCCGTGCGACCGCGCCCCGAGAAGGATGGCAGTGGATAGACCCGAACGCAGAGCTCACAACGCGAAAAGCGAAGATACTCACCATCTTGGGCGGCGAGAGGCAAGAGAAAGGAAAGGGAATTGTGGGAAATATGTATGCGACTTCGGAGATCGCGTAAACTGGAGCCTGCGCGGGATTTCAGATTTAAAGCGACAGGACTCCTTTCCCGAGCCTCCGGTCGGGGGCGTTGCCTAGAGCGGGAGGCGGGTCTGTGAGGCCGGAAGGGGCGTGGAGACCGTGGCGGGACGTCCGGGCTCGGAGAGTCTCGGAGAGCCGCGACTTCCCCAGGGCCGTTCACTCCTTCCCCGATCCCGCCCGGGCCAGGAGTCCGCGGGCTCGGGGTCTGCGGACCAGGTGTGGGCATCGGGGCGACGGGGCGGGCGGCCCTGTGATTGACCCCAGAACGGCTCAAAGGCCGCGAGTTCGGTCGTGGGGCCGCGCGCCGGGACGCGGGGAGGGCGGTGGTCCGGGGAAGACCCCGGAGCGGGGCGGAGGGCGGAGGCCTCGGGAGGCGGCGCTGCGGGCGCCGCGCGGAGCGGGAAGAGTCGCAGGGACCTGTCGGGTGGAGGAGTGCGGCGGGTGGGGACCTGCAGGCCTCTCGCGGACATCCGTGGGCCTGGCCTCGGAGAAATCGGGGCTTGCGGGCTCGTTAGCGGCCCTAGGATGAGCTCGCCCGCGGAGGGGGCGTGAGACCCCGCGGCGCGCCTGTGCGCCAACAGCTCGGACGAGTTCGCTTGGCCGAGAGGGGATCCCTGCAGATCTGCACGTTCTGCCGAGGTGGGACACGGAAGGTGGCGGCTGGCCCTGAGTCCGCTCACACCAGGCTCTGCGCCGCAGGTGCTGACCGTCAGCCCCAGGCCGGCGTCCCCGCCATGGCCCAGCAGAGAGCCCTGCCGCAGAGCAAGGAGACGCTGCTGCAGTCATACAACAAGCGGCTTAAGGATGATGTCAAGTCCATCATGGACAACTTCGCCGAGATCATCAAGACCACCAAGGTGGGAGGGGCCGGCAGGGACCAAGGGAAGCGCGGGGAGGAGAGTGCGGACTGTACGAACTGAGTGACTGCCCTGCTCTGGTCAACAGTGAGGAGGGCTGTGTGCCAGGTGGTAGCGATACCGCAGCAGGGAACACCCGGGCCAGGCCCTTGTCCCTCTGGGGAGGACATTTTGGAGAGCAGCAGGGGGCTCGAGAGCAAACAGGTCAACAGATAGATAAAGAAACCAGTGAACCGCAGGTCCTGGTGAGGCAGCTCGAGGGGACTCTAGTCAAATCGCCAGGTTCAACATCCCGCACCACTTACTAGCCATGGGTTTGGAAGGGGACTCGATCGCTCAGTGCCTCGGTTTCCCCTGCATCAGAGGGGCCTCGCGCTGATTGGATGAGTCTCTCTGTGTAACGTGGTTACTGCGGGGCCTGACAGGGACCCAGACGTCATAGCTATTGCGAGTGAGTGCGGTCAAGGAGAGGAGCTGGGGAAGGCCCCACAGGTGGGCAGGACGGTCAGCGTCCGGGTCACGGGGCCCGGAGATTCGCATGACCGCTGCAGGCTTGGAAGGCTCGTTTGAGCAGGAAGGATGATAATGAAAGCCAGCGTCCGTTTAGCGTTCGCTACACATCAGGCAGTGCTGTGAGGGCTATTTGTGTCCTATCCCGTTTAACCTTCACAATACCCTGTGAAGCAGGTACCACTGTCCTCTCCATCTTCAGAGGAAACTGAGGCTCACCAGATTTAGTAACTTGCCCAAGGTCATTCTGCTAATAACTGGCAGAGCCAGGATTTGAACCCAGGAAGCCTGGCCCTGACCCCAGCCTGTGCAAGGCCCTTGGGGAAGCCCTGTCTAGGGGGATTAATAGCCTGGACCTCAGACAAGGCAGATCAGGCAGGACTCCTGGCTCCTGCATTTACCACCCGAGACACACCTGACATGCTCTCTGGTCTTTTCCACCTGTAAACTGGAGGTGCCGTCCAGGTTTCGGAGAATCTGGTAAGATAACGATGGTCAAGGGCTTAACACAGTGCCCGGCACCCAGGAAGTGCTCAGTAAATAGTCACTTGTTACATCGTCTTTTTATTCATCTACTCAGTTTACTGAGCGCCCGAGCTAGTGACACTGCACACCCCAAAGAGACTGGACCAAGGCCTCCGTGCACCTACCAGCAGTAGGTAGGCGTCTATCTGTCCCGACGAAGCAGAACGAGGGAGGGAAGCTGACTGTTGTCTGAGGTCTGGGTAGCAGCACCCACCATAGAAAGCCAGGTGGGGTGCGGGGGTGTGGGTTGCTGCAGCCGGCAGCTACCTGTGGGCCGGGCACCTGCCGATACCAGGCTTTCTCATTTGCCCTCAGATTGAGGACGAGACACAGGTGTCCAGAGCCACTCAGGGTGAGCAGGACAATTACGAGATGCACGTGCGAGCCGCCAACATCGTGAGTCACCAGGTGGAGGGCCCGGCCCGGGCTTCGGCGCCTTGGGGTTCCCACTGGGGTTTTCTGGGTGGTGGGCAAGCCACTTCTCAGGAGACTCCCCTCAAGAGGAGGGCTGTTCATGGCAGTGTGTGAGGGGTGGGCAGATAGCTGGCCACATCCGTCTTGTAGAGCAGTGGTCCCCAACCTTTTTGGCACCAGGGACCAGCGTTCCCATGAGAATCCAATGCCTGATGAGCTGAGGCGGCGATGTTGGCGCTGGGGAGCGGCTGCCAATACTTTGCTGGCTCGCCTGCCGCTCACCTCCTGCTGTGCGGCCCGGTTCCTGACAGGCCTTGGACTGGTGGCAGCCTGCTGCCTGGGAGTTTGGGTCCCCCGCTGTAGAGTGCTATGCAGTGTTTGGAAAGAGGTCGGCCCTTTCTTGCTGATGAGAAAGTTCTCCAAGATGCGTTACAAAGGCAAAAGCAAATTGCCGATGTCCCAGAACAAGCACATCTACTCGGTATTTCCAGAGGTGTGCGCCCGCAGACGAACACCCGTAGGTAAAGGTCCCAGAGGGACTTGCCCAGCTGGCAGGCACGCCGCCCCCAAGGAAGGGCAGGTGGTTAATGGATGGTGGTTTTCTCCCTGGGCTTGAAGGTTTCGAGAAGCAGAATGTGTGCTTGCATAATTTGCGTAGCAGCAGGTTGAAAGCCAGGGGCCAAGAGAGGGTAGGGACCGGGGAGCCAGTGGCACATGCCATCTCCGGGGGCTACTGTGGAAGCACGTCATGCAGCTGAGGTGGGTGCCGGGGACCCTGTCCTCCGGTAACCGGCCTTCTAGCTTCCTCACTTGTGTCTCACGACGACGTTGTGCAGCTGCACGTTGCAGGCGAGGAAACTGAGGCCTTTGCTTGGCTGGCATCAGGCACATGGAGGCAGGGCTCTCACCTGCCTGCCCCGTTCCCACTGCCACAGGTCCGAGCCGGAGAGTCCCTGATGAAGCTGGTGTCCGACCTCAAGCAGTTCCTCATCCTCAACGACTTCCCGTCGGTGAACGAGGCCATCGACCAGCGCAACCAGCAGCTCCGTGCGCTGCAGGAGGAGTGCGACCGGAAGCTCATCACGCTGCGAGACGAGGTCTCCATCGACCTCTACGAGCTGGAGGAGGAGTATTACTCGTCCAGGTACAAATAGGGCCGGCCCTGCGGACCTGGGCCCGCCCCGTTTCTCCAGACCCTGCCTGGTCTCGGCAGCGGAGCCCCGTGCCTGGTGTCTGAGCAGAGCTCACGGGCAGAGCGTTTGATCGGCAGACAATGTACACCGTGCGCCAGGCAGTCGGGGTAAAAACCGCAGGACTTCATGGGGTGGGGTCCTCGCCTGGAGGAGGGAGGCCCGAGCCAGCGTTCCTGCCCGGGGTACCGACCGCCTCTTTTTGAACCCATCTGCTCCCTTTAGCTTTTTAGTCAATATTTACACAAGGCTGGACTAGCTCCTCTTGGCCGCCCAGGACAGCAGGGCTGCCCAGGCAGGCCATTCCCTGTGGGCATCACCGAACGCCACAGTGTGGGTGGGGATGGGGAGGGGACCTGGGGAGGAGGAGAGAGCCTAAGGAGAGATGGCCTTGGAAGCCAGGCCCAGGTACGGGGACCCCTGCTTCCCCATAGGCTCAACCCGTCCTGGACACCAGGCCCCGGCCGGGCCCGAGACAGTGAGCAAGACCCGTCGCCCTGGCCCTCGTGGGGCCTCTGAGGTCTGAGCTAGAGGGACCTGAGAAACTCGAGTGTAATTTACATGGGGAAACCGAGGCTGGAGGCCGGGAGGCCTCACCGCTCCATCCTCGTTAGCTTGGGAAACCAAGAGTCGGCCTAGCAGACACGGAGGTCACACCCCCTTCTGCCTTCACCCGGACAGACCTGTCCTTCCTGTGTCCGGTGTAGGTTTTGAATCCTGGGGCCACAGGTGCCCAAGCCAGCGTGGTCTGTGGTCTGGCCTTGGTTTCCCGGCCTTGGATTCAGTGCTATCCCTCATGGTCCCTGCCCCTCTTGGCCTCTGTGGGAAGGGGCAGTGTGTCACTGCCCAGTTGGAGCCGTTCTGGACTACCCCAGAGCACCCTGGGGGCTCCCGGTCCCTGATACCCCTCAGCTCAGCAGACCTGTGGCGACGCCTCCTAACACACCTGGCCGTAAGAGACGGGTCCCGAGTGGGGTTTTAGACCCCTCTGGGGACGTGGCTCACAGCCCTGCTAGTTTTACAGAATTCCTTCATATCCTCGTGTTTGTCCCCGTCTTCTCCAAGGGCCGGGCCTCTGGACCGAGTGGCTACAGGACGGCGTTTCAGCCCTGCCTCCTGAGGTCGAGGGCGGAGAGGAGGGGACCTGCCCGGAGTCACTCAGCAGGGCTGAGGGGGAACGCAGGGGGCCTGAGCACCAGGCTTCCCGCGCACGTCCTGCCCCGTCAGTCTGAGGGGCACCCAGAGGGGCTCTGGGCCATTGTCCCTGGTGCCTCAGGGGGCCGAGTTCCTCCCTTGTCTGTAGGGCCTGGAAGTGGCCAGGGCTCAGCTGAGTCAGGGCCTGCGGGCTGTGTGCTCGTCCTGCTGGTCCCCCTAGCGTGCCCACCCCCCCCCCCGAGTCCCCAGCACTGAGCCCGCCCTCCACCCTCCCAGGCCCCGCTGCTCCACGCCCGTCTCCACGCTCGCTCGCTCGCTTTCCGCTTGTGACTTGCTCTTTCTCTGCCTCTCGCCCTCTGCTGTTCGCGGGCCGCTGCTCTGTGCCCAGGATGGTTCCTGAGACTAAACACTGACAGCAGGAGCAAGGGAGGGGACAGGGAGAGGACAGGGAGGGAACGAGAAGCAGGGCAGGATGCGGGGGAGAAGCCAGCGAGACAAGTGAGGGTCCAGAGCCCGCCTCGGAAACCTTCGTGAGCCACACTCTGCACCTGCACCCCAAGTTCTCCGGCAGCCGTGTTAGACGTGGGACCCTGAGGGGCCAGTTTGAGGTCGCACAGCTGGTGCAGTGGTATAGGGTAGGACGCCAGGGGCAGACCCAGAAACGAGACAGGGTGTCTGCCTTCAGGGTCCTCGTAAAGCGTGAGGACCGTGGAGGGAGCACGCGGAGCCGCGCACGCTGGTTCCCATTGCCGGTGACTCTGGCAGCTCCCTGCAGGAGGAGAGTGAGCAGCAGGAGCCAGGACAGCCATGTGACAGCCAGGACGACACGCAGTCGATGCGTGGAGGGAGCTGCTGAGGTCACACAGACCTGCATTGCTGGTCTCAGAAGGCTCCCCACTTTAGGATGCTGAAGGACCCTGAAGCAAGGGGGCCCCCCACGCACCTCCCGCTCTGCCAGGCCAGCCCGGAGGGGAGGAGGGGAGGGGAGGGGAGGCAGCTCTGCGTGCGGCCTGTTTTCTTAACTCTGCTTCTGTCTCGCTCTTCCCTCCGCTGGCTTCCGTTCTGCCTGCTCCTGTCTCTCCCTGGGTTTCTGGTGGTGGAAAAGCTCCAGTCTTTGCGAAGCTAATGATCTGCCTCTGTGCGAAGCTTACTGGAGGCTGGACCTCGACACAGACACCGCTGATGGCCGCTCGGCCCCTCCGCTGGCGTCCCCGGAGCCCAGCGCGGGCCCCCTGCAGGCCGCAGCCCCTGCCCACTCCCACGCCAGCGGCCCTGGCCCCTCGGAGCACCCCTGAGCCTCCCCCGCCCCAGCCCAGGGTCTTAGGAACAAAATCCGGGGCTCCCTTCCGGCTGCCCAGCCTCCCTCCTCTCAGCCTTGGTTTCCGCTTGGGGAGCCGCTGTGGCCTCCTCGGGCACCTCCTCGGCACAGGGACAGCCCACCCAGGGGTGTTGGAGGAAAGTAGCTCCCCTGGCTCTTGCCAGGGCAGCCCAGTCTTCCCGAGTCACGTCTGGTCACTGCCTTCCCGGCCAAGGACCTCACAGCGGGGCAGGGCGGGCGCCCAATGTCCACGGACATGACCTGAGCCTGCTGTTTAAAACGGGGGGTGCTCTGAGTGGGCGGTGCTAGCCCTTCAGCCCGGCGCCCCGTGCACGGCCACCACACCACGTCACCCCGAGGGGCACTGCCGGTCGCACACAGGCCGGCCGGGCGTCCGCGTACACGTTCCGGCTGTTTTTCCGCAGCAAGACTGTCGAATAAAAGCAGTGCTGCCCTTGGCGTCGGCTGGTTCTTTCTCACTCGGACCTGATGGGTCCAGGATTACCGGGGGGAGTCACAGCTCCTGGACAGCCTGGGGTCCCAGGTCAGCCTCCTCCCAGGGGGCTCTGGGCACGCGGGGACTCGGTCAGTCTGGGGTCACGGCTGCGTTCCTGTTGCCTCGGACTGCCTGGGACCTGGACTTAATATTTGGTGAATGAAAAACTGCTGCCCTTCCTGTGCCCCTGTACGTCTGGTCCCCTCTGGTTGTCACCACACCCGAGTCAGTGCTGTTGGCACCTGCATTTCAGGGAGCAGTGGCCACGTGTTGGGAAGGGGTGGAAGTGTTGTACCCACGGTCACGGAGCTGGGAAGCCACGTGGCAGAGACCAGGACTCGATCTAGATGGAGCAGTAGGCCAGCGCCGCTGCCCGGGCTCCCTGAGAAAGTGGAGACAGTCACAGCAGGAGAGCCAGGGCTTCGACCCTCCCCCGTAACACCGGTGTGCTTTATCTCATGAGGGACACCATCGTCCCAGTGTATGGAGGAGGTGACAGCCCACGATCCAGCCTTGGACAGGGAGGGACACAAGCTGAC
The DNA here is from genome assembly GCA_028627145.1 of Eidolon dupreanum. Lineage (NCBI taxonomy): Eukaryota > Metazoa > Chordata > Mammalia > Chiroptera > Pteropodidae > Eidolon > Eidolon dupreanum. Next base: position 160,567,510 of record CM053509.1, on the reverse strand, counting down.
ACCCATCTCAGGTCCCAGAGACCCCCACGGCCAAGTGGAGGCGCCAGAGAGGTGGCCACCTGGTGTCTGGGGCGGGCTGGGGACGTTGCTTCTCTCAGTGAGTTTCCCCACTGATGGGATGGGTGGCCATCTCTGCCTGAAACAGTTTAATTGCAGAAGTAACTTGACCACTAAGGAAGAAAAAGATGACAACCAGCGGAAGCACGTGTGGGGAAGGCGGGAGGCGTGTGCCCCACGGAGTGGCGGGGTTCGGATCATCTTTCTAAACACCTGAGAAGTGAGCACCTGTCTCATCACTTCTACCCTCCTGGGCTAGTGCCACTGTCCTCGCTGGGAAATGAAGTTGTTTCTTCTAAAGCAACGCGGCTGGCTGCCGCCTCGTCCGCCACAGCCTGTGCCCCTGGCAGCAGAACCGGGGAACCGGGCTCTCGGCTTCGGATCCTCACTGGCCGCCTCAGGCGGCTTCTTCACAACCTGGCCTAACTGCGCGTGTCAGGATCCCCGGGGGCCTCCGCGCGTTGCTGAGCCCTGGTCTTTACGCCCTTTTATCCCAAGCGTTTCACTGGGAGGATGTTCGACCCCCTGGGAACGTTACAAAGGTGGCGCGAAGGACAGCCCCCCCCCCCGTTATGCAGCTTGTACTTCCACATGTGAATTCATCCGATTGTCAGATGCAGACTTCTGGCACCCACCCCCAAATACATGTCACCCCCTCTAAGAAAAGCAACATTCTCCATGGCACAATGCCAGCATAGCCCCCCAAATGAATTCCATGATATCATCTAGTGTAACATTTTAATTTCCCAAAATGTCTTTTTCTACCTGTTTTTATTTTTGCACCGCACTTACTATTTCTGATAGTGTTTTAAGATCTGGAACAGGTAGAGTAGAATTCCGGACACGTTTGAAGGGAGAGCCAACAGGATTCGCTGGAGATTAGATGTGGGACTGAGTCAGGGTGGCCTCCAGGTCTGCCTCACGCGGCTGGCAGCAGAGCCGCCCTGACGGGAAGGAAAGCTGAGCAGGAAGGTGGGACAGGAGGTCCACACCTGCTCTACACAGCAGGTGCAGATGTGTGTTGGGTGCTCAGTCAGATGTGGGTCTCGTGTTCAGGGGAGTCCTCACAGTCAAGCCACGAGCCCCAAAGGGACCACTGAGCAAGGGGAGTGGGCGGAAAAGAAGTGGTTTGGAGACCGGGAGAAGCAAGGCGGAGGAGGCAGGCCGGCTGTCCTGGGGTCCCAGAAGCCACGTGTAGACAGGGTTGAGGGAGGAGGGAGGATGGGCTGTTTGAACCTTGACACCTGGCACAGAAAGGTCACTTAACATTAGGAGGGCCCATAATCAAGATCTACATTCAGAACGCAACTTTTCTCCCTCCCGGGCGTGTGGCAACTCTAGTGACATCTACCGCTCCGCCCAGTGAAGACCTCAGCAAAGCCTCCGAGACCGCCCTGGAGATGGAGACACAGGTCAGACACCCCCGCACTCGGGGTGTGGGCTGCAGTCCCGTCGTCCCTGTCACTTGTCGTGTCCCAGTCCTTTCAGTACCCCTCGTTCTGACGGTCAAAACTGATGGTTCCAGAAAGGACAAGTGTCTGGCTTAATGAGTGTGCTGCCGAGGTCCACAATGCCTTGCGCCCCGCCCCGCCCCGCGCCCCGCCCCCGGCGGAGCCCCGCCCCGCTGCTCGAGCGCGGCGCCTGCGCACGTGGTGTTTCCGGCAAAGCGCGGCCCCGGGACCTGGGTGTGTGCGCGCGTCTCACACTCCGCGCCCCGGCCGCCTCCCCGCAGCGAGACCCGGAGTGAGCCCTGCCCGCCCCCCGGGCCTCCGGCCATGGCTTCTCTGCTCGCCAAGGACGCCTACCTGCAGGGCCTGGCCAGGAAGATCTGCGCCCAGCCCGGCCCGGAGCCGCAGAAGCGCAAGTCCGGTAAAGCGCAGCCCGGGGCCCGTACTGGGAGGGCTTCGGAAGGGGGCGCCCCCACTCTCTGCCGCTGCGGGGCCCGTGTCTCTCCCACACCGCACTCCGAACCCGAAGAGCCTCCGGGTGGACGTGTGAGACAAGCACGTAAAATACTGGAAGGAAATATGTAATGTTTAAAGCCACCGATGTTTCCCTGCTTGTCGGGGACATCAGCCTGGGGGGTCCGAGGGTCTCCGCGTCATCTGCCCACCGGGCAGGAAGTACAGCCGGGGTTCGGAGGAAGTGACCTTGCGGGATGCGCATTGTGGGGACAAGGAAGGCAGAAGATGGCTCCCGCGGTGTGGGTTGGCATGGCAGGGGTGACAAGCCACCCGCGGGAGGTACGTGCACAGCAGGCGAAACCGGCGAACCCGCCCGCGGGGAGCTGGGTGGTCGGCATGCCTGAGCTAGGAGGAGGGCAGAGCAGCAGGTTGGCACGGACCTGGCAGGGGGAAAGCGGCTTTATACAAGGAAAATGCACTCGTTATAGAAAGTTAGAAAAAGTGAGTTTTCTCATCGATCAGTTACAACTTAGGCTGTGTATTTCTAGTCATTTTTCTACGAGTAATTGCTTATTAAAGTAATTCATACCATATTTTCCATTTAAAATTTAAACATTGTCTCCGGTTCTTAAAATGAAAGCTCATGTCATTAGTTTTGATGGCTACATAGTGGTCATAGGAGTGCCATAATTTGTCCCCGTAGATGGATATTCAGATTTTCCTAGTTTTTTTTT
>CM053509.1:160547909-160564315 GCA_028627145.1 Eidolon dupreanum | reverse complement strand
GTGAAGGGGGCGGTGCTAACCTCAGAGGACCACGGAGGCTTAGAGGATGTGGTGGAGCAGCCCCTCCGCACAGCCCCTGGCAGTGGCCGGAGGGCCGCGGGGTCCCCAGCACTCACCACCACCAGCAGGAAGGACTTGGTGAGGGCGAAGGCGGTGAGCCAGCTGACCAGCACGCAGAGCCCCGAGGCGGTGCCGCGGGCCTGCAGGGGCAGGATCTCCGACATGAGGAGCCAGGTGATGGGCCCCCAGCCCATGGCGTAGCCTGCCGAGGAGCGGGGTTGCTCAGGCCGGCTGGTGGCTGCGGGGGCCGCCTCTGCCTCCCCGAGCCGCTGAGAGACCCCTCCCCACCCGTCCCAGACCGCCCGTCACCCGTCACCCGCAGGGCAGCCCTCCCTCCCAGCTCCCCACCCCCACAGCATCGCTGCCACACCCACCCATGATGAAGAGCATGGTGGCCAGCAGGGGCACCAGGGTGATGTAGCTGGTGGGTGTGACCAGGGGCTGCTCTGTGCCCCCCAAGGGCACGCTCTCGAGGCCCATGGTGTTGTTGGGGGCCAGAGGCTTTGGGCCGAAGGAGACATACAGCCCCAGTGTCAGGTTGGCAGCAAACATGGTGGCCGCTGTGGACAGACAGATGGCCCTCGGGGGCCAGGACGGTTTGATCTGGCGGCTCCTCAGACGCTCCCTCCACAGAGCCCTTCAGCGCTCTGTTCCTGGTGCCGCCCAGTTCTCGTCCGGGCTGCCATCACGGCCCCCCTGAGATGGGACACTTCTGCAGAGCAGAAGCCTCCCCGTCCGCCCCGTCGGCTTCTGCCAAACCCGCCGTGCTGTGAGGGCCCGTCTGCTCGCGCAAGCCCCAGCACACCTTTCTGGAGCAGTGGGTGCATGCTGGGCCCCTCGGGGCTCCCAGCACCACGGCACCCACCTCGGGGGGCCCAGCGGCGGGAGGAGCGCGGCGTGCCGGCATGCAGGAGCCGGCGGACTCACCTGAGATGAAGAGCAGCACCTTGCGGCCGGCCAGGTCCATGGTGAGGGCCGCGACCAGCACCGACAGGAGCCTCACAGCCCCCACGATGGCTGCGTCATCCTCAGGGGGCTGCAGGGACGAAGCCACCGAGGCTGAGGGGCCCCGGCCTGCTGCTCCTATCCTGACAGCCGCCCGAGGTGCTCAGGCCTCAAGCCACAGCCACCGCTGCTCGGAGCACTGAGCCACCAAGCAACTACTGTGTGCCAGGCACTCGCTCCGGTCACCTGCCCAAGCCTGTGGGGCCTCTCGGGCAGGGGCACAACTGCCGTGCCCACCCCTGAGCCTAAGGCCAGCACAGAATCTGGGTGTGGAACTCGCTGTCACCAATCTCCAAATCTCATCTCTCAAGCCCAGAACGGGGCTGATGTCACCCATTTACTATCTCTGTTCTGCAGGGGAGGAAGCTGAGGTTTGGGGAGGGAGTGACTTCCCTCAGTGAGTGGCAGATGCTCTGCATCTGGTTCCATGGCCCCCAAGGGGTCTGCATTTCTCTACCGGTTTTACTTGCGATCCTGCACGTTTTAAAACACGTCAGCTTTACTTGCAGACGTTACTCTGAGCACAGGTGCAGGGCATGGGACACAGGTACGAGCCCCTGGAGGTCGCCCCCTGCACGTGTGCCAGATACGTGGCACAGAGCGGGTGCCAGGTGATGGACGGCCCCTGAGGGCCACTTGGGGCTTGGAGCAGGGCGGGGGGCGGGGCTCTCACCAGCAGGACGGCGGTGCTGGTGAACACGGGCTGCAGGTACACGAGGATGGGCGTGATGCCGGTCAGCTGCTGCAGGAAGCGCATCAGCAAGGCGATGGCGATGGGCCGGTACATGGCGGGGTCTCGGGCCTCGGCCCACGACATACGGCTGCTCTGGAGGCACGAGGCAGCCTGTGAGGGGGCTGGGCCGCCCTGCCAGCGGGCGCCCCTCCGCCCTGGACTGCATGGGGTTGGGCAGAGGCCCCCTTCATCCCTCCCCCAGGAAATGACCCAGGCCAGGGAACGCGCCCGGGGGACCCCCACTCAAACCACAGGCTCCTGGATCGGTGGGCTGAGGGTTGGGTGCTGTGACACCGGGAGGTGGGGCTATTGGTACCCCGTTCCCCAGGGAAAGGAACCAAGGCCGGAGAGGCTGGCTGCAGCCACACAGCAGCGCCCCGCCCCACACACCTGCCTCTGGACGTTGTCCTGGATCTGCTGGAACTCCCAGCGGATGTCGGCGTGGGCCCCACGCAGCCAGGCCAGTGCCCTCAGCGCCTCCGCGTCCCTGCCCTTCGAGAGTAGGTAGCGCGGCGAGCTGGGCATGGCGCTGAGCAGCAGGATCATGGCGACCGCCGGCCCCTCCCCGGCCACAGCCAGCCAGCGCCACGGCAGCAGGAGGCCTGCGGGCGGGGCGGCGTGAGGAGCTGGCATCCAGGCCGGACGCAGAGCCGCCTCCCACTGGGACCTCTGAGCAGCCTCCTCTGCCCTCAGGGCTGGTCCCAGGCCACCTCCTACAGAAAGTACCCTGATGGCCCCGGGCTTCTGAGATCTAGATCAGGAGGGGCCGCACGGACGGCCCAGCCCTGGCACAGGGCCCAGGTTCTTGGAGGGTCTCAAGGGCCATGGAAGGGGGCCGGAGGGGTGGCCTGAGCAGGCAAGACCCTGGGCCTCGGCCACCAAGCCCCACCTCTTCCCACCCAAGACTATGCGATGGAAGCATTCTGCTGTTAAAAGACTTTGAAGGCTGCTGGCCGGGGGGAGCCCTTGCTGGCCAGGTAGGAAGAGGACTCGTGACTGTGACCGGGCGGGGCAGGGGACTGCCTGGGAGGACACGGAACCAGGAAGCCTCACAGCCCAGCATTCTCTGGGGGCACATTCCCTCCCTCCCCACCCCTCGCCCTCCCCCGCCCCTTGGCCCCCCGCCCCTCGCCCTCCCCACCCCTCGCCCTCCCCCGCCCCTTGGCCCCCCGCCCGCACACGGAGGGGCCTGCATGCGCGCGTCTCACCGAGGGCGTAGAGAGAGAGCGATCCAAACACTGCCATGAGCTGTGGGGTGGCCCCCAGGGCCCCACGGACGCCTGGGGGCGCAATCTCAGACACGTACACCTGCAAGACACCACACCCGTCCCAGCCCGCGTGAGAACACAGGGGCCTGGCCAAGGCGGCGGAGGGGGCCCCGCTGACCCTCGGCAAGCGGGGGCCTCTGGTGGGGCTCTCGTCCTGGTCATGACTCTGTGACCTCCCTCCGGCCTCGGTGTCCCTGTCAAGTAGGCAGAAGCACTCAGCTCTGAAACGGGCAGCTCGAAGCTGGGGACTGGGAGGCCAAGGGCACCCAGGCTCGACCCGGCTCCTCCCAGGGGTCTTCGCCCCCACCAGGCTCGCCCCAGCCCCTGAGCGGGTGTGCGGGGTGTGGCGGGTGAGGGCAGGGGTGTCAGGAGGGGCAGGGGCAAGGACTTCCCTTTCCTCCCTGTTGCTCAATGCAGATTTTGCCCCATTGAGCAATGTGTCTTGATTTTCAGGAAATGGGTTAGGAAGTTTAGGGGCTCCAGAGTGGGGGGGCACCTGGGCACACGGGGACAGATTTCCCTGAAATTAATGGCCCTGGCGGGGGTGAACTGAGTCTCCCCAGCCAACACGTCCCTGCTGACCGCTGGACTCGGAGGCCAGGAGGCCTCTGCTAACATGGTCGGCATGCTCCTGAGGGTGCGAGGGATCTTGGGGTGGGCGGTCCTGGCCTTACCGGGATGCAGGCAGCTGTCAGCCCCCCAGCGAAGCCCGTCAGCGTCCTCCCCAGCAGCAGCATCCACAGGCCGCGGGCGCCCGCCATGAGAGCGTAGCCGGCCGCCGAGGGGACGGCAGAGAACATGATGCTGAGCTTCCGGCCCAGGAGGTCACTGAGGACCATGGCACTGAGCCCTCCCGCCGCTGCGCCCAAGGTGAACACGGACTGTGGAGGAGGGTGCAGGGCAGACATGTCTGGGAAGCCAGCAGCCCCCGCCCCCCACCAGATCCTAGAGACAGCTGCTCTTCCGGGCCGGCCCGGAAGCCTGGGCTGCGGACTCAGGCCCCGAATGGTAGTGAGCCTCCTGTCTCCAGAGGTGCACAAGCAGCATGTGTACAGACATTTGTTAGGGATGCCACAACAGGGAGTCCTGCTCGGGCAGGAGGTGGGGCCGCGCGTCCACAGCGGTTCCGTCCAGACTGATGTTAAAATGTCTCATACTGTAATAGAGCCGACAGGAGGCTTCTGTGACTTGAAGGCTCTGGGATTGTAAGATTTGGGGGTTCTTGGGTTCCCCATAGACTGCAGTGAGTAGGGTTCCGCCAGCTGTGTTGTGGGGAGGTTGGTGGCACCCCGCCCCCCTTGTGGGGCTTGGCCCTGGAGTCGATCAGCTCTCTTGGGAAGCGCAGAGCACACGCCTGGCACATACCAAGCGCTCAGTACCCAGTGGGCATTAGTGGCTGAGCTAATATGTTGTCACTGTGAATTCGAGGCCACTAGGATCGCACTTCTAGTACCCTGAGACCCTCGCGGTCTGTGCCCTTCTCTTCTGCATGTCCAAATCTGTCCTGGGCCCTCCCTGCTCCAGCCAGCGCCTCTTTCTGCCGGCACCTGATGCCCCAGACCCCTGTCACCCAGGGAAGCGTCTGCTCTGCCGTGACAGTCCAGATCCGGGTGTGGGGGGTATGGGGAACCCTCAACCTAAGCGGGTGTAGACCGTAAGCCCTCCCCCACCTGCTCCTTCCCATACCTTCTCCATCGGCTTTCACTTCCTCTTTTTATTTCAGAGCCATTATCTGGCCTCACACCCCTTCTCCACTTCCAGCCTGGGGTGCGGAGGCAGACCAGGGCCCTGGAGGGGCCCCGAGGCTGAGCTTTTGGCGGGTACCTACCTGCTACCCCTACCCTGCCCCTCCCAACTCAGAGCCTGGTCCTTACCCCGAACCAGGATGCCTGGGTTTTGGTCAGTCTCAGGTTTGGATCCAAGGAGTGCTCCAGGGCTGGGATGACCGGGGACGTGTAGACCAGGGCATAGCCGAAGCTGAAATTGCCCAGCACGGCGGCAAACGTTGCCAGGAACACCCTTCTGTTCTGCGGGGCCCTGGACATGGTTGGGGCAGAGAGATTGGGGGTCTTTGAGTCCCTCCCCACTGATCTGCTCTCTGTCCTGAGTACAATGGCTGTCCACTCAGGCGGCAGTGCTGGGGAGGGCTGGGTCGAGGGCCAGTCAGACTGGCACCTCCCCTGGGTCTGAGTGCCAGCTCCTCTGGGGGAACTTCGGGGCATGAGGCTGGCCCCCACAGCCCACCGCCGTAGGGGAGACATGGGTGCAGGGGGGCTTTTCTGCAGCAGAGGAGGCCTGGTTTCTGCTCCTAGCTTTGCCACCCGGGGCTCGCTTGCTCTGTGACCTTAGGCCAGCCCTTTGCTCTCTCTGGGTCTTGGACTCCCTGTCTGTGACAGGTGGGGGCTGGGCCCGGTCCCGGAGGGCAGGGAGGACGGCATACAACCAGTTCTTTAAATAGGAGGCTTAAATAGTGTGTCTAGGGGCAGGAGGGGACCAGATGGTCCTTTGGTGGCCACTTAGATGGTCAGAGGAGGCCCAAGGAAGAAAACGGCCGCCACCCACAGTCCCCACGCCCCACGACTCTCACCGGATAGGCGTCCTCTCCTCCGGCGACGGGGGCGCCTTCTCGGGGAAGGTGTCATAATCCGGGCCCTCGGCTCCCAGCAGTGGCTCCTGCATGGCCGGCCTCTGCTGTCTCAGCGCCGCCGAGGGACCTGGGCAGCTCGGGCGGGGAGCGCGCGGGGCCGCAGCGGCTCTGAGCATCCGGCGGCGCCCGCAGCTCCGCCCCCCGGCCGCGATTGGCTGTGGGGCGGCCCTGCAGAGCCGGCGCCGACCAATGGGCGGCCGCGAGCGGTGCGGATGCTGGGATGCGGGCGCGGCCGGGCTTTCCCGGGGCGCGGCGCGTGCCTCGTGGGACCCTGGCGGTCCCGGGTGGTCCGCGAGGGTGGGAACCCTCACCGGAGGGAAGCCGCTTGACAGTCGTGTGGGCCTGGAGGCAGAACCGCTGCCGGATCGTCCGTGTCCACATTGGGTCCAGGCCGGGTACCAGCACCCGGCTCAAGACCGCGTCCCACCCTGGGACGCGGCTCCTACACGCAGCAGGCAGCTCAAGTTCTGCGAGGCGAAGCCACTGGCCAAGGTCGCACAGCGAACTCGTGTCTCCCTTCAAAGGCGGACCGCGAGCTCCGTCTTGCGCTCCACTCTCTCTGCCATCTGGCGTCCCCAGTCACCTCCCGAGACGCAGTGGACTGTGGCTGACGAGCGTCCCGGACAGCAGCAGGGTGTGTGGGGCGAAGGCAGGGCGGAGGGGGTGGTGGTTTCGGTGCGCCGGCCTTGTATTTTCCCCTTTCTGGTCTTTTCCAGTTGCAGAAGTAACTTGGCTCTGTGGTGAAGCATCCAGGTAATAAGATGAAATTTAGAAATAAAGCAGAAATGGAAAATTCCCTGGAAAACCGTCCTCAAAAAATAACACCATGACTAGTTCCAGCTCTCCGTTTGGACTTTTTTTCAGAGAGAGAAGGCTGATCACACCCTATTCTGCTGGACGGATGTGCCACATATATTTTTAAATTGGTCCTTTGTCGTTGAACATTTGGGTTATTTACAAAATTTCGCTATTAAAATAGTAAAATGTTTTTTAAAAGTTATTATAATTCCCTTTCATTATCACTGAAACACAATAGAGAAAACAGTGGCATCTGTCTGCTGAGGGCCTCACCCTGCTCGCATTTTAGCATCTTTCTCCCACACGTCTGTTTTACACTTTTGCCTATCGTGTGTGCCTGCAACTGAGTGACCCCTTGACACTGTATTTTAAGCATTTTCTTGCCATCAAGGACGTAGGCCGTGGATCCAGGCACACCCAATACACGGTGACTTTTACTGATAGTATTGCACAGTCTTCATAACCACATTTTAAAATTTGAGATACAACACATCTTGGATGTGCAGCTCAGCAATTAAACTTGGGTGTGCAACTCTGTAATCAATGACCCAGTGAAGAAACAGAAGCTTCTCATTACCCCGGAAAGTCTGGATATTTCTCCCAAGACATTCTCAGCCTCCTGAGTCCCAAGACTGATTTATTTCCTTGTGGATTAGACTTTCCTGCTCTTGAACCTGGTAGGAATAGAAGCATACTCTTGTTTCTGCCTCTTTTTTTTTCCCTCAATGCACTTGTTTTCTTTTAAAATCAACTTTGTTAAGATATAATTTACATAGAGGAACCTGAACTCATTTTAAATGTACTCTTTGATGAGTGTTGACAGCTGCGTAGCCCAGACCCCCCCCCCCGCACCAAGGTATAGAACACTCCATCCCCCTAGAAGTTCCTTTGCATCCCTTTCAGTCAAACCCCCTCCTCGCCCACCCCTGGGAAACTGCTGCTCATCTTCTTGTGCCTGTGGATTGGGCGGGTCCTTCCTAGGAGTCATCCTAAGAAGACTTTTCAGTGGCCTTGTCCCTTTTTGTTGCTGTATATGAGTGCACCCCAGTGTCTGCCCAGCCTTGGGTGGACGGTTGGGTTATTTCCAGTTTTTGGCTGAAAGAACAAGGCTGGTATGACACTCTGTGCACAGCACTGTCTTCATTGGCCTTGCAGGTCCTTGAGTGGATGAACCTGGATTTGCTCATAAATCTCCTGTCATGGGCATTAAGGCTGTTTCAAATATTTTTGCTCTAAAAATTAGCAAATCAACAAACATCTTTGTCCTTCCAGGATAATTTCCTTCAGCAAGAATTGTTTCTGTGGTCCTCAGGCCTCTTTTAACCCTCCCACTGGTGGGCTTATGCCCTCGCTCCTGACCACTCTCACCTGGGTCTCCCCTAGACGGCCACTCGGGACCTGACCCGGTCTCTGGGGTGGGGTGGAGTGTGTATGACACTCCTCCTCTCCCCCTGCCCACCCTGTGCCTGGCACCGGTGGGGCACACAAGGGCTGCCAGGAAGCCCCTTGCCAACTTGAATTCCAAGTCCTCCCCACTTCTTCAGCTCGTCCCAGCCCACAGGCGGGAAGTCTCACTTGGGGCAGCAGGAAGTGCTGGTCTGGTGCGGGACACCTTGCTCGGCTCGGCATGGACAGCTCGTTCCTCTCTCTGCCCTGAACACACCCACAGAAGGGCTGGGTCCCCCACGTCTCCGCCCTCAGCTCCGGCCCCTTCGTGCAGGTTGGCAGGTTGTGGTTCTTTCGAGGAAGAGCCCTCTGTTCATCCACTCGGGCTTGCCTGTCCCTGGGGAAGTAGCAGCTCTGGGGCAGGCCCCTCCTGGGACTCCAGAGCTCCCATGGCTGCAGGGTAAGCATCCTGCAGAACTCCAGGACGGGGGAGGGGCAGGCCGGTGCCACTCCTGACTCTCGGATTGTGTCCAGCAATGGCCGACCCAGGGCATTGGAGCTTAATGAATGACCTGGTCCGAAGTCTGCCCTGTAGAGAGGAGGGGCCGAGGACCGGCGCTCAGAGTGCTGTGGCCACCTCCACCGACCTCCGGGGCTTCGTGGGAATGCTGCTTCCGCTCCGAGCCTTACTGTTCTCCTGTGCGATATGGATGGAGCCGGGCGCTGTGTGGGCAGGGGGCAGCTGGCAGCTTTGACACAGCTCCTCCTACAGTTTCTCGAAGGTCCCTCCGGATGAGTCTGCCGGCTTCTAAGCGCCCTGCAAACTGGTGGAGCGGCATTCCAGACGCCCTGACACAGGGGCGACGTCTCTGAGGGGGGAGGTAAGGCATGCCAGTGCATCAGGCGGCACCCCGGCTGGTCCTCGTCCTCCCCTGGGGCCTTGTTCACCCACTTTAGAGGAAAACAATGCGGCCCAGGGAGCCCCTGCTCATGGTCACCTCGTGGGCCCTCGCTCCGGCGAGGGCTGGAGACCTTCCCCCCGAGGGTGAGTGCTGGTGGCCTTCACAGGGCATGTCCTGTCCCTTACCGGCTCCTTCCTACAGATGGGCTGCCTGGGGCCCCTGGGGGAGAAGGTCTCTGACATCCAGCGGTCCAGCACCCCCGCTGACCCCCGCCGTGCTCCAGGCGAAGCCATCCCTGACCCCGTGGACTCGGACCTCGTGCCTGCCACAGCCCTGGCTGCAGCCCTGGTCTCGCTGTTTCTCCTACTCTCATCCTGGCTGGTGTGGCATGGGCACCTTCAAGGCTCCTGTTGACGTGGGTTCCCAGGAAGGGGGTGGGGGTGTCCTGTGGCTGGGCCTGGCACAGAGTCAGGAGTGGCGCCGCAGGAATAGAGCCAGGGACACGAGGGTGGGGGTGGAATGCAGGGGCTGTCCTCCCAGTCATACCCTGGGCCAGACCCCATGGTCAGCTGCTCCCGGCAGCCGCAGCGGGACCCCAGGAGGCCCCCGAGACCCCCGACTGGAGGCAGGAACTCGGATGAGCTCTGGCCTCTGCTGCGGAATGAGACTGCCCTGTGCCTGGCAGGGCCCACGAGGGTGGGCTCAGAGCCTCGGGCAGCCGGACGTGCTCAGGCAGGCCAGGCTCAAACCCGCTCATGCTGGGGCTGCAAATAAAGCCAGGGGACCACTGGGCATCTGAGAAATAAGCCAAGGTGTGCGGCAATTGAGAATTCCAGCCCAGGCTGTGCCTACACTGGGCTGTGTGACGCTGGACAAGGCCCTACTGCGTCTGGGTCTTGGTTTCTCCAGTCATCAAATGAGGATGGCAATACGTACTTCTGGGAATTGTTGGGAGGGTCGACCAGTGGCGAGGCACTGTGGTCACCTCTGCAGCAGACACTGCCTCGGTGCCTGCCCCTCTCTCCCCTCCTGGGACTCAGAAAACTCTTGGAGGTAGCCACCCCTCCTCCTTTGCAGGTGGAGGTGGGCTGAGCGGGATGCACTGGTCTTGGCTGCCACCTGGTGTCTAAAGTCAGAATTGCACCATCTGCTGTGAGAGTCCCCTTGGAGTTGCCATCAGGCCCAAGATGGAAAATTTTGAGATTGTAAATAAACACATATCCCATTATCCAGAGAGAACTTCTTTTACCATTTGCTATTTATCTTCTTTCCCTCCATTTCTGTATCTATAATCTCACCGAAGAAGTTGTCAGGAAGGAGGCGGCGGGTGGCAGAGAGCGGCTTGAGCAAGGGGCAGTCACTGCCCAAGGCCAGCGGGGGCCTTCCCGCCCGCACAGGCCCTTCCGGGACGTGGACAGAGGAGTGCATGCGCTTCTGGGCGTGGGAGGGGCACGGAGACCTTCAAGCTGGCACAGAAGGCTCCAGACCTTGCGGTCTCCGATTGAACAAATACAAGTCACCTTCTGTGTGTCAGACTCCGCAGATGAACGAGGTGAAGGGGCCCCCCAGGGAGCTCAGGGGCTCCTCCTCCCTGCTCCTTCAGTGCCCTGGAGCCCAGGCCGGGGTGGCCGGGGGCTGCAGGCTCCCTCTCTCCTGTCCTGGGTGGACCTAGCCTGCTGCCGTGACCCCAGCTGCGGGGAGCCGGGTGGGTAGTGTGTGGGGCTATAAGGGCCTCAGGTACTCTCTGGGGTAGGGGCATTGAGAGACAAGGCCTGATGGCTGGACCCTGATTTTTTGACCGGTCACCAGCACGACCGGGGACTCAGGGGTCGACCACAGAAGCCTCCTCTTTGGCTGACCGTCCTGCCTGCTACAGGAAAGGGAGGCCCGATTCCTCCGAGAGTCACTTCGAGACTGTCCCTCCCCCGGCCCCTCTCCTGAGCATCTTCCCTGTCCCACAGGCCTGGCCCCGAACTAGGGGGCCCAGGGTGCCGGCAGGCGGCCAAGCATGGCCCCCGCCGCCTCTGGCCTTCTGCCCAGCGAGCAGAGGGTCCTCTCTGCTGCTGGTCACACCCCTCCCTGCTCGAGGGGAGACGCCGAGGGCAGGACAGCCCACCCCACATCCCCTGGCCCCTCCCCCAGCACTCTCTACCTCTCCACCTTTTATCTTCCTCATGCATCTTGTCACCTGAGACCTGACTTCTGAGGTCGAGGCGGGGCACAGACTTTTAGATTCCCACCGGGCAGGCCAGGTTGGGGGCCTCTGGGGGTCCCAGGCCCATGCCCCACCCCACGCCCCCTCAGGCCACCAGAGCAGGAGCTAACTCCGGATCCCTTCCTCCCAGCCTGAGCCCGCGTCCACGGACTCCAGGCATCCAGCCTGAGGGATGCAGACAGCCCGGGGTGAGCCGAGGAGCCTCGCGTCTGTCCTCTGGGGAGTTCGCCCAAGGCCTCGTCGCTGCCCCCCGACCCAGGGCCAGTGCGTAATGCAGGTGCAGGGGGACGAAGGCAGCCTGGCTCCGCTTGTCTGCACTTCTGACCGACCCTCATGAGAAGCCATGCGGCTTGGACGAGGCGGTCCCGGCGGTCGAGCCATCGGAGGGGCCCGGCCTCTGAGGCCCCAGCGGGCTGCCCGCCCCGCGGCCGGGCCTGCGGCCAGCGCGGCCTCTGCGTGCGGCTCGTCCAGGAAGGAACTGCGCCGCAAGGAAAATATTGTTCTGGGCGATTCAGTGACCCGCTGCATAAACACTGCGGTTCCACCTTGGCATTCTTCCTGCCCCGCCCCCCGGGCCCCGCCTCCCCGCCCAGCTTCCCCTCCCAGGAGGCACCGGGGCAGCCAGATGCCTGGGGTTAGGAAAATATGTGCGTTCAGCGGGTTGGACGTCTCCAAGGGGGATGGGAGGGGCTTGGGGACGTCGTGGGGCTGGTGGACGCTCCCTGAACTGGTCGGCAAGGAGACGCGGGGAGCGGGCCGCTCACTGGTGCACGTGCACGTGTGTGTATGCACGTGCGTGTGTGCACGGGCATGCAGAATGCCTGCATTAGCATGTGCACACACTCTGCCTAACGGTGCACACACGTCGTGTCTGTGTACATGTTCACGTGCATGAGCATATGCGTGCACAAGTGTATGCATGTGCGAACATATGTGTCCAGTGAGCAGGTGCGTGTGTGCACACACATACAGGTGTGTGCACACACGTGTACGCATGTGTGGACGCGTGCATACGTGTGTGCTCGTGTTTACTCCATGTGGCCTCCCTACGGGAGAACGGGCATGCAGGGGAGCGGCCGTTGCTCCCAGCGGCCTGCCTGCTCGTGGACTGGAGGCCGTTTGCCAGGCACGGCTCCGGTGGCCCACAGAGGGCGGGTGGCTTTCTCCTTGGGGAGGAGGAGGCCCGTCTGTGTTGCGGGGAGCAGGTGCTGACTCGGGGACTGGGGGAGTCACGAAGCTGGAGTCTCCTCTCCTCACAGCTGCCGGGCTGGTGGGGCGAGGCTGCTGTCTCCACTCCGTTCTGCTTCCTTCCTGGACCGGCCCCAGTTTTGTTCGGGGTGGCGATGTGCCTAACTGCTAACTCGCAGATGCGGGGGGGCGCACGGGCGCCAGGGAGGGCGGCTTCCCGGGTAGGGAGGTTTGGGGTCCTCCCTCTTCCTCTTTGCCAGAATGCAGCCATGTCCCCCGGGGTGCAGTGGCCGTCCTGTGACCAGGAGCTGAGAGCCGGGGCTGAGGCTGGCAGGCGGGGACGAGGTAGGGGCTGGCTCTGGTGACGTCGTGGGGCCCGGGCCCTGCCATCTGGGCTGGTTTTCTGTGTGCTCCTCGCTGAGATGCCAGCCACCCGTCCTCGCTGGGCGGCAAGGGGCTGGCACGCGGCGGACGCCCTCCCCACCCCGCGCTCCCCTAGGCACGCTGGGGAACCGCCCTCGGGGGCATGCAGGTGTCTCGCACGTGGCTGCACGGGCACCTCTTGTGAGAGGCTAACCTTTGGCTCAGAGGAGAGGGGCGAGGCGGACGGGAGGAGGTCAGCCTGGCCTGGCTCCCCGTGGACAGCAGAGAGGCCGTGGCTCTGTGGGAGCAGGGTGTTCGTCTGAGCCTGAGTGCCACCTGGAACCAGGGGCCAGGCACTGTCCTGTCCTCCGTGAGGTGAGGACGGCGTGCCCAGCCCAGGGCTGTGCGGCGCTGCGATGGGTCGAGGCTGGAGACCCTGCCTCAGCCCAGGGGATGGGACAGAGGCGCCCGCTGGACGGCGGGTGGATGGGTGGCAGAGGACCAGTGCCCGGAGGGGGTGGCATCCTTCAGGACGCGGGACAGCGGTCCTGGGAGCCAGGCCCCGGACGTCCCCCAGCAGACACTCCCGGGGACCTCGAGGGACTTCAGCTAACCCACACGTGCCAGGCACATCCCGCTTGGGGCATGAAGCGGGGACAGGAAGAAGCCAAGCCGAGGCTGACCCGCCCCGTCTCCGGCCATCAGCCCCTCCTCGGGACGCAGCTGTGGCTTCTGCCACCCCGTTTTTGGGGTCCCGGCCGGGCAGCCAGTCGACCCGTGGTCGAGTCCGTGCTGTGTGAGTTCAGCCACCCGCTCACCACCCTATCTGTGAACCTCTATCTCTCATCTGCTTCGTGGGGAGAGGGGGCGGGGTCCTTTATGGGTGCGTACACGTGGCGTCCCGAGCTGGACGGGCGTTTGTGACCTGGACTCTCTGCTCTTCCCCCTTGTTCGGCAGACCCGGGTCAGGGCTCAGAAGAGGGGCAGCTGCCTGGGACATGGATGTGGGTCCGACCCGGTCAGATGAGGTGAGTTCTTGTCCCCTCTGGCCTTTGCGACAGGAAGGAAGAGGCCCGGGCCTACCTCTCGGCCAGTTGCATGCTGACCCCAGGCTCTAATCACCCTGGGGTGCCCCCATCCCCTGCTGTTGGGGCTGGCCGGGTCTGGGGGGGACTTCGGGAGCAGGGCAGGGCGGGGTGCGGGAGCAGCACCTGGCCGGGCGTGTCCGCCTTTCAGGGCCTCGGCCAACACCCTCCCGCGGGACCGGCCAGCCATGCGTGGGCTGCTGAGCATGCTCCAGGGCGCCGGCCGGATGCTTCCTGGCTTGCAGTGTGTGAGCGAGTCTCGCTCTGTCCCGGCTGTTCCCCGCATCCCTCCAGACTCCCCCTCCCGCCCCCGCCGGCCAGCAGCGGGGTCAGGCCAGACCACTGCGGCCCCGTGCTCAGACGGACCACACAGACCCCTGGGGCTGCAGGTGGCCCGGGAAAGCTCTCCTCGGTTATTTTTGGCCCCTGGGCTGGCCTGTGGACTCCCCGCTAAAAGCAATTACTGAATTTTCATCTTGTTTTGCTGACAGTTTAGAATATGTCAAAAATGTTCCACTGGGAGACCCGGGGGCACCTCGGGGGGCGGGGAGTGGGGGCTCTTTCCTTTCCCGCGAGACTCACTCATCACGAGTGCGCCTCGGGCGCCCGCTGCTGCGACCCCAGCCTCCCCCAGACCGCTCCGCCGGCCGTGGCTGCGTGTCCTCCTCCTGCGTCTGAGCCTGGACCGACCGCGTCTGCGTCGTGGACTCCGAGCGTGGGGCTGGCCCTGGCAAGGCCGGACGGTGGGCTTCGGTGACAGATGCTCTGGCTTTGAGACTGCACCCCGACGCACGTGGAATGGGGCTTCGGGGTTCGTGTGAAGCCGCCCCGGATCTGGGGTGCGCCAGCCCCTCCCCTCTGCCCAGGAGCCTCTCCGAGGTGCAGAGCGCATGCGTCGTCCTTGTGAAGTGAGGGACGCGCTCACCCCGCTGCCCTCCGCGACAAGGGGGGCCCGTGATCGGAACCCGCGCAGGGTCTGCCCGAGCTCGAGGGCAGCGCCCTCATGTTGGGGGGCGGCGCTCCCCACCCCCTGGCCCTAGCCGGCCTGGGCTGCAGACCGCAGACCTGGATCGGGCCCCCGGCCTCCAGGACGCAGACGTGGCCTCCCGTCTCCCGGAGCCGAAAGCCGTGGCGCGGGCGGCTGGGCGCCCAGCCCTCCCCGGGGGGCCTCGCAGCCGCGTCAGGAGGTCGGGAAAGCGTGCGGGGCCGCGGGCGCCCGACAGCGCTGTGCACGCGAGGGCCCGGCGGCCAGGCCTGGACTCTCCCCGTCGCCGGCCTTGGCCGCGGCACCCGCCGCCCGCCCTGCGCTTCGGGGCCCTCGGCGGTGACTCGGGGTGGTGGCGGCACCTCCCCCTGGGGGGCCGTCTGAGGATCGAGTGAGCTCACGCCCGGAGCCGACGGAGGACCGCGGCCGAACGCGGGGCCCACAGCGAGCGGGCCCGCGGCGTCGGGGTCTGAGGGGCGGCTCGGTCGTCCGCACATTTGACGTTTTTGACGACGCTCGTGAATGACAGAGGTCCTTTTCGAAAGTTGGATGCTTTTTTTAGAATAACCGCCCTACCGCACCAGAATCGTCACCTGTGTGTTGCTTATGTGATGAAAAGTAAACTAAAAATCAGCAAAAACACCGGAAAGCTCACCGTCCGTGGCCCGCTGACAGGGTGACGGCCGACCGCAGGGCCGGGGAGGGAGGAGGGAGACCGAGTCTGCGGTTCGGGGTCAGGCAGGGAGACGCGCGTGCGCGTGCGGCGCCCCTCGGCCGTGAGTGGGGGGCGAGCGGAGGGAGGGGTTCGGGGAAGCGGCGTTTGGAGAGGGAGCTAGGACGTGAGGCCCGTCTCGGAGGACGAGCAAGATTTTAATAGGCGGGTGCAGAGGCATGAAGACGCCCAGGCGCAGGGGACAGAGTGAAGGTGCTGTTACACACACCCCACCCGCGTACGAACCCCCTCACCACACACATGCACACACGTGCGTGCACACACACACACACGCACGCATACACGTGCGCACACGCGCACACACAGAGGCAAACGCGCGTGCTGGGCCTGGGGCCTGCGATCTCGTGGCATGAGGCTTGCAGAGCGGGGGGCCGGCCTGCCGGGGGGCGTGTGGCTTGGCATGGCAGGTGGCACAATGACGCTGGACGTTTTGAAACTGGAATTCGAGCTGAGCGTGAATGACAGCTGGGCACAGGCGGGGAGGGGAACGGTGTGGAACCAGGGGACAGTCGCGGGGCACAGGCGGGGAGGGGAACGGTGTGTAACCGGGGGACGGTGGCGGGCCACAGAGGCCGGCGCGCAGGATTCTGGCTCCGGGCTTCGCGGCGTCTTCAGATTCGAGGTCGATGAGAGCCAGAGCTGCGACGGCCCCTCCAGAGGTGCCCCGCCACCCGCGGAGAAGGCCGCCACCCCGCCCTGCCCCACAGAAGGCGCCCATCCTGCTCTGGCCCCGGAGAAGCCGACACATTTCTCTGGATGGGGCTGGAGATGTCCTCCCGCCCGCGGGGCCAGAGGGGACGAGGGACTTTTTGTCAGGCCGGGACGGGGGCCAGCAAAGCCCAGGACACGCCGTCTCCTGGCCCGGCCTCCGGGAGCAGGGCCTGTGCCGAGAATGGCGTCTGACCCCGTGTTCCAGGCGGGACCCGGACAGTGTCCTCAGGACGCAGCTGTGCCCAGCTGTTCTCTGAGTGACATCGGAAGGCCCGCCCTCTCCCCAGCAGCTCTGCTGACCCAGGGACACAGTTGTCTGGCTCTTTC
>CM053509.1:160531311-160547409 GCA_028627145.1 Eidolon dupreanum | reverse complement strand
GGCTGGCGTTCCAGGCATGTCAGCACCTCTATAAACCCGCCTGCTCCAGCCCGCAAGGGCGAGGGAAGGGGGCTCGGGCGGGCGGGGCCTCACCGCCAGCTCCCCACGCTGCGGCCACCCCACCAGGTGCCGCCCCGCCCCACCCAGGCCTGGCCCCTGCTGGGTCCCGTTGGGACCGGCGCCATCTGCTGGCCAGAACAGGGATGCGGCCCGGGCCACCTGGGGCTACGCGGGGCGGCCGTCCTGAGACCCTGGCCAGCCTGGGGGCCTGGAGCCAGGCTCCGCGCCTCTCTGGGCCTCAGTCTTCTGCTCTGCAAAATGGGGAGAGCAGAGGCGTCTACCCCCGCCCCCCCGCTGCTGACAGGGACCAACAGGACGAAGCAGGAAGAACACTTGGCACGGAGCCCGGCACACGGCCAGTGCTGAATAAATGTCTGTGTGTGTAAGTGGTTTTCAAGACACTCGGTGAGGTGGGGTGAGGCGCAGGGAAGGACACAGCCCCTGGGGGTCAGGGAAGGCTGCTGAGGACTACGGTGCGCGCGGGCCGGGGGTCCCGGCAGGATGGGCGTGTGCGGCCTGCGGGGTCTGGTTTGGCCAGAGCAGGCGGGGTGGGGTGGGCTGGGGTGGGGCGCGGAGCGGTGCCGCGGGCTGGTGGGCGGTGGCCACTGGAGGGCAGAGAGGACGCGTCGGCCAGCACACGTCTCCGCTGGCTCAGAGCCTGTCCAGGTCGAGTCGGCTCCCGGCCCAGGCAGGTCCTGGCCCCCCAGCCTGTGCCTCCAGAGGCAGCAACACCCCGAAAGCAGCCGGCCCGTCTCTTCCACTCTGCCTCCCCCATCCCGGCTCCCCAGGCCAATCACTTCCCCTGCTCCAGGGAGAACCGAGGGTCATTTCAGTCCTGTTTCGAGCTGGACGCCTTCCCCGGGGCCAGCTGGGCTGTGTCCAGGCAGCTAGGTCTCGGACGGGAGCCACACGCAGGCCGCCCCCACCCGCACTCGCCTCCCACCTCGGCGGCAGCTCCGCTCCAGCCCCTCCAGCTCCTGGGGCTCCCCCAGGCCCAGCCACCTGTCTCCCCACTCTGGGGCAGCCCCTCCTCAGACCCCTCCCCCCTTAATCACTGAAACACATGTGCGGCCACTCTCGCCTTCCTCCGCCACCCCCCCTTTTTTCCCTTCCCCCAGCGTACAGCCCTGGCCGTGGAGTTTACGGCTGCAAAACACACACACACACACACACACGCACGCACGCACACACACGCACGCACGCACAAAACCAACTGTGGAATGTTTTCCTGCTTCCGAGCAGGGCGCACGGCCCCAGAGGGCGGTCTGCTAGCACCTGACATCTCAGCGCATTCCCTCACCACACGTTTTCCACTCCTCCCGGGACATGGGGCAGGGGGTCGGGTCTGAGCAAGAGCCGAGGGGCAGAGAGGTGGGCAGGGATGTTCGGGGGGTCTGCGACGGGCCGAAGGGGGTCACCTGCCTCTCGGCCAGAGCCGCGTACACGGCAGGGTCTGCTTTTCCCATTCGCGGGGGGGGCTGGGCTCTGAAGTGCCAGACTGGAGCGCACAGCGGCCCCGCCTCCCTGGACTTCCATTCATCCTTTTAACAGAGTCATTCATTCAGCAGCGTGTGCCGGACGCCTACCGTGCACCAGGCGGGGGCGCGGGGGGCTACGGCGGTGCGCTGGCCAGCCGAGCTCCGTGGGATCGCAGCCTGAGCGAGGACACGGCAACAGCACGCACGAAGCTGTGGGTGCCGGCGTGGGAGCGGGTGGCCAGTCGGGGCACCTCGGCTTGCCCGGGGCGGGTGGGGAGCCTTCCCCACAGACGGCAGAGGGGATAGAAGTGTGTTCTTTCGGGGAGGTGGAACAGCTGGGAGGAGGGACGGGGTCTGAGAGCTGGTGGAGACGAGTGTGCAGTGGCAGGGGAAGCAGAGCGGGGCGCAGGTGGCCCAGTGGTCTCCCTGAAACTCGAACTTCACCCCCGAGGGTTGTGGGTGCCTTGGAAGGTACTTACGCAGAAGAACGACATGAGCAGATGTATCAAGTGGAATCTTTTATTGCAAATGGCAGAAATGGGCTCTGGCCAACGTAAGACACAAATAAGATCTATGGAAAGGTGTGACAGAGCCCCGGATGGAAGGGTGGGCAGGGCAGCCGCACCCCAGAGGGACGAGCCACAGCCTCGCGTGGAGGCAGCGAGATGCACCGACACCCCTCGGTCCGACTCCTGCTGTCCGCATGCTCGAGTCCAGTTCTTAGGGGAACAAACATGTGGCCTAGTCACACAGCGGACTACCACCCGCCCAGCGAGCGAAGGACGAGCCACTTGACACGACGCGGGCGAATCTCAGGGATTTTCCGGAGAAAGGAGCGAAAGACGCAGACCGCGTGGTTTCATCTGCGGGCAGTTCTCGGACAGGCCGCGTCGGAAGTCAGAACAGCGGCTGCCTCTCCTGGGGATGGGTCACCGCAAAGGGCGCAAGGAACAGCCTGGGGTGACGGGGATGGTCACACAGGTATACGCACTTGTCAAAAGTCGCCAGACTGTAGGCTTAAAAATCTGTGCACGGCATCATACGTGCCATCGTATCATGATAATATGATGGAAAAATAAAACAGGAGGAGAAGCTGTTCTTTTGCTGGCAATGAATAAAGAAATGAATCAGTCGATCAATTAATCAAGCAATCATTCCAGGGAGAGAGGCAGCCTAGGTGGCTCACACACTCTCATCCTTCCTTAGCCGGACGATAAGGGGGCACCCGGCCAGACAGTCCCCTAAAACCTCTTGCAACAAGGGAAGGGGAATTTCCCCAGGGCTTGCCCAGGAATGCTGAGACGGCACACCCGTCTGTTCCTGGGAACACTAATAGAGATGTCCTGGTCTGTTTGTTTCCGGTGTGAAACAATGTAACCAAGTAGAAAAGAATGTCAGTTTCATTAGTCTAGTCACCAAGGAAACCCAGGTGGGAAAAGAGCAGGCGAGTTAGAAGTGCATGTGGGCTGGTAAAGCGTCTGGGTCGGCTGAACCTCAGGTTCTGTTCCCTTAAGACACTGTGGACACATAACTCAAGCCACCGAGTCCACTGCCCCTGTCATTCTGGGCTCCTGAGCCCCCTGGGGAGAGGGCCAACATGGAAGTGGCTGGAAGTTGGGGATTGTACTTGTGAGGACTTTTCTCCAAGGTCGTTGCCTCAGAGAGAAGACGTATGGTCTCCTTAGATCTACGACTCTGGCCACTCAAAAAAAAAAAAAAAAACGCAGAGACAAGTGCTGATCACGTGGCTCATCAGCTGTTGGGCCCTCTCCATGTGCTACGAGGACATGTGCACTATATCCCTGCCTCCCTCCGGGGCATTTGAGCCCCAGCTGCCACCGGAGCCCCTGCTGAAGGGAGCGGGCTTCTCCCTTTGGATTTGTCTGCCCTGGGGACCCAGGGGGCCTGCACCCACCCCTCCGCCCCAGCCAGTCCCTTCCTCCCCACCCATGGGGACGCTTGTGGCCAAACTCCTCCTGCCAACGCTCAGCAGCCTGGCCTTCCTCCCCACCGTCAGCATCGCCGCCAAGAGGCGATTCCACATGGAGGCTATGGTCTACCTCTTCACCATGTTCTTTGTGGCGGTGAGTCTGCACCCCGGGGTGGGTGCGGGGGGCATTCTCCCACGGGCAGAGCAGAGAGGCCACCCTCCCGCGCCTTTCCTGTATTGTGATGAAGAGAGGCGATTCGGAGGTGAAAGAAAGAGCCCGGAGACCAGGAGAGAGAGGGTCAGAGGTGCCCCTCCACTGCTCTGGGCCTCAGTTTCCCCATTGGTGCCAGGAAGTTGCTCTGAGACTGATGAGGACAGTCCGTTGAGGACAGGTTCTTCCAGGGCACCCCTTTCCTTGCCCCTGGCCAACTCTTCAAGGCCACGGAGGCTCCAGCTTCCCCTCCTGCCCCCCCCCCAACTCTCCCAGCCATAGGAACCAGGGAGCCAGGCCCAGGAAGGTGATTCAGACGTGAGATAAAGAGCTAGAGACCAGGAGGGAGAGGGTTGGGGCTTTAGGGCTCGGGCGACTCATTCCAGAATTCTGGAGCCGGCCCCGGCTCAGGAAGGCTCTGCTCACGTCCTCTCACCCCTATTTCCTGGGGCACGCTCTCTCTCTCTGTCTCTCTCTCTCTGTCTCTCTCTCTCTGTCTCTCTCTCTCTCTCTCTGTCTCTGTCTCTCTCTGTCTCCACCCCCCCCCCCGTCGGTCCTTCTTTCCCTTTCTGTCTACACGTCTGGATGGCTGTCTCTCAGTTTGCTCCCCCGCCCGGTCTGCCTGGGGGTCTCTTTCCCTCTGTGTTTCTTTGTGTCTAGTTTTCTCCATCTTTTTTTCTTGATCCGCATCTGCATCTGGTTCTCTTCTTCTGGAATTACCTCCCCACGGCGTTTGCTCTCTTTCTCAATCTCTTGGTCTCTCCTTCTCTAGCTTCGTTCCTCTGACCTTCGATGTGTCTCTCTGGCTCCATCCATCCCTCTAGCTTCTGTCTGTCTGTCTAGCTGTCTAAGTGCTTATTTACCCAATCAATCACCTGGCTATCTATGTGGCTACCTACCGAGTCAATCATCTGTCTGTCCCTTTGTCATCTGTCTACGTCTTGGTGCCTTCCTACCTCCCTGCCTCTGTGTCCCTCTGCATGTTCCCGACCCACGCTCACTGCTACACTCCCAAAGTGGCCTCACTCTCCCTTCCTTGATCATTTTCCATCAGACCCATCTTCCATTTAAGCCCAGCTCCCTGTGAAAAGTGTGTGCTGGGGAGGTGAGCGTCCCCCCAGACTCTTCCGCGTGGCAGTGCCCCCCGCCCTGGGCCAGCTGAGGTCTGTGAGCACACGCGTGTGTTTGCAGACGCGTGTCCGTGCGTTGTGCTGCGTCCTGGCTTGCCGTGTGTACGTGTGGGTCGGTGCTGCCACAGGTGACGGTGACCGGGGGAGGCTGGATCCTCTAAGGGACCAGATTCCCCAGGACTTGGGTCCTCACCTCGGAGGCCCTGGCCATGCTGGTGCCAGCACGAGCCAGTGTCCCGGGGGGGCACTTGCTGGGCGCTGTGCACACACTGTTATTCTGATTTCTCAGCCCCCCGACGCTGGGATGGTGACGGGTCATCTGACGGGTGCAGGGCATTTTGCTCAGTGCCATTTCACTTGCTCCTCTCGGGACCCGGCCTGAGCGAGGGCCTGGCAGTCAGTGTGACAGACGAGAGACGGAGGCACACAGTCGATGTGGGGCTTCTCTGCAGTGTAAGGGCTCAGGGCTGGGCAGCACAGACACCCAGCCCAGAGCGCCACAGGCCCCGCCAGGCCTCCCCTTCCTGCCGAAGCCGGGCTGGCCGCTCGGCCGCCTCCCTGCAGCCCTCAGAGGCCCACCCTGCCCTGCCCTGCCCCGCCCAGAGTGGCAGGGGCAGCTGCCTCCTGTGACAAATGTCCTCTGGCCTCAAAGCCACACTCTGTCCCTGTCTCCTGGAGCCCCGGGCAGGGCTGTTGCAAGGTCTGCCTCCCACACGCTTCTGCGTTCCAACCACGACCCTCCCGGGGCCCTCGCCGTTTCTGTGCCGGACAGCGACCGTGCTGTGTCGCCGGACGGAGCGAGGCCTCAGAGGCCGGAGGCTGCGTCGTCTCGGCTCCGCATCTCACCTGCCCCACCTGCCCGACAGAGACAAACCAAGGGCCTGGTGGGCAGCCCCCAGGCCAGCTGTCCTTCGCACCGCCCCAGACCCTGCCCCCCTAACCCCGCGTTCACACGACAGACGCTTACGGAGCGTCGGCTGGGAGCCGGCTCTGCCCTGGGAGCTGGGGACACGGCCAGGATGGGGCAGATTATTCCTGCTCTTGGCGAGGGCGGGGCACAGACACCGCCCGGAATGTCGTAGGAATCCCGTCTGCAACCCTACACGGGGATCTCGCTGCACGGGGACAGCAGATGGCGAGGCTGGGGCGGGGCGAGGGAGTTGTGGCTCTGGAGGGAGCCGGAGGACAGGAGGACATCTGCGTCACTCACCGGGCCTGGCCCTGTCCATCAGAGCCACGGGCAGCAAGTGGCCTCCTCACTCCTCCGTCCCACAGACGTGAGCGCCTTGATCGGGCCTCACCTGAAGCCCCCATTTCCTAGCCACGCCCCTTGCCCGGATGCTCCCCTCGGGCCTGCTCTGCGCCACTGTTCTCCCTAAAGCTGCAGCATCCGAACCTTGGCTCGGGTCTCTCTCCTCCCTCACTGGGGACGTGATGTCGCTACTAATCCTGGGCGCCCCTGAGCTTCAGGCCACCTACAGGTGCAACCAGTGAGAGCTCTAAACCGCCCGCCTTGCTCCACTCACCAGGGGACCCGGGGCTCCCTGCCCCCGGCCATCCCCGGCGGGCGCCTCCCGGAGCTCCCTGCCTCCCGCCGAGCAGGCTCGTCAAGCGTCCATTGTGCTGGCTACTGAGCCTCTCTCTGCCCTTGACACTTGTCAAAATAATTATGTCATGTAATTAAACATTGCTTAAAATGATGAAATGTGTACACGGAAGGAGAGAGTCGTTTCTGTTAGAAATAAGCCGATGGCTTTGAAAAGACTCCATACGGGCATTTTGCTTTAAAAGATTCTGTGGTCGGGGACGTTGGGGAGACCGCCGTCGGAGCACGTACACGGGTCTTTGCGGCCTTCCCGCACTTTAGAGAAACAGCAGCTGAAAGCGGCAGACCAGTGGTTCTCAAAGTAGGTTCCCCACCAGCAGCATTGGCACCGGCCCAAAAACCCTGCAAAAAATACAGATCTCGGACCCCAGCCCGAACCTGTGAGTCAGTCAGGAACGCTCAGGATGGCTCAACTGAGTCTCTGTGAACCCCCCAGAGGTCTGAGAACTTCCACCATGGGGGAGCCCCGTTATCAGAGGGGTGAATTCTGGGGGGAAGGCCCTACAGGCCCCTGCAGAGCAGACTGGCACCACAAACAGGTGCTGGCCCCACAGCCTACGATTGGGGAAGGGACGCACGGGGACCCGCTGTCAGTGACCCCGCGCGAGCGCACGTGTCGACCGCGTCTTAGGTGCCCCACCTCTGCGGGCTTCCCCGGAGCGACACCCAGCCCCCGCCCGTGCAGTCCTCTGAGAGGAGCAGTCGGCAGCGGCCCCATTCTCCAGATGGGGACACTGAGCCGGGGAGCCCTTAAGCGACGGCCCGAGGCCTCCGGGCTAGCGGGCCGCCGGGGCCCCCGGGCAGGGGCGCGGCGTTCTCCCGCCCGCCCCCCGCTGACGGCCTGCGCTCTCGGCAGCTCCACCACGCCTGCACCGGCCCGTTGCTGGCCGTGCTGTGCTTCGTGCGGCACGACACCCTGGAGTACTTCAGCGTGTACGGGACGGCCCTGAGCATGTGGGTCTCGCTGATGGGTGAGTGGCCCCCTCGTAGCCCCGTCCTGCAGACGAAGCCCAGGTCCCCGGCCACTCGCCGCCCGCCCACGCCGGAAGAAACACCCGCACCTCGTTTCCGGGGACCTCCGCCCTCTCCCGGGGTGCAGAGCCAAGCTGAAGCCATGAAAAAGAGGATGACAGATTTACCTGGCAGAGGCATGCATGCACAGGAAGCAGGCACAATGCTCTGCCCTATCTTCCTCCCAGGGGACCCCAGTTCACCATTCGGGGTCCCCCCACCCCAAGAACCTCCCCTGCACTGGCAGTTTTTGGCTGGGCCTTGTGGGCGCGTCCAAAACCACGACGTTCTGCAGCTGGTTTCCCCTCGTTTTGCTGCGATGTCGGGGCACGGTCCCCGTTACATGGGGCCCCCCGCGATTCGACCAGGCTCTGCGGCGGACCCAGATCGTCCCTGCACGGTCCCTGGGTGTCTTGGTGTCCTTGCCCGCATGCTCCCTGTGGAATGGACTCACCCCTGGTCCTTGCATGTGGACCCGTTTACGAAAGCAGCTTCCCGCCAGCACGGCCCAGGCTGCCCTGGGCTCGGGGGAGCCGCCGCCCGCCTTTCCTAGGGCCAGCTGGGGTTCCGGCCAGCAGGCTGGGCCTCGGGGTCTCGCCGGCTGAGGGGGCACCAGCCATGCCCGGGCCCCTAAGGGATGCCCCTGGGGGAGCAGTGGCCAGGAGCGGCCGCGGAGGCCACTCACCTCTTGCCTTCTGTCCCCGGCCGCTCCAGCGCTGGCTGACTTCGACGAGCCCAAGAGGTCGACGTTGGTGATGTTTGGCGTCCTGACCATCGCCGTGCGGGTCTACCACGACCGCCGGGGCTACGGCGTGTACTCGGGCCCCATCGGCACGGCCATCCTCATCATCGCAGCTAAGTGGGTGCGTGCCGCGGGACCCTCAGCCCCCAGGGCCCTCTCCCTGACTGGGGCTCTTCCCGCCCGGAGTCTCCGCTGGCCTCCTGGCCGTGGCCGGCCGGCGGGACACAGCCTCAGCGGAAACACGAAGAAAATGACCATTGGGTGCATGGGCGCGCGGATCCGGGTTGTATCGGGTCCGTAGCTCACCGGCTCCGGTCCTAACCCACGTTACTGAGCCGCTCTGCCTCAGTCTCCATATCTGTAAAGTTCATATTATAATAACAGCCCGGGTTGGTTCAGGATTAACTGAGATGATGCGTCTGAAGTATTAGTATAGAACCTGACTTCTAATGGGCTCAAAAAAATGGAGCTATTATTATTTTCGCTGTTGTTGAAGGAACAGGCTGCTTTAGAAATGCAGTGTCAGTCAGCAGTGGCCCGCTTCCGTCTGGGGAGACCCCTCGGGCAGGGGGGGCCTCGGCTTGTTCCGATGAGAAGGGGGGAGGCGGTGTGTGTGTGACCGGAAGTTGGGACTGATGCTTGTGCACACTGAGGCGGCCTGGGCCGGAGTCACCAATACCATGGCCTTTCTCTGGGCACCCAAGAGGGACCCTCAGGCATGGTCCCCGGGCCTCCCTGCCCCTCCCGTCATGCCACGGCCCCCTGGCTGCAAGGGCCGGAGCCCGCTCACACTAGCCGGACACTGCGGCAGGGTGGGCCCGAAGCTTCTCCCGGGAACCGAGAAGGGGAGGAGCCGAGCCAGGCAGGGTGCGGAACCCGGGCCAGAAAGCAGGCCTCGGGAAGAGGGGTCAGGCTGGCAGGGTTGCAGACGGCGCCCACCATGCCCGCTGCTCTCTGCCCCGGGAGGGTCCACGTCTGCCCCACTGCGACCCGGGGAAGCAGAGCTGGCCCGGGAGGCCCCCCTCGGAGCCACCTGTGAGCAAGGAGGAAGCGTGTCGGGTGTGACGTGACTGGCCCCAGGAAGGACCAACGGCATGTGCCAGACGTCGCCCAGGGCAAGGATGCGGGGCGCAGTCCCCCATGCTGGCCGAGGGGCTTTGCCCACTGCAGGTCTGGGCCAGCTCCGAGTCTGGGCTGGATCTGAGTTAGCCTGAAGGGCTAGGGTCCCCACGAAGCGCTGCGGGTACTGGTGCGGTCCCCGGCTCGTGGGTCTGGCCACGGAGACCGAGGGCTGCCCGGCTGCCTGCGGCTGGGGGTCGGCCTGTGTTTTCTGGACCATCGAATGCAGAGTTTATTTGGATTTTCCGGGGCAGATGTTTCTCCCGGAGGTGCATCTCTTCCTGAGCCGGGCTGGGTGGCCAGGGACAGGGACGGGGAGCGGGGGAGGCGCGTGCCGGGGTGCGGCAGGGCAGGTGCAGCGTGGGCTGGACAAGGGCCCCCCGGGCCGGGGCCCCCGCAGCCTGGGTCGCGATAGCCACATTCACAGGCCACCTGCACGTCTGCAGGTCGCGATTCCTCTTCAGTCCGGGAAACCGGACTCCACGTCGTAGCACGTTGGGTGGGGAGACCCGGCCTGACACAGCCTGGGGCTCCCACGGGCTTCGCGTGTGCCGCCCAGCGGGTCTGTGCCTCGGGGTGCTGCCCAGGCCCAATGCACAGTGTGCGGTCCGAACGCGTCTGCAGTCCGCAGCGCCTCGGCCCCGGGGTGAGGTTTCGGGATGGGGACCCACGTCCGTTTCATCCTTCCGGCGTGTGTGGGCCCAGCTCTCTGAACGTAAATGCCGACTGCAGCCTGGCCCCAAGCAGCAGCATCAGCGGCCTGGGGCTCAACGTGCTGGTCAAGGTCGTCTAATAAATAGTCGGGTGTGTCTGTCCACTGAGAGTCATCAGCGGCTCTGACAGACCACGCAGGCCACGCCGGAAGGCAGGGCCCACCCCAGCACCCCACCACGTCCAGCCCACCTGACCGGGGTAGGGGGCCGGGAAGCGGGGCCCTGTTATATCCCAAACAGGCAGGTGGGGAGTCCTTGTGGGCCCAAAAGGCCCCCGGGGCTCCCAGGCCTGTCACCCCGGCTGCGGGCTCCCGTGGGCGTCTTCCTGAGCCCCATCTCCTGCCTGAGGATGATGCAAATGCCCAGGGCCAGCTGGCCCTCTGGCTCAGGGCGGCCATTCCTGCATGACCTGTGACCTCAGAGCGTTCCCGTCATCTCTGCCCCTGCAGCTGCGGCAGATGAAGGAGAAGAGGGGTCTGTACCCCGACAAGAGCGTCTACACCCAGCAGATAGGCCCCGGCCTCTGCTTCGGGGCGCTAGCCCTGATGCTGCGCTTCTTCTTCGAGGTACCCAGGCGGGGGGAGGGGAGCAGCGCCCCCGAGGGCCCTCTTCGCAGGGGCATGCCCTGGGGAGGCCTCTGGGAGGAGGTCGGTGGGCCAGACTCCCGGGACGGGTGCCAGGCGCACAGCAGAGGCACGGAGCGTGCAGGGGGGCAGGCGGCTGGGAGAGGAGGCGAGCTTCGGGGACAGGGCTGAGGCCACCGCTGACAGCCCGCCGCGCCCCTGCAGGAGTGGGACCACACCTACGTCCACAGCTCCTACCACTGCGCCCTGGCTGTGTCCTTCGTCCTGCTGCTGCCCAAGGTCAACAAGAAGGCTGGCGACGCGGGGCCGCCCGCCAGGCTGGGCTGCTCCACCCTGTGCTGTGCTTGCCTCTGACCTGCGCCCCTCCCCTCCCCGTCCCACGCCTGGCGGGGCCCTCCTGTCCCTCCCCAGCCCAGAGTGCCCGGGAGAAGTTCCGTCCTCACATTCCGACGGGTCCCAGGGCCTTGGGAAGCGCCCGCCGTGCTAAGTGCTTCCCGAGGCCCCAGTTACTGAGCTTGTGCTGGGTGCTGGGTGCTGGGTGCTGGGCACCGTGATGGAAGACGATTCGCCCCCTCCCAGGCCTCGGTGCCGACTGATTGTACCTCCATGGAATCCTGGAGCCAGCGCCCATCCTCCCCGCCACCCCTTCCCGAAGCCCAGCCCAGCCCCCGCCACACGGGGGGCCGGCCACCCGGTCCCCTGCCCTGCCCCCGCCGTCTGCTCTCTCCTGGAAACAGGCATCATACAGCTGTCCCACGCCCTCAGGCTCTGAGCATGCCCATGCAGGAAGCTGGGGCCAGCAGGACCAGCTCCGTCCCTGGCCCACGCCTGCCCACCCCTGGGCCGTCCCTCCTGCTGGGTCCCTAATCTGACTATTTCGATGACAATAATCAGTAAGAAGCACCTTGATTTCGTGACCTTACTGGGAGGCCAAGCGGTGGCCTGGCTGTCAGCCCGCCCGTCTCCCCAGCGTGGGCAGGTGGGTCTGGGTGCGGGGAGCTTCGGCGGGGGCCCTAGTCCGGGCTCACAGGGAGGTGAGGCTGTCTGCACCGGGCCCCGGGGGGTGGCGGGAGCCAGCCTCCCAGACATCACCTCACAAACCTGAGCCCCCCACAGGTCCAGCCCACCCCGACTTCCCACATGATCCAGGCACATCTGCCAGGCAGGAAGTTACCTACACCTGTCTGGGGCCTGTTTGTGTTTCCAGACCGTGCGCTCACCCACATGCGCTCCCACCGTGAGGGGCGCCCCGTATTTGTCCTGAAGTCACCTCTCACAGGCCTGAGGGGGCCGAGAGGGAGCTGGCTCCAGCCCCTGGGGCTGAGGAGGAGGTGGACCCTCGGCCAGGCTCCCCTCATCTGTCAGCCTCCCCGACGGCCCTGGGGTCCCAGGTCACGGGTCCTGGACACCCACAGCCTGGCCCCGGCTCAGCCCCTTCCTGTCCCCATAGCCCGTTAATGACAGATGGGCCCGCTCAGCCCTTCATGTGGTGCTCAGGGTCTCTCCAAGCTCATCTTCCAGATGAGGAAGCCGAGGCTCCATGGCTTCAGGGCCACCCACTCGGGTGTGTCCCCGTCACAGGGCGGAGGGCACAAGACAGGACGCCCCCCGGCTCTATGTTCCTGGGGGGGAGGGGCAGGCGCTGCCCCCACTGGCTGCAGGTCTGGGGGGGTAATTGCACACACGCACACGTGCACGCACGCACGCACATGCACACACGCACGCACGCACACTCCGTGAAGAGGGTGCATCCTGGAAGCGGAGTCTTCCCCTCTGGCCCCACCTCCCATCTGCACAAGAGGACACTCGTAAGTCACAGCAGCAGGCTTTAAGGAACAGGGGGACTCTGGGGACCGTGCGGGGGGGACCGGGGGTGCCGCTCCAGAAGCAGCCATGTGCGAGGCGGTGGCCGCTGCCCATCACCCCCGCCCGCCCCCCTCCCCACGCCAGCTCCCACCTCTGTGGAAAGTTGGACGCGGCGGCCGCTCCCACGCAGGGAGGAGCCGGGGCCTTGCCAAGCGCGAGGGCCGTGCTCACAGGCTGCTCGCTGCGGCCGCGCTGATTTATGAGTCTGTCTGGGAGCCCGGCCAGGTCTGTAAGTCATGGACAATTAGGAGGCGCGCTCCAGCCCTCAGCCCGCCCGCCTCCTGGGCTCCCCGCCCGCCGTGCCCCTCCCAAGCAGGGCTGGCCCCCATGGAGAGCCCAGGAGGGCCGCAGGGGGCGGGTCCTGAGCCCACTTTGCAGATGAGGACACTCGGCCGGGATGTCAGCAGCTGGCCCAGGACATAGGACACTGAGTTGGTGGCTGTGCCCAGGGTCTTGCCGGCCATCCCAAAGTCATCTTCCTCTGGCTCAAAGGCCGACTTTGACATCCTGGGGGCTCCACCCAAGGGCCAGGAGGGGAGTGCTCGGGCAGGGGACTGGAGAAGGAGGAGGCCACCCAGGATGGCCAGCCACTCTGATACCTCCAGACTGGCCAGGAAGATGTGTCACAACCATCACAGTGAAACGCCTCCAGTGTCACCGAGCCTGGGATCCGAGAACCACGGCACCCGGTGCCAGGAAGGGCCTCAGTGGCCATGCCGACCCACCCCAGGAGGACAAGACCGTCCGCCCCCCCAGCCCGGCGGGGGGACTGCGGGTCCACGCGTCCTGACACCACCACGAGCGAGTGCCTGAAACGTGGCCCTGGATGTCACCAGAAGCCCCAGAGCGGCACCATGCGGAGGGCTCGCGTTGGTGATGGAGCTGGGGAGATGGGGAGACGCGCGCGTGCACACCCCACCCCACACCCCGTCCAGGACAGCGCCCCGCCCCGCCCCGGCTCCTGAGCGTCCACACCGTCTCTACATGCCCATAGATTTTAATTAATTTAAATTGAAATGGCCGTGTGTGTTGGGTTGCGAATAACATGCAGGAGGCCCAGTGACATTTGAACTCCAGAGAAAGAATAGATAATGATTTCACCGGAATACGTCTCTCATTTGGGGCATACTAAAAAAATGATTCACTGCCCCCCCCGAAACATAAATGGGACCGTTGTCCTGTATTTTGCCGGGCGGCCCCACCCTTGTGGCCGGCAGCTACCGAGTAGGACGGCACGGCTGCAGCAAACAGGAGGGCAGCTCCCTGGACACGTGGGTTTGGGAATTCTGGGTTAAACCAAGTAACACAGGCAGAGGCGCCGCAGGGCCCGGTTCCGACTGCGGCCAGGACACGGGGCGGGGGCTGGGGGGGCAGGGTGGTGTCCCCAGTGTGGATCCTGGACGCGGGGCCTGCCACGGCCTCCCGGGGCCTGGGTCTGGCTTCCAGACCCAGCGGGGCAAAGAGCAGAAGCTGCCCATGCCCCGGCCTGGACACACACGCCCAGCGCGGCCCCCGCCCCGGACACGCACTCGGAGCCCAGCCGGCGGGGAGGGGGCCCACACACCTCCAGCAGCCCAAACGGAGAAGTATTATAAACACTTACAACAACTAGACAAAACAGTCTATTGTAGCAGCCCCTCCGCCTCCCCCCCGCAGCAGGGGTGAGGCTGGCATGGCATAGGGAGCCCTGGGCCCCCGCCAGGACGCCCTGTGTTTGGACAGGCGGAGGTGTTTTTGTCTGAGGGCAGTCTGCAAGCTGTGGCCTTTGTCATGTCTGCTACTGAAATTTCCTGTCTCTGTTATTCTCTTCTCCAGTAAGACCATCTGAAACCCAAAACTTTTATTGCCCCTTTTAAAAAGGCTTTACAGCTCCCCGTCCGCCTCATCCCGTGTCCTGGGCTCGGGGCTGCTACTGCAGTTAGGGGCGGCGCTGCCGGCGGACTCCACCGGCTGAGGCCGCGGGCCTTGGCCGCAGGACAGCAGGGCCCACGTGTGGGCAGGCCAGACCAATTCCGCAGTCAGCAGGAGGCCCCAGGGTGCGAGTCTCGGCTCGCTGGCCGGCTGGCCGGCTGGTTAGCTGGTCAGTTGGTCAGCTGGTTAGCTGGTTAGCTGGTTAACAGAGCTGGCTGAGCAGCGTGGCCAGCAGGGGCACAGGCTGTGTGCCACGTGGGGACCTGGCTGCTGTCCTGGCCACTCCGCCTCCGCTCAGCGCCCTGGGGCCCGGCCCTCCCCATCCTCGCCCCCAGCTTCCTCACCCTGGCCAGGACCAGCAGCCTCGCCCACCAGCCGCTCGGGCCCTCGAGGGTGTTAAATCAGAGGCCAGCCAGACTGGACGGTCCTTGCGAAAGTGAAAAAGGCAGAAAAAGGGAGCGGGCCCGGGGATGGGGGGCAGGCGTAGAGGTGCAGAGACGGGCCGGGGCCAGGCAGCCTTGGGGCTAGGTCTCCCTCTACGTCTCCCTGGCCCCTCCCACTTCTCCCAGCCTCAGTTTCCCCATTTGTAATCATCCTCCCCTTACATGGGTGTTGCCCAGTGTAAATGAGATAATTGAATACAAAGCACTCTGCAGAGCTTTTTTTAATGCCATTTTTTTTGTTAATGACATCATTATTATTTTCATTATCTGTGGTCATGGACAAGCAAGGGACCCTCTAGATGGTCATACGGGGTCCTTGCCACCAGGGGGACGTTCACCGTAGTTATGGCACCAAATACCCCCATCTGCTAGGGAAAGAAAATGCTTCGAACCAAGTGCTTACGATGGATTAAGGAATTAAGCAAAGAAGGCTGCCTGGAAGAGGTGGGTTTAGGACCGAAACTAGAAAAGCAAAGCGGCCTGACCCGTGGGGCCTGTAGACAGACGCCTGGCTCTCGGGCTCCACCTGCGACAGCCTCCCAGTTCCACCGTTCGGGGTCCGACTGTCCCCCTGTGCCTCGAACCCCACCCCCACCCCGCCGCCTCCTGCCGCCTTCTCGTCTACACAGGCACAGGGAGACCACGGCTGCCCATGGAGGGCGGTGCCCATGGCCGCGCCATCCCTGCCTCTCCCGCCGGTGCGCTCCAGGACGAGAGAGAGACGGGTTCGGCCAGGCGTCCTCAAGGCCCGAGGTGGAAGAGGACGGCTGGTCTCTGCTCTCCTGCGTCTGCGCGGGGGGGGGGGGGGGGGGTCGCGGTCCCCCGAGTGAGCGTGAACAGGACGGCAGAGGCGGGCGAGCCCCGGCCTCCGGCCTCGGCCTTGCCCGGCGTGGCACTGAAGCGCGGTCCTTCCCCTCGGTGACTTTGCGCGTCCTCCTCGGGGTTTCGGTCTCTCCCCCGTGCGGAGCTGGCCCGGCGGGGAGCGAGGGGCCCCGGCGACACACATCGCCTTCCGATGGCCACCGTGTGCCCAGCAGCTTTCCTCGCAGGAAGCCAGCCTGACCTCCGACCCCGCACGGGCCAGCTCAGTGGCAGAGACAGAGGGAAGCGAGGGGTGGGCGTCAGCGACTGCAGGGGGCGTGCTGTCCGCTGACCCGAAGGACAAGGGCCGGGGCGGGGGGCTGTGGGCAGGGCCAGGTGGGTGGGCGGGGCCCCAAGGGGCTGTGGGCAGGGCCAGGTGGGTGGGCGGGGCCCCAAGGGGCTGGAGAGCTGCCGCTGTTACGGGACAATGTTG
>CM053509.1:160514481-160530811 GCA_028627145.1 Eidolon dupreanum | reverse complement strand
GGGCGGGACGCGGGCAGAGCCGGCGGCGGGGCGCGTCCGCGCATGCGCCCTCTCGGGGGCCCCATGCGCACCCTCCGGCACCCGTCCTCGGGGCCTCTCGGGCAGAGCAGTGGGGGACTCGGAGGCGGGGGAGCGCGGCCGCGGCGGCCGGGCACGCACCTTGGCGCCCAGGGCCCAGGCGGCCAGCACGTGGCGGCAGTGGCTGAGGCGGGCGGGCTTCATCTTCGAGTCGCAGGGCCCGCTGAACGGGGGGACGCTCTCGACCTCGGGGGCACACTGGAACACCTCCATGTGGTGCACCAGCGCCTCGTTGCCCTCGGTGACGATGGGCTCGTACTGCGGGGTGGGGGGCGGGCTGAGCCCGGGGGCACAGACGCCCGCCCACCCCCACGGGGAGCCCCCACGGGGAGCTCCCGGCCCAGCGGCTCCCTTTCACGGGCCTCCGCTTGCCCATCTGCAAAACGGGGTGCTTCTGGGGCTCAGGGGTTCGAGGGTAGAGCCGCCCACCCGGAAACAGGCCGGTCTGCAGAAGCCCGTGGGGAGGTCTGGAGCGAAGGAAATGAGGCCCCAGGCAAGTCATTTCCTGGTGAGGTGGGGACGGGAAGGGAGCTGTCCTGCCATGAATATGACGGTCACCAGACAAGGACACAAAGGCTGCCCGAGGCCGAGCCTGAGCCTGAGCCCGGGGCCCAGGCCGGCCCCTTCCTGCTGTGTGACGTCAGGCACTCCGCAGCCTCTCTGGGCTGATGTCCTGGGAACGGGGACGATGACACCGTGTGCTGCCTGGCAGTAGTGCTGAAGGGCTGGGGGCCCCACGTCCCCTCCCCCAGGCCAGGCAAGTAGCGGACGCTCAGCAGCTATTGTCACTATGGTTCTTTCTCCCGTGGGTGCTGACAGCAACGGAGCTCTGAGTCGAGCTGCTTTTCAGTGAAGTGGGAGGTGGCCCGACAGACAGACAGACGGACGGACAGCTGTCCCAGCCCCAGGACAGACGCAGAAATCAAGACATCAGCCACCCTGGTGCAGGCTGGGAAGTGGGTGCACAGGCCCTGGGAGGTGGGGAGTGAGCCGGGCGACAGGGGTGCCCATGGTTCAGGTGACAGAAGGTCACCCGGCTCGACCAGGACCTCAGGCAGTGCTCCAGGACCGAGACGTCTCGCCAAGGCCCCGGGTGGCAGGCAGAGCTGGGACAGGCCCCGGGCCCCGGGCCCCCGCCTACCATGACGATGTGGTGCCGGGAGAAGCCGCCCGGAAGCTCTGTGACGTGGCACCAGTAGGTGGTCTCCTGGCTGGGGACGAGGACGTCGGGGGCGCGGACCTCCATCGCGCGCGTGTCCGGGGGCAGGGCGGGCACGGAGATGTCGGGCTTCAGCAGCTGCACCCTCTGCAGCCCCGTCTGCAGGGCCGAGGTGTTGATGGCCTCCAGCGACGTGACCGGCCGCTCCAGGATGCCGTACACCAGGTGGACGGTGCCATCCTGCAGCCAGACGGGGCCAGCGCTGGGCCACTCGGACCCCCAGAGCTGGGCTCCCGGGTAACCCAGGGCATGCCAGGCCCCTGCCCACCCCCGCCCAGCCGGTGACACATGCCCGGTGCAGAGCTGCCCTGGCCAGTACGACCACCCCCGGCCCCGCGGGTGTTGGACGGTGCAGACGTAGAAGGTTCTAGTCAGCGCTGAGCTGGAGGTCACAGGCAGACGCGAGGGGGCAGGGGGCTGAGGTCGGCTCTTCTGTGCTGCCATGAATGTGAACCCGTGTCCACGTGCGGGATGCAGCTCGGAAAATGCCTGCCGTGGACTTCTGGGCGCCAGTGGGCGTGTGTGCGTGTGTGTGTGTGTGTGCGCGCACGCGTGAGTGTGCGTGTGGCTAATGGCTCGCGTGGCTGCATAAACCTGGGTACCCCGTGGGCTGCTCTCTGCAGGGCGTCTCGCTCCGGGCAGGCGGCTCCCCCACGCCCAGTCTGCAGGCTCTGAGCTGGGTGCATGCGGTCACTGGGTGGACCCCTGCAAAGTCCTCCGAGAGGGTCCTCGAGCAGGTGGGCCCGGAGGGCGAGGACCCGGACAACGTGCTGTAAGGACCCCGTCCCCACACCCGCTCACTCCGCACTGCGCCATGAGCCCCCGGGCACGCCACCAACCGTAAAGATCACACACGATGACAAACGTCAAGGTGCCCACGAAGGTTAAAAGGGTTTTGTCTCAAGGGCGAGGTGGGTCGTTGCTCCCTAACTGGGGTCCTGAGCAGCGTGAGAAGCCTACGGTTTTTGGCTCCGTGGTGGCTGTGAACTCCTACACAGAGCTGGCCGGGCCCTACGGTCATCTAGCTCCCCTCCACACCTCACAGACAGGGAAACTGAGGCCCAGAGGAGGGAGGGACCTGCCCTGAGCCTCACAGCAAGTTGGCAAGGGCCAGGGTGGGAAACCAGGTCTCCCGGGAGGACACAGGAGCTGGGTCACTCGGGTCCCAGTTAGGGAGGTCAGGGGCACAACGGTCACCTAGAAGCACACAGCGTGTGTCCACCAAGGGACGTCCTGGGGTCTCAGAGGCCGAGAGCTGAGCCGGGCTCCCAAACTGCCTCGTCCCCCACCCCTAGCTGCCCCTGGGGTCCTGTCTCAGCTTCCTGTCTGTGCCAGCTGGCCCCGGGACGCTGCCCCCCCGCGGTGTCCTGTCCCGCGGCTGGCCGCCACCCACCTCGATGAGGTAATCCCGGGGGTCGCAGGTGCTGAAGGGCCTTTTGAAGAGCAGGGACAGGCCTGCCGGCGTCCTCTGCGCCCGCAGCAGCTGGTAATCCTGCTGGGGGTCCAGGTGGAGCTGCCCCTTCCGGTCACTCCAGGCGTCCTGCGGAGACAGGGGAGGGCTCGG
Source organism: Eidolon dupreanum (assembly GCA_028627145.1). NCBI lineage: Eukaryota > Metazoa > Chordata > Mammalia > Chiroptera > Pteropodidae > Eidolon > Eidolon dupreanum. The sequence continues at coordinate 160,527,950 of CM053509.1, read as the reverse complement.
GGCATGGGGAGCCCAGACGGAGGCCGGGGCGCAGGCTGGGCCCCAGCACGGCTGCGCAGGACAACCCCGGCTCTGGATCTGGGGGTTTCGGGGCGGTTAGGGGCTCATCCCCGCGCTCTGCGTCTGCCTGGAGGCAGCTCCGACCCCTCCCTGTCACGCCCTCCGTGACTGTGACCATGAGCGGGGCTCCCAGGGCTGGTTAGCCTCAGACCAGAGACCTCTGGGGGGACGCAGGGGTCCATCTTGCTAAGTAGGTGCCGTGATCGGAAACCGGAACCTTGGACAAATACTGTTCCCGTTTGTCTGCGGAGGGAGGGGTGTGGGGGAGCATGGAGCCTTGGAGAGGGAGGACTGGGGGGGTCTGGACTGGGGGAGGCACAGGGTTTGCGGTGCCTGGCCCTGAACTTGCACGGCCCAGAGGGAGCGGCGTCTCGCTCCCCTCATTCTCACCCTCGTCCTAGCCTTGCTTGGAGAGGGTAAACTGAGGCCCAAGGAGGAAACAGACCTGCTGCATTTCCCAGGGTGTCAGTGGGCGGCAGATCTGGCTGACCCTCCCCTCCCCCCAGCGCCTCCCTTGCACTGGAGGCTTCCAGGCCATGTGGGGGGGGAGTTAGGGGGGAGGTCGGCCTGGGGGGGAGCAGCTGGGGGGGAGGAGCCTTCCCCATCATCCACTCTGTGCCCACACAGGGACCCCACGGGTCCTTGGCCTTAGGACGTTTTTTTTAACCTTTTTCTAGGGCTAAGGCATGTTTTCTTCACTTGCTTGCAAAATCTTCCCTAGAGCAAAGCAGCACAGTGCAATGCCCGCCGAGGCCACTGCTGCTTTGCAGGACTAATTTTACACGGAGGCAGAGAGTTCGCTGGTGGTACTGAGCTGGAAATCTGTGTATTTGTTGAACATGTTGCTAAAAGAGGAAAAACAAGTCTGACATTTGTTTGCATAGAAATTTGTTGTGCAGATTCATCTCGCAGCGTGCGGGGGGTAGGGGGGGGCGGGGTGAAGCTGCCTGGCTCTCTTGGCAGCGGGGAAAAGCTGCCCCAGAATGACCTGGAATTCTTGGCTTAGGGACCCCGCCCATCCTCCTAAGAATTCGGGCAGGAGGCTGCTCCAGGTCACGACCCCCTCAGCCACTGTGTGCCCTTGTGTGTGGGAGTCAGGGCAGCCCAGGGGTCCGATCTGGGCCCCGACCAAGCAGCTGGGCCCTGTCCTCCTGGGTGGCCCCACGCACATGACTACATCTCGCCCGAAGTCACCTGTGAGGTGGGCAAAGCACCCAGCTGCAGAGCTGTCATGGGTTGGATGGAACACAGTCGGGTTCCAGAAATACGAGACATTGCCAGCTCACGTCAACTTACGAAAACCCAAGGACGTGGAGAGAGCATTCTCCCCCTCTTCTGGAAGAGACGCCGAGGCCGCGAGTCGGGCTGGCTGCCCAGGTCAGCCTTGCCTCCCCGACTGCGCTCCTGTGGGCCCCCAGCTTAAAGCAGTAAAAGCCCCTCTGCTCACAAAGAAAGTTCCTCCTATCTTTAAAAAAAGACAATCCTCCTACGCCTGTTTTTGTGGGGAGAGCTGGGGCTGGTGCCCAGAGAGACCCTAGTGGCCAGGCCCCTCTGGGGGGAAGGAGCGGGAGGGGAGGGGAGGCAGATGCTGCCCCCCCCGCCCCAGGACCCCCTTTGGCTTGTCGAGGGTCCTAAACCCTCCCTACTTTGAAAGAAAACCCTTTCTCTACCCGTCACGGCCAGAGTGGGGTGAATTTTGAAGGTAGGGAGTCGAGAGCTCAACCGTGCGGGTTCGTCCCCCACCTGGGCGTGGGGGCGTCTACACCCGCTCGTTTTACCTGCGTGTGCAAGCACCACGCCTGCCGGTGCTGCGTCCGAGGGCCGGTGTCCAGGCTGGGCGCCGTGCGGCCACATGTGACCGCTAGCCCGCACTGGCGGGTGTGGGAGCGCTGGGCACAGTTTGTGCGAGTGGAGAGCGTGGCCGCGTCCCCGGGGCTGGGGACGTACACGGAGCTGCCGCTTGGGGCGTGCAGTCGAGGACCACGGAAGGCATCTCCTTCCCCCTTTGTCCTCACACGGGTGTCACCGAGACACCCCACCTGGGGACGCGGACCTGGCTAAGAGCAGAGTCAACTCGGACAGGGCGGAGGGAGAAAAGCCCCCTTCTCTGGGTTGAGAAGCGTGAGCGGAGGAGGAAGCCCGGCCGCGGGGCCGGGAGGGGGACGCGCTCAGGGTGCGGGAGAGACGTACCCCGAAGTAGGCCTTGTCTCCGTCAGTCCAGAGCACGGCCAGGTCGGCGTCCTCCAGCTGCCCGCGGTCCGACATGCCGAACAGGACGCCGGCCTTGAGCTCCCGCACCAGCAGCTGGAAGTGGACCAGCTCCTGCGTGTAGCTGACGTTCCAGGACAGCTCCAGGGCCCCCTCGGGGTCCAGGGGGATGCGGTAGGGGAAGGGGCTCTCGGGGGGCGCCGAGCCCTGCAGGGCGGCCACCAGGATGACCAGGAAGACGGCCACCGCGGTGCCGTACATGGAGGCGGCCTCGCGGGCGCTGGGGCTGGGGACATGCATGGCTGGGCGGCTCGGCCGCACCGCACCTGGCCATTTATGTCCTGGGCCCCGGGGCGGTGGGTACAGGCCGCAGCGGTAATCACATTTGTCTGGCGGGAATTGAATTGTCCCGGTGACCCTCCCGCCAGCCTGCGCCCCGGGCCAAACGCTTTGCCTCCCTTGCTCTCCTAATTGGCACTAATGACACATGGACATCGTCAGCGGGAATTGAAGCGGACTGGCTGAGTTGGGCCCCTCCGAGCGGTCTGGGACAGCTGTCTGGGAAACGGCTCTCTCTGAAGCCAGAAGGCCTCTCAGGTGCCCTCCGGCCGGGCACTGGGCTGACCGCCAGCGAGGCTGTCCAGTCCTGTCCCCCTGCAGCGGATGGGGTGGGCCCCATGCTGGCCTGTCTGTGGATGGGCAGACTGAGACCCCGAGGTCAGCGCCAAGGTGATAAGTGAGTCGTGAAACCGTGCCGCTGGGGGCCTGGCCCGGTGGGCCGTTCCCACGGTGCTGGAGGGTGGACCAATTTCAAACTAAAAATAAAAGACGATCCCCAAATAGTCCCCGTGTTTAGACACTCTCTCCAGGGCCTGCTGTTCCCACTTTCGTCTCCACTCTGTTTCCCCTCGGGCTCCAGCTGGTGCCACAGCTGCTCTGCTCACGGCCGGGGGGCGGGGCCGACGGCGCGGGGCGCGGGGCGCGGGGTGCGGGGCGCAGTGGCGGGGGGAGCACCACGGACCGGGCCGTGCCTCGCTCAGGGCCGGAGTGCAGGGCACCCTGCTGGTGGGGGGCTGACTCGCAGAGAGGGGTGCAAGTGATGGGCCTGTTTGCCCGTCCCCCAAGCTCCCGAAGCCCCGGCATCCTCTAGCCGGGAGCGGACCCGGCCTGCGCTCGAACCCTCCCCGGACAGCTGGCCCCCGTGCGCTTCTCCACACGCCACGGGGCCTTTCCACGGTCTCAGAGCCCCGAGAGCCTCAAGTGCCGGTCTCACGCACCCCGGCTCACTCCCATCCTTCTCTGCACAGAGTGGATGCAACACGCGCCGCCGCTTCCAGGACGTTCTCTGTGATTCCCCTCTGCTCGGAACTCAGCCTCTCCCCTCAGACCTCTGACTCCCTCCCTCCCTCCCTCCCTCCCTCCCTCCCTCCTTTCCTTCCTTCTTCCTCCTCCTCTTCCTTCTCTCTTGGGAGAAACCACAACCGAACCGTAGGAACACACCCGGCCTGTGCCCCTGGCTGGCGCCCAGCTTCAAGACTTCAAATATGCGCAAAGACGGGCCTTGGGCAGGCTGCACCGGGCTCTGGTTTTGCTCTGAACTCTGTTCCTTAGGGAGAAACGACTGTGTCTTTACACGACGATGAAATCTGGAGGAAGCTCCAGCCCTCCCTGGGCCCTGGTGGGTGGCGCCGTCTGCCTCCCAGAGGCCGGGCGGGTCTGCAAAGCCAAACGAGGCAGAGGAAAGAGAGGCTCAAGAAAAGCCCACGGGGACCCCCCCTTCTCGGCTGCACAGAGAGGGGGCGTTCACCCACAGGCCAGGCAGGTGAGAGCTGAGTGCAGAAGCCGCGTGCGGCAGGGCTTGTCACAGGCGTGGAGCCGACACCAGAGCAGCCATGGTCACAGGCGGAGGCTGTGTGCCCTGGACGGAGGGACGAGGGAGGCAGGGAGGGAGCGGCTCCACGGGGCGCCGACCCGGGCCTGGGAGAGCTGTGGAGAGACCGCAGGCCGCAGAAGCAGGCCCTGGGGGCCGCAGGGGTCACAGGCCCTGAGCACTGTGAGCGCCCGCAGCACAGCCCAGGAGGACTGGAGGGGCCCTGGCGGGGCCCGCACGGAAGGCTCTGATGGTTGGGGGTGCCAAGGGGGTCCCAAAGGCAAAGCTGCCCAAGTCGGCCGGCCAGGCCAGGGGACAGCCGAGACCAGGCTCCGCGGGCCTCACCTGGGGGCAGGCCGCCCTCATGCTCCAAGCTCTTTCCGGAACCTCCTCCCGTGCCATAGCGGGTGTCTGGTGGTCAAGATCGGGGTGCGCCTGAGCGTTCGCCCCACGGGGTCAGGGAGCAGCCGCGAGACGGGGGGAGGCCACGGCTCCCCTTGGGCGGGAGCCCGTGCTCCTGGCACACACGGTGACAAAAGCGGGGTGGCCGGCTCCGGGGAGCGTTCCAGCGGAGAAGCCTCCCTGGAGACACACGGAAGCAGCATCGGCTGCCCCTCGGGCCGAGGGAGACCCCACGGCCCCCATCGCGCCCCTTCCGGGGTGTCGGCGCTCTGGGTTCGAATCCTACTTGTCCCATCCAGGATCCTCAGAGAAGCACCCCTCCCCGGTCCCCCCAGAGACGCTGCGATTGGACCACGAAACGCTGTATCCCTCTGGGGAGGGAGGGCAGCGAGGCCCGGAGCATGGGCGGGACCGGGGTTCGGAGGCCCGGGCGTGATGTCACCCGGGCTGCTGACCTCAGCAGTGACTCGGAGCACCACGGAGGGTGGAGGGCGGAGGGCAGAGGGTGGCCCCAGCGACTCTGGGGACCCGGCGGAGAGCTGCACACACACACACACACACACACACACACACACACACACACGTGCACACACACGCACACCCGTGCACACACAAACACACACACACGTGCACACACACGCACGCACACATGCACACGCGCGCACACGCACACTCGCACACACGGTTATTTTTAAAAGGGTTCGAGACGTCCTCTCCTCCAGCTCAGAACTGGGCCGGAATGGGGCCTTCCTCTTGCCTTCCACTGAACCAATTCAGCCGATTTTAGAAATAATAATTACGGAGCGCTGGTAACTAACAGGAGACAGGAAGCAGAGCCACACCCGGCCCCTCACTGGCGCCGACCTGGGGTGCCCGGGTTTGTGCCTGTCCTCAGTTGTAGCAAGATGACGTCTCAGAGAGGTCAAGTGAGGGGCCTGAGGCTGAGGGGCCCCTTGGCTGGGGTGAAGAGGGTGCTGCGGTCGGAGGTGGCCAAGGTCAGGGAGACGCTGCCCGAGTCGGGAGGAAGGTGACAACTGCGACCAGGGAGAGAGCCACACAAAAGCCACCAGCTCAGCCGGGGGCGGGGAGACTGCCGGTCCGGTCCATGGCTTCTGTGCGATGTGCCGGTCTTTGCATTAACAGATCTTTAAAAACGAGCAACCTGACCCTGGGGTACGGAAGCAGCACCCAGCCGGGCCCCTGCCAGGGCCGTGTCCGGCGAGACACCTGCCTGCCCCGGGCGCCCTCTGGACAACGGGGCGCTGAGCCAGCCCGCCCTCCTGTGCATCCTCGGGGGGGTGCCCTGGCCCCCTCCCCGCCAGCTCTGCTCTGGGGCGAGCTGCCCTCCAGAGGCGGGGCGCGGGCGGGGTCCGGTGGGGGGCTGGGCGGCCCCTGGGCGCGTCACCACTGCCCCGTCAGGAGACAAACACTGCTCGGCTCAGCGCCTGGCGCTGCTCCAAGGCGCTTCGAGGCTGTGGCCTCATTTGGAACCAGCCTCGGCGTTTTAATAAGCCCTTTGCTTTCCCGCATCTCCCCGGCGCTGTCATCCTCGGCACGCTGTAATCCCCCATCGCCTCTGCCACGTGAGGCCAGCTCCACGGCCCCCAGCCCCCGGAGTGGAGCCAGTGCGGTGCTGCAGCCCGGTGGGTGACCCGAGCCAGGCGGCTCCCCAGAGACCACGGGGCAGCCGCAGGCCGTGCCCCTCGGCCCAGGGTGCTCCTTGCAAGAGGAAAACCCAGCATCCGGCTGGTGCAAGCAGGAAAATGGGTCGTGAGGGTGGAGCAGGGGCCGCTGGGGGCTGGAGACCCGCCTCCAGGGGACCTTCGACCTGGGGAGCTCAGGGAAGCTCCCTCATGTCCCCCCCTTGTCCTGAGCGTGGCTGGCTGTGACATGAAGGTGTAAGAAACACAGCCTCCCTGGTAACCTCCCCACCCAGAGCGGGCTCCACCCACCTCGCCCCCGTGTCTACGGATCAGTGCCCGTGACCCCGAGATTAAGAACACATACCGAGGCTCAGGATGGCTGGGTCCGGGGTACCACAGGGGTGGCCATGGCGTGTGGGCAGGGCATGCAGCGCCCGAGCACCCTGGGCACCTCAGCTCCTGCCCCGGGCCCCCTCCCTGGCTACAGGGCCAGAGGCCCTGCTGGCCACGGCACGCCCCCCAAGGACCAGAGAATGCTGACCCCGAGAGGGGCCGGCATTGTGGGCCCAGGAGCAACAGTCCCGTGGGAGCATCCCTCAGCAGACTCAGGGTCCACGGCAGGGTGCCGGAGCACCCAGTCCGCTCCCGGACACGGCCAGGCCACCCCTGCATGACACAGCAGCTTGGCTGTGAGGCCTCAATGGTCAGCGACCATTTCACAGACATGGACCCCAGGGCTGGAGATGCTGAGCAATGGGCAAGGCTACAGGCAGTGGCGGGAAGTCTGGAAGGGTGTGGCTCTGGCATCCGCCGAACCTGGAGGACAGGACAGGACAGGGCAGGACAGGACGGGCCTTCCAGGGCCTCTGGGGCAGCTCCGTGCAGGCCCTGCCCGCCTGCAGGATGGCCTCGGAGCACGTGGGCCGCTTCCTGGCCCAGCCGCGACTCGGGTGACCAGCCCTCAGACCCTGCTCAAAGCTCAGGGCCCCCCCACCGCCCCATGTCCCTGAAGCGTGGGGCTGCCACAACTGAAGGGACACTGACGACCGCCGCCGGCCACTGCCCAGCACCAGGGACCGAGCGGGTGCCACCCACCCAGCCCAGGACCCTGTGAGTTGCCTCCGCTCCTTCAGCCTCAGTGGAAAGAGGTGACATGGTCCCCAAGGTCGGAGCAATCCCCAGCGTGGCTCACCCCCATGCCCGCTTTGGGGCCGGGTGGCTTCGGAGAGCAGCCCCAGAAGGGGCTCCGAGGCCATGCCTGGGCGGCCAGCTCAGCCCCCCGGGCCTCAGAGCTGAATGCCATCTGGGGTCCCGCTCGGGGCTCAGACGACACAGCAGCTGCGTCTGCATCGGAGGGTGCTGGGGGCACAGCAAGGGGTGCCGTCCCTGGACACTTAGGTCATCGTCACCAGCAGGGGCCCGGTTCTCGCCCCTGCGGGAGTGACAGGTGGAAAGACCGGGGCCACATCCCTCCCTGTCTCTGTTCCTTGTTCCCTTAACCGCAGTGGGAGGGAGAATCGCAGCCACGGGGCTGTCTGGCTACGGTGACGACTAAAGTGAGACCATGCCCGGAGTGCGTGACAGGGGACGCTTAAGTCCCCAGAACCCTGGCCTCGTGAGACAACCGCTACCGATGGCCCCCTGCACGGTCCTTCAGAATTCCTTTCCATCGTTAAAAAAAATTTGTTTTAACTTAGTTCGCTATTTATCATTTATTACTTTATAATGTTTATTGTATAACAAAGTTGATCAAATCAACCATTTTTAAGCGTAGAGTTCATCGGCATTAAACACACTCACACTGTTGTGCGGCTGTCCCCGGCATGCCCTCCAGGACTTCACAGACGGGGACTCTGTTCCCGTTAAACTCGCTCCCGGCCTCTCCCCCAGCCCCGGCCCCACCGGCCCCTTCCTGTCTCTGTGGATGTGACCCCTCCGGGGACTTCCTGTGAGGGGGGTCCTACAGGATTTGTCCTTCTCTGACCGGCTTGTTTCACCGGGTTCAGTGTCCTCGGGGCCCACCCAGGCCGCAGCCGGTGTCAGGACTTCCTTCCTTTTCGAGGCTGAGGGACACTCCGTCGTGCGGCTGGGCCGCGTGTGGCGTCTCCACCCGCTGCTGGCCGTCTGCTCCCGTGGACACGCGACTGTGCGCTTCGGGGTGCGAACGTCTGCTCGGGTCCCAGCTCTCGGCTCTCTGGGGTCTGCACCCAGCAGAGGACAGGCCGGGCCCCCGCGTCTGCGTTTATCTTCTTGAGGGGCCATGACCCCGCTGTCCCCGCTTTCCCGCCGGCCTTTCTACACCATTTTGGATGCACGTTGACCATCGGCACGCGGGGCCACCTGGCTCCTTCGGTGACGCGCTCTAATTCATTAGCCAGCTCCCCACTGGTGAACCACTCGGGTTGTTTGCTTCTTGATTGAAACTCGCAGTGGTGCGTGAGCGTCCACCTGCCCACGCGTGCCCGGGATTCTTTGGCGTAAGCCCCTAGAAGTAACACTGTGTCATCACAGACACCTGGCCTTCCTACCTGAAGTCACACCCCAGGTTCCAGAGGCCTTTGTCAAGGGGGACGTTCAGCCTCTGGCCGCTCGTCCCCCACCGAAGGTGACGCTGTCACCCCGGAACAAATCGTTGCTTACAGATGAGTGGTGTCCAAGCTCCTTGACGGGCCAGATTCGCTATCGGACCGGGCAGCTGCTCTCCGGCTGCAATCAGACGCGCCCGCCCCTGCGCCCAAATCCAATAAAGCCTGGAGCTCGCCATCTGCTTTGCGAAGATGCGACTTCGGGAAGGAGCAGGTCCCCACGCCCGGGGGCCTCTGACATTCACGCGGCGAGAGGGGGAGGTGATCTGTCCACCCTGATCCAATTGTCCGCCCTCTGATCGAGTTACAGAGCCACTCGCCCGACCACGCGCCGGGGGAAAGGCGAATTAAAGAGACGGGACGCAGGCCATCTGCCACACGTAGGCTGGGGCAGGAGCGACGGGCTCCTGGTACGCGGTCAATGTCTAGAGCGACCGGATGTCTCGGGAGGGCTGGCTTTGTGGCTCAGTGTCCCTGCCAAAGGCCTAGTTCGTCCCTGGGCAGCATGTCTGCGTTTGCAGTCTCTCCCAGCATGGCGGGGCCACTGAGGTCGTCTGTGTGGTCACTGCTAAGAGTCCCAGGTCCATTCCAGAGGCGGCAGAGGGCCACCCTCGTGGCGTCCTTGACACCGATGTTACGCCCCCCACCCTCCGATCTCGTCACGTAGGGGAGTCTTTTTAACCCAAACCAACTATCGTCCCCACATTTGGACAAACAGAAGCTTCAGGACAGCAGCTCAAGGGGCAAAGGGCAGCTCCAGGTAAGCCAGCGTCTCTATCGGGGAGCAGGCGTCACCCTCCCTAGCTCAGAGAAAGGCCCTGGAAGTCACCAATTACTTTTGTGGTTTCAGCGTTTTGACTATTTTCTGTCGTGTGGTCTCAGGATGGGCAACGCATCCAAATTTCGGTCTCAATCCCAAACATCATCCAAATCGCAGGGACGCTGCCGCCCTCGGGAGCCGGTGCTTGGCACCACACCTGTCGGCACCTCACCTGCCCCGGACAGGGCCCGCTGGGGAACCGGGGCCAACTCACTCTCATAAAGTGTGTTTAATAACATTTAGAGGCTTCGGCCGAATGGGAAACCAAACATGCTCTCCCCCACCGACTGCCCAAATCCTACCAAGCATTGGAAAAAAATTTTTAAGAAAAAAAGTCATAACAGAATTGTTTTTAAAAAATGAAAGAGTCTTTTCAGGAAGATGTAAATTCTGTAGGAATCACAGAAAAATTCAGGGAGACAAGATTAGTGGAGCCCACATTCCAGAAAGCGCTCAGAGCAGGCTGTGCAGAAGCCGCTCCAGGCGCCCACGTCCAAGGCCACCAAGACAAGGCACAGGGCCGGGGGGCAGTGGGCGGGGGGCTTCCCTGCACCGTTGCGTCAGAACTAGCCACTGGGCCATTCACCACTCCCCTGCCATGTTGGGCAGCAGAAGGCCCCTGGGTCCCCAGATTAAAGTCGAAAGAGCGGTCACCACACAGGGCAGTGACCAGGGAACCGCTAACCCTAGCGATGGATCGGGACCCCCCAAGCCACGGGGCAATTCCCCGCCCATCTCTCCTGGATGGACCGACCGCCCTGTCTTCCATCAGAGGCTCAGAAACAGACGCAGAGCGGCGGGAGCCTTTAATGAATGGGTGCTGGGATGCAGGAACAGGCCCACATGGCCACGGACGGGACGGAAAGCAGCCCCATAAACAGAGGTGTCATCTCAGAATCGGGAACTGCAACACCCAGGGACACGGCATTGATCGAATCAACAAAAGGAGACTTTAAAATAAGCATAATTACTATCTTCAGAGAGATAACAGGGGTTATCGTGTTCACAAGGCAAGAATGGGCTTTTATGTAAAAGAACTAATTAGAGAGCTGGGAAATTTAAAATAGACGGGCTGAACAGCAGAAAGGACGCATCTGAGGGGCAAATCGGTGAGCCGGAAGCAGGCGCTGCTCGAAGAATCTGCCGTAAAGGGCAAAGTGATGGGAAGTACAAGGGCGGAGCGGGGGGATGGGGGATAGCTCCAGATGTCTGCAGCCATCATCTCATAGACGACCCCGCAGTGGAGGAGCCAAGCTGGAGGGAAGGAAACGGCGAATGTCCCAGGGCCACAGAACGACACCCATCCTTAGACTCAAAGAACTCACTCACTCGCCGGGTGCTGAGCAGAGCAAGTGACCGTGCCTGCCCCCCGGACACGTGGTGGCACATTTCCAGAGCACCAGGAGAGAAAATGCCAGTGCTCCCAGAGAGAGCGAGAGAGAACGAGAGAGCAAGAACCAGAGAGCAAAAGCGAGAAGAGTGAGGGCAGGAGACAGGCGGGTTACCTGCGGAGGAATGCGAACCAGATTCATGGCAGGTTTCCTCACAGTGACACGAAGTGACAGGAAGCATGGATCTCTCCTTCCAAGTTCGGAGAGATGTCATAAAGCTACCATTCCGGACCCAGCATTCTGGGCCGAGACAAAATAAAAACTGCAAGAACTCAGAAATGTTGCTACCATACCACCTTTCTGAAAGAGTTACTCAAGGGTGTGTTCCAACAATAAAAAAAAAAAATCTCACCCCAGGAAAGAGGACAAGGGATAGAAGAAATGATGAGGAGAGAAAAAGCTGGTAGCACCTGGTGACTTCTGGGTAATTTTGTTATCAGTAATGGGATCTGATGTATCTTCGTATTTTGAAACATTTCAAACACACGAAAAATACAAAACATGATATTGCGAATATTCAAGTGCTCACCACCGAGATCTTCTATATGTTTATTATGCCATATTTGCTCTATTTTTACAGAATAAACAGATATTTACGGGTTCAATTGGTTCCCTTGGCACTAACTGGGTTATGACACGGGGTACAAATCTAATTGGGTTATGGTAATGGACACAAAGACACTGATTTTTTTAAATGTTTATTTTGTATCTGGCTAACTTGCTAAACTTGTAATTGTCCTAATAAATCTTCATTGGGTTCGCTTAAATTTACCGAGTGTCAGTGAGTAAGTGGTCACGGCTCGGCCTCGTCTGGTTCCATATTTGTCCTTCATTTCCTTCTCTGTCGTGTGTCTTTGCCAGACCTCCCTGGCCCCAGGGGGAGCGGTCGTGCGGGGACACAGAGCTCAGCTCATGCCTTTCCTGTGCTCCCTGTGTGCAGAATGTCTGCTATAGATCGTCGCCAACTACACTTTCATACGCCAGCAAGTTTCTCTCCACTTTTTTTCAGTCGGCCGTAGATGCACCTTGATGTGCTTCCTCAGCATCCGTTGAGATGCTCCAAGATGTCCCTGCCTTCCTGAGCATGCAGACCTGCGGTTCTCAAATGTCTTGGCTTCAGGATACCTCTCTCCCATCCCGCTAAAGATGACGGAAGACCACGAAAGGCTGACACGAGGAACGTGCTAAAATTTTCCCGAAGAACGAAAAAAGAGAACCTAATAAACGAAGACAAAAACCATGCTCCTCGAAGGGAAAATATTGCAACATTGTAAAAACAATGCTCCAGCATATTGATTCTAACAAACACACTTTCCACATTTGAACAGAGCTGAAACTGAGATATATTTTACAATTAAGGGCGGGTCACAGCCGGAGGGCAACACTTCTTCCTAGTAGTGAATGCAATAATGATTTATCTTAAGAGATGATGTCTGACTTAATCCTTGCTTTATTAAAACTCGTTTATTTTTTCACACCGACCCCAGGAGCAGTATCGGTGTTATTATGGGCTCATCTCACAGGGGAAGAAGCTACAGCGCCTCGTCCAAGGGCACACAGTTGGGGAGGAGCAGAGCTGGGATTCGAACCCAGGCCCTCTGGTCCTCGCGTCTCTGCCCCTGTGCTCTACTTAGCCAGCTGTCGAGTCTTATGACCCTATGATTCAATCCAATCTGAATTAAAGCCCACAAAGGATTTGCAACACAGATCCTTCAGAAGAGAAAAAAAAACGCAAGAAAACTTTCACAGCAAGATTAGAGGCTTCGCTGTCTTCTAGGTAACCACAGTGCCACAGGGCTGGGACACTTGCATCTTCCACCTGCCAGGCGAGCGAAGGGAGGGCAGAGCCCCGTGGACGTGGAATGCGACTCGTGACTGGACGCAATCTCCACTGCGACGGGGAGTGGCCGCCTGACGACTGGCTCTTCGCGTCCCCAAAACAGAATAAAAGCAAAAGTAGGTAAACCTCCGACGCCCACAAAAACCCCAGATGGCTTAAAAACTAAACAGAAACATCAAAATCGCACACATGGTAAGAAAAATGCTGATTCCTTTTATCTGCCTCCCAGAAGCCCGACGGATCTGCCACCTGAAAACTGTCAGCCTCCACACGAGGACAGGCCCCAAACAAGGCGAACACAGACACCAGCCTGGGGGGAAATACTCGGAGCCCACACAACAGACGGAGGATTCGTATCCAGAATATGTAAAGAGCGTCTACAGATCAACATGAAGACACGAAGACTCAGGAATGAAAACAACGGGCCGACGGTCGGAGCAGAGGCAGGAGAGGACGCCAGGCCTCGCCAGGCAAGGGCGGTCACCCGAGGCGAGGTCGCTTCGCACCGACAAATCGGAAGAAATGGCGCCGATCGACAGCACCCAGCACTGGAGAGGATGCGGGGGAAGGTCCCCGTGCAGTGTGGCTGGGAGGAAGACACTCAGGCAGGGTGCCAGGGGGCAGTGACAGGGAGCTCAGGTCAGGATGCT
>CM053509.1:160491975-160513981 GCA_028627145.1 Eidolon dupreanum | reverse complement strand
GGGGCAAGTGGGGAGGCCCAGGGTGGTCTTTGAGCATCACTGGGGTTTGAAGAACAGGGGTCCTGGTGTCAGCGCTGCCGTGGCCGGGCGGAGTGACCAGCGCCCAGTGCCTCTGGCCTCGGATTCCTCACGGGCCACCTCTGAAGACTATGGGATGACACACACGGGTGCTACCTGGGACTGGAAGCCCAGGACACTCACTGTGACATTCCACGGTGCGTCTCAGACACCCACGCCTGAGGCTTCCATGGTCTTGGCTATCTGACAGGTGGATGCCACACCCCAAAACTTCAGAGTTCAAGGGGAAGAGTCTAAGTGTGAGATGGGGGTGCGTCTGGGATCCCATGAGTGCTGCTCCCACTCAGAGAGAGAGGGGCCAGGGCCTCTGCGCCCCACCCAGGCCCGGGGTGCTCAGTGGGGTGACGTCCGGGCTCACGCCCTGCCCTAGATGGGGCCACCGCTCACCCTACAGCTCACACGCCCATTGAGAAGCGAGAGCACTGGCATTTATGTGTTCTGTGTTGCCTAATAAGGGACCCCCCCAGGGGAGAAAGAGGGGGCTGTGGCAGGGTGGGGGCTCCCCAAGGAGGCGTCAGCCGGGGGGACCAGGAAAGTCTAGTGGCTATGGAGACTGAGGCGTGTGGGAGAGCAAGGGTCCCCCCTGGACTGGCCGAGCCCGGCGGGGAGGTGGGGCTGGGAAGGGCAGCAGCCGAGGCCTGATGGGGCTGCGGGTCCCCAGGAGCCAGGCCGAGCCCTACACCTTGGCAAGTGCACTGGCTTCAGAAGGTGGGAAGGCCGCCATGGGGTACGGGCCAGGACCCACGAAGGGCAGGCGCCATGCTGGCTGCTTAGCCACGGCAGGGAGGAGAGCCGTGAAGGGGGACCCCCCAAAGGACAGTGTCGGGGGAGGGGCATCCCCGTATTGCCCCGATGACGGTGGGCGGGGGAGGGGTGGCCGGCATGGATGGACAGTGGGTGTGGGGACCTCCACAGTCTCTGTAAGAGCTCATGCCGCCTACCCGCCCCTTCCTCCCCCTTCCCCGGCCAGGCGCGTCCAGAAGCGCCTGGGGCAGCCACCCAAGGCTGACCGTCCTCTGGCTCGGGGCCAGGCCGGCCTCACGTTGTCTTCAGACTGGGCATCGGAGCGGGCATCGGGCAGGTGGCCCTCCAAGTCTCGTTCTTTCTGTGCCTCTGCAAATGGGACCGGAGGGTAGGCCCGGGAACCGAGGGCTCAGTCCCGGATGGGCCTGGGCGATGTGAGGCCAGCCGCACGGCGGGAGCGGGAGGGAGCCACCGCCTGCAGGATGTCGGCAGGCGGGTGGTGCGGTAACGGGCCAGCGGCCGTCCTGGGTTCCGGGTGACTCGGTGGGGGATGACCCATTTAACCGGCTCACAACAAACACAGCTGTTCAGTGGAGTGGAAGGCCAGCAGTCCCCCCCACCCCAGCCCTGGCCCTGTGCATCCTGGGCATCGCAGCACCCAGGAAAGTCGAGGGAGGAGGAGTCCTCCCCCTCACTGTGCAGACAGGGAAACTGAGGCAGCGCTGCGTGGGGCTGAGTCTGTCTCCCGGCCACCAGTGGTGCCCCTTCCTGCCCTCGGCACCTCAGCTCCCGTGTGCCCCGGTGAGGTGGGGGGCTCCCTCGGGCCGCCGGGTGGGGCTTTGCCACATGCCCTCCCCCCACCAGTGCACCAAGACCTGCGGCGTGGGCGTGCGGGTGCGGGACGTCAAGTGCTACCAGGGGACCGACATCGTCCGAGGCTGCGACCCCCTGGTGAAGCCCGTCGGCAGGCAGGCCTGCGACCTGCAGCCCTGTCCCACGGAGCCCCCAGGTGAGCAGCCGGGAGGCCGAGAAGGCCCAGGGCAGGCAGGGGCTTCCCGCGGAGGCGCGGGCGGAGCCAGGCCCTGAAGGATGACCGGAGGTCAGCTCGAGGACCAGGTGGGTTAATAGCCATGGAGACTGGTACCTGTCGTGTCGGAGAGCGAAGGGTCCCAGCCGCTGGGAGGTGAGGCGGGGAAGGGCTGCAGGTGAGGCCAGACAGGGGCTCCAGGCCCCCAGGAGCCATGCTCAGGCATGCACCTTGCAAAGGGCATCCCAGCTGGGAAGGAGGAGGGCGGCTGTGCAGGGGGTGGGGTCGGAATCCAGGACGACTCAGCTGCACAGCCCCGGGCTGGGCACACCCGAGGAGGTGCTGGGCTCCCGGAGGCAGGTGATGAGCTCTGCTTTGGACCTGTTGAGTGGAGGGGTCACCGGCGGGCCTCCCCGGGATACTCTGGGGGTGAGATCAGTGGCTCTTCTAAATCCTGGCTCCTGGACATCACCCCTCTCTGTGCACGGACTGAACCAGTGGGTGGAGTCAGTGACGTCCCTAGGGAGCGGTGGCAGCAGGGACCTGAGTGCCTGCAGCTGGGCGGGAGGTCCATTGCTCCTGTGCCTGGGGATGTGCACGTATGGGCCACCTGTCCCCAGGTGCTCCGCCACCCAGGGCCACCTCTGCGCAGACCTCGTTCCCTCAGTCAAGGAGGAGAGGCGGGGTGGGACGGGGCGGGGGCGGGGGCGTGGTGTGGAGGTGGGCGTGGCACGGAGGGGTGGGGCCTGGAGGTGGGTGGGGCCTGGAGGTGGGCGGGGCAGCTGGGGAGGTGGGGCAGGAGGAGGTTCTGTCCTGATGCCCAGGCCCCTCCACTGTGTTCCTTCCCCAGATGACAGCTGCCAGGACCAGCCAGGCACCAACTGCGCCCTGGCCATCAAGGTGAACCTCTGTGGCCACTGGTACTATAGCAAGGCGTGCTGCCGCTCCTGCAGGCCCCCCCACTCCTAGGCCTGGCAGCCGCTGCCCTCAGGGACCCGAGCGCCCCGCCCCCGGGGCCACCGCAGCTTCCGAGGCTGCCCACGGACACCCCTCCTGCAGGGCGCCCCAGGCTGTGAAGACGTGACACTGAGCCCTGCTCTCCCCCTGGCCCGGGGAAGGAGAGCCCCGGAGTGCCCGCTGGCCTCCCCGGACGGGGCCGCCGCGGCTGTGGGCAGGGTTCTGAGCCCAAGCGAGGTGTGTCTGCGGCCCCACCCCCAGCACCCCGGCCAGCACCCAGCGCCTAAGGGGGCCCAGCGGCCGGAGCCCAGGGGTGCAGGTGGCCGCCTGCCCGCTGCCCCCTCCCTGCCGGCCTAGGAAGGCCCTCTCTGCCTCCAGGCCAGGTGCCGCAGCCGGGAGGGCAGGTGCGGCCTGGGATGCGGTCCTGGCTGGCGGGCCCCCAACTCCCAGAGGAACCTCTGTCTCCCCACGCAGTGCCCGTTGCCCCCCCCCCAGGGGACGCTCGTGTGCACGGAGGGGCCCGCCGCACTTTACGCCCGGGGAGAGGCGCTTGCACTCATGGTGTCCCTGTAATGTCGCCTCCTCTGTACGTTAATAAAGGGGCGTGTTTATGGCGGCACCTGAGCTCTCGGTGGCTCCTGCGGGGAGGCGGGGCACCGTGAGCTCTCCGTGGCTCCTGAAGGGGCGGGGCAGCGGGGGGCCTTGCAGAGCCAAGGGAGGCTGTCTGCTCACCCCTTCGTGAAGATGTGCTGAGGCTTTGGTCCGGGGACCGGGCTGGGGCTGGGGCTGGGGGCCAGGCTGCCAAGGCACCCCCAGGACATGACAGCAAGGTGGAGGAAACAGACGAGGCGTCTGAGTGGGGGGCCTGCAGCGAGGGGGTTCAGGGGGCTTCAGGACTGGGACGCTGGAGTCAGAATCCAGGCGAGTTCTGGGGCCTGTCAGCGCTGGGGACCTGGGGCTGGGAGCCTGGAGACCCCTGGGAGGACCTGGGGTTGCCTGCAGGGTCCTGGCAGGACAGGGGTGGGGCGCCTAGCAGGAATCCTGCAACCTGACCCTCAGGAGAAAAGCACCCACCTCAGGATGTGTTGGGCAAGACAGAGGAGACGAGGCAGGTGGATGGGGGCCCACCCTGAATGCTCAGAAGTATCCGTCGCTACTGCTTCTGGACCTCACAGGACTACTTAACCTGGACTTTGGGTGTAGGGCCACAGGAGGGCTTCTGGGGGGAGGTGATATTTAGGCTGGTCCCAGAGGAAAGGGTAAGGAAGCGTGTAGAGATGAGGAACCGGCCTGCACAGCGCCCCAAAGGAGAGGCGGGGTGTGTCCAGGAAACTGAAAGCAGCAGGACAGGGGTGGGGCCACCTGCGGCGGAAGGGCGGGGTTCCGCGGGGAGGGAGGGCCTGGGGCCACCTGCGGCGGGAGGGCGGGGTTCCGCGTGGCCGCAGATGCCGCGGAGGCGCAGGCAGCAGCACGGCAGGTGGCGCCTCCCTGCGACGTGGGGCCGGCCTGTCTCCACACGGGACCGGAGCGGGGGGCCGCCACGCAGTGCTTAGGGGGGCGTGACAGGGACATTGACGGCTCACTGAGGACCGCGGGGGTGGGCTTGTTCAAGGTCACCAGCTCGCTCCCGGCAGGTGACTCCCTGTAACCCACGGCTCCGCCCCCCACTCCACCCCCAGCGCCCCACCCCGGTGCCCCTTTGTTGCCCCCCCTCCTCCTCCCACCCCCTTTTCTTCTCTCCTATGTCCTTCCTGCCCGTCCTCCCTTCTGCCAACGCCTACTGTGCGCTTCGTGTATGCAGGCTCTGCGCCCAGGGCTTTAGCCACGCCATCTCGTTTCCTCTCCCCAAAAGCCATGTTAGTGTCATAACCAGCCCCCTGTGTTGATGCCCGAGACACCAGCCTCCTGCCCCAGGTAACTCAGCCCGTCACCCACAACCACCGGGAGCTCGCAGGTTAGGTCAGCGGTTCCCAGTCTTGGAAGGTGGACACGGCCACCGCTGGAAACTTGTAAACAAATGCGGCCACCTCTCTGGGAGGAGCCCTGACCCCAAGGGCTGGACAGGAGAGCCAAGGTTGGCTCTGCCCGGCACTGGGCTGGACACAGCCCTTCCCAGAAAGTTCTGGAGAGAGGCGTGGGCCGGGGGGACCGCAGACAGCAGGGTGGTGTGTCGGGATAAGTTTTATTGGCTTCTGCCGTTCCCAGGGAGCAGGGAGCTCCCCGCAGCCCCCACGTGGAGCCTAGTGAATTCACGTGGATGACGCTTATTTCACTTCGAATTGATCTATGAATCTATACAGAGGATAAGACCAGCAAAGGAAACAGGAAAACAGAACAGCCACAGGAAGTGCCACCTCCCGGCCCTCGCCCCCCCCCTCCCCCCAAGCGAATGCATGGGACACAAACTCGTGGGGTTCACACGGAAGTGGGGGGTGTGAGCGGGGCTCTGGGAAGCTCCGGGGCGAGTTCTATTGGCATGTCCCAACTGGGGCAGGAGGAAGAGGGGAAAAGTCGAGAACGCTAAAAACAGCAAGTCTTCGGCCACTGCCAGCGGGTCCAGTCCAGCCCACAGAGCGGCTCATGCTGCCCGTGGCTTGCGGAGTGTCACTTGCCCTCAAAGGCTCGTCTTGGCGGGGGGCAGGGGGCTGGGAGCTCGGTCCTTCCCGCTGGGCTCACGAGGGCGCACCCCACCCCGGGCTCCGTGGCGGGTCCAGCGGAGAGCAGGCCCTCCCCCCCCCCCGGAGACCCCCTGCTGGGAGCTGGTGGGGAGGGGCTCGGTGGAAGTCTCCACGCAGGGCAGCGCAGGGCTGCCTGGGCCTCGCTCGCGGCTCCTCCTGAGAAGCAGCCGGCAGTGGAGTGGCCGGGCGACCTCCCCTGGGGACTAGAGCTGACCGGCTCCTGGAGGCCGAAGCCCAGACAGGAGGGCCTGTCCCAGGTCTCGCGGGAGGGAGTGGGTCTGGTAGCCCTGGGTCCACGGCCCTGTGCACCCTACGACATGAGGACCGAGGGACAGGCCGTGCATGTCAGTGTGGGCACCCCCGCAGCGAGTGTCTGGCACACGGCCAGTGGAGGCCGTGCGTCCCCCAGGCCCGGCCGCCCCTGAAGGTCGCCTTCTACGGGGCTCTGCAGGGACTCCAGCTCAACCTGGCTCTCGGCCACCTGGCACTTGAAGCCAGAGGTGTGTGGAGCGGGGAGGGGAGACACGGGGCCCCCTGGTTGGAGGCTGGAGGAACAGAACAGCTGGTCTGAAGTCCCAGGGAGGGCTCGCTGCAGGGCCAGCACCGAGCCGGCCACCCCTTCCTCGAGCAGGGAGGGGGTGACGTGGCTGGCCACGTGCCCAAGATGGCCAAGCAGCTCGGGCTGTGATGGGAGTCGCCTCCCGTGACGCCTGCACTAGCGCGGGTGTCGGGAGCCCGGCCTCGCTCTGCAGCGCTCCCCGGCACGCACAGCTCGCCTCTGCTGCCCCGCACCCGCCTCCGTGCCATCCTGGCGACCCCTGACCCCGGCTGCTCCTGCCTTCACTGGGCCTTATCCCTGCAGTGGGCCCCAGAGCTCCCCGAGGGCGGGACCCAGGGCCCCCCAAGCCCGGGGCCCCACCCCGATGTCAGGGCTGCGAGGACGGCCGGGCTGGGCGGGGGCCCGGACCCGGGGCGGGGCCGCTGTGCCCCGGCCCCCCTCCATGGCCTCAGGACCCGCGGGCAGCAGGCGGGTGGGCGGGGCGGCTCAGACGTCGGTGCTGACGCTGCGGCTGCGGGCGAAGGCCTCCCGCATGGCCGACAGGCGGTTGGGGTTGAGCGCCTGCAGGCCCCCGAAGGGGGGCGGCAGCTCCAGGTCGTCCTGGCCGAGGCTCTGGTAGGCCACGCGCTGCCCGCCGTTGCGCACGCCGCCGTCGTCCGGCTCCTGCAGGAAGAAGGCGGGCGGCTCGTGGTGGGAGCAGCTGCGGCAGAGGGCGCGGGCCTGCGGGGACTTCTGGCCGAAGGCGGGGGCGGCCGCCGGCTGGAGCGCGGGCCCGTTGGTCAGCACCAGGCTGCGGCTGGAGCGCAGCGGCGGCAGGCTCGGGTGCACCGCGAAGTCTGGCTCCTCGTCCTCCTCCGCGTCCTCCTGGTCCCTCTTGCAGCAGTAGTACTGTGGGCAGAGGGCCGTGACCCCGGCTGCCCACCGCCTCTCACCGCCCACGGGAGGAGGGGGCCCGGCCCGTGCGGGCTCAGACCCCGTGTCCCTCCAACCGCCACTTAGGGGCCTCGCTCAGGAAGGCTTCGCTCGGGTCATCCGCAATCACCGTCTCCATTTTATAGGAAACAGAGGCACAGAGGGGCCTCGCGGCCTGGAAGCGGCAGAGCCGGGGTTCGGGGTTCGGTTGGGCAGTCTGGCCTCGGCCTGGGGCATGGGCACCGGGTGTGGTGCCCTGGCCCCCACGAGCATCTCCCTTCCCCTCTTGGGCAGAGCGGGGCCTCGACGGCCATACGGGGGGTGGGGGGCAGGGACAGCACAGGTGGTGAGCGGCAGGGCCCAAGTGCTCACCCATCCTCCCCTAGCAGCTGTGTGCTGTCAGCTGAGACCCTTACCCTCTCTGAGCCCCTGTGTTTGGGAAGCCCCGGGCAAGGTCAGCCAGGCAGCTGTGGCCACTGAGCCCAGACGGGTGGAGTCAGGCCAGGGCTGTTTGCTTTGCATCTTCTTCAAAACCGGACACCCCACCCCCAGGCTTCCTGGGCCCCACCCAGCTCTCACCACTGCCCGGTACCTGCAGCCCGCGGCAGCACCCGCCCCCCCCCACCCCCGCCCTGTCCCTGCAGCCCGCAGTGGCGCCCCCTACCTGCAGCCCACGGCAGCACCGCCCCCCACCCCGTACCTGCAGCCGGCAGTAGCACAGCACAGCGATGATACAGAGCAGAATCACAGTCGCCAAGATGCCTCCGGTGATGACCACCGTCCCGGCTGTCATCCGCCCCCTTCTCCATCAACAGCCTGCAACACACGTCACCCGCCTTCCTGCGTCACCGCCTCCCCACCGCAAACGTTACCCGCTCTGGTTTAGAAAGTCGAGGAAACACGCGGAAGGGGAAAATGAAATACCCCGCGGCAAGCACGCGAGAGGCAGGAGGAGTTCCGGGCCACCCCGGCCCCACCCCCACCCCCCGCCAGCCCCCGTTTTCACCTCTGTGCCAGGGGGTGCTACGAGCACGCCCAAGCCCCAGCTCCTGGGGGTTTGTGACGATTTCGCCAGCGTGCATTTCAGAGCTGAGAGTAGCGCGCTCTTGATGAACGGCGCCCTCCGGGCCGGCTGTAGCGCTCACGCGTTTGAACCTTACCCGCGTGCGGCCCAGCTGGGCAAACAACTTTGCAAACTCCTTTTTCACCTTACAAGATCATCCTTGCCTTTCCACATCATGAAATTTTCTTCTGCAACGTAATTTCTAACCATACGCCATTGTGTAACATGACTGATCTTTTAAAAAAAAACAAAACATTTTTAATTGTGCTAAAATACACATAGCATAAAATTTGCCATCTTCACCAATTGTAAGCATACAGCTCCGCGGTGTCAACTGTACTCGCATATTCGCATCCTGCAGCCCATCTCCTGAACATTTTCATCTTTCAAAACAAAACCCCTTCCTTTTTGATACTCAGGCTGTTTATTTTTTAAAGTATTTTTTTAAGCCAATGTATTAATAAGCATTTTTATAGCTAAGCGATTGGAGCCATTTGAATTACAGAACTAATTCGATGACTTTTTCAGGGTAAAGTCTTAGACGTGGGGTTTCTAGGCCCAAGCACACGCCCGTTGTAAACTCTTTATTGTGGAAAATATGGCACAAACGGGAGTAGAGCGAGTGAACAGCGCTGTCTCCAGCCGCGCTCCCGTTAACCCAGTTCTCAGAACGAACACATTCTGCCTTGTAGCGTTTGCTGATGTCTGAGGTGTCAATATTTTCACGGTCGTTTGACGTGACCAAGGTCGACACCTGGCTTGCAGAATTCCTGCATGGGTAACACGTTCTCTCTCACGGACCAGTGCGAGCCGGCTCCAGCTCTCTCCCATCGCTCCTTATTTATTTATTTTATTTTATTTTATTTATTTTTTTGCAGGGTGATGGCTGGGGCGGGGGCGGTTGAAGTATTTTAAAGGAAAACCCCAGAGCATATCATAAATACTTCAGCGAAAAATCTGACAGATGAGGACTTTAAAAAAAAAAAAAAAACAATTACAACCCGGTCTGTGTTTAGCTTTCTCCAATCGTCCCCAAAATGACTTTTTACAGTTGGTTTGTTCCAAACCGGATCCAGTTGTGGTTGGTTCTTTGACTCTAGAACGGTTCAGCGCCCACACCCTCTCCAGCCTCTCCCTGCCCCGTGGCGTTTGTAGAAGAAGCTGGGTCACGAATCTTAGAGAACCTTCCGTGGACTAGAGCTGGCTGGGGTTCCTGGAGTGGCATTGAACACGTTCCTCTGCCACCGTCTTGTCCTCTGAACTGGCTTCCTACCATCACGCCACTGTCCGGGTCCCTCTGCTGTCCCTCTTGTCCTGATGGTGAGATTGAGTCCTGGGCGGTTCAGCCGCTGTTGGCCCAAGTCCATGGGCCAGCCATCCACCTAACGGTTTTTGCAGCCACTGGGGATCATTATTACCTGGATCCATTATCTCATTAGGGGTCGCAAATAGTGGCTTTTCAGATGCTGTCACTTCTCCCACGTGAATTAGTTGCAGCCTTCTCGGAAGAACTTTCCGTATTTATTACCAGTTATCCCAAAACATGATCTGCAGAGAAAAGGCGTGGAGGCTCCATCCTTAACTCACCAGGTTGTAAAACGAGTTGGCGTCCGTGACGTTAGGGGCTGTCTTATAGTATCACTGTGATCTCCCGATTTTTTATATATTTGCTGTTTCAATCCCCTGCAGCCATGACTCTTGTTGAGGTTCAAACGGTCCCAGTGGGACTGTGGGTTTGGCGGCCTCTCCAAGTCGGCTCTGGTGCCATTTTGATGCAACCCCACTAATCCCGGAGGGAGTGTTGCTTTCAGGCACAAGGTGTCCCGGCCCATTTTGCCCCAGACCTGGTACCTCGTGTCTCTCTATGACACCTGGGTCTCCTAGTGGGAAGTGGTGTGTAGAGCACATGGTTTGGGCAGTAAAGGTGCTCACTGCTCCTGGGTTTCTATTCATTCTAAGTTTTTTCAGTGACCAGAGCTACAGAATACTTTTCTTTTCTTTCTTTTTTTTTTTAGGAAGAGAAAAGTGAAACATGAGTCCACACTAATATTTTCACTTAAATGAGAGATGACAGGGTTTCTACTCGTTCAAGTTTGATGTCTATATGACTTTTACAGTGATAGTCTTATCACTTAATGACATACACTTCATTACTTATTTGCATTTTCCCATTATATATAATAACCAAAAAATAACACTACCAATGTTTTTACCGACAAGTCCGCCGAACTGAATTTGATATTTATTTGATCTTTTTTTTGGTTCTGTTTCAAAGTCACTTAAAATAATTCTTAGTATGATTTTTTCCACCAACTCAATACTTCCGTTCATTCATGCCAGTCGATGTTTATCTTTTCTTTAAAAATCGGTTTAACTTTGATTTTTAGTTGTGGAAAACATTTGGTCCCCAAGTAAAGAACATACACCCGGGTGTAGTCAGCGAAGTCTTGCTTCTACCCCCGCCCCTCCCCCGCTCCGCCCAGAGGTAACCGTTTCACTCGATTCTGGGGTTGTCCTCCCATTATTTCATTCTAAAAACACAAGCAAATATATATATTCCCTCCTCCCTCTTAAGCGGAAGTGGCATTCTGCATACACTTCTGCCACTTCCCTTGCCTCACCCAGTAGGCTACCCCCAGGGCCACCATGTTTTCTTGGACGCGGGGGATCCCCAGGGGTTCCTCCGAGCCACTAACAGAACCCACCCGCCCCGCCCCGCAGCTCGCCTGGCCAGGCCCCGCCGGTGGCATCTATGTGACTCTCCTTGTGATTGCAGGAATATGCAGTGAAGAACTTTGTGGTATGCACGTTTCTGAAGTTTTTGATAAATTCTGCCAAAGGCTTGCTGGAATTTGGGCCGATTTTCCCTCTTCCAGGAATGTGTGAGAATAACTGACAGACGGGGCTTTCGTTCAGAGACTCCAGGTCCGGGTGGGTGGCGGGTGGGGGGTGGGGGGATGAGCCCCCGTGCTGGAGTGGGGGTGCTGGGAAGGCACGTGGTGAGCTCAGGCTGCAGTCTGCAGGGTCACGTGGCCTAGGAGGGACCGTGGCCAGGCAGGACGCCGGGACCCCTGAGTTTGGATGGAGGGGGACGCAGACGTGTACTGACATGGGGGGTCTCATCCAGGCGACACTGTGTGTCAGAGACAAAGCCCAGTCGGGGACCCAGACCCCTGACAGACAGATAGACAGACAGACAGACAGACAAAGACGGAAAGGCAGACCCAGACATACCCGCAGAGATTAGACAAGGAGACACAGACTCACAGACAGCTCCGAGGCCAGACAGACAAGGGTGCGGACAGGCAGACCCAGACAGCCTGACCGCAGGGCCGAGCTGGGGAGACGCAGCACAGGCCACACACACAGACGGCCGGCCCGAGACCCCGCGTTCCTGGGCGCCTAGGGCGGCTGAGGCCAGCTGGCCCGCCGGCCACGCCGGGGTGCGGGCCGACCCGGGGCCCGGTCCAGGGAGCTGGGTCTGCAGACGAGGCGGCCGGCGGGGGACGCTGGGCGGGGGCCAGGCCTGCTGTCCAGATGCACTTCATGCACGTCGCTGAGGTGAGGCAAAGCAGAGCAGGCAGCTGCCTGCAGAGCGCGGGCCTGGCTCCCGCACTCACCGTCTTGCAGGCCTGGGGGCTCCGTGCTCGCCGCAGCCCGACCCTGGGGTGGCCGGAGGGCCCTGGGCGGCCTTTCCTAGTCTTCAGGGTGACCGTGGGAGGGCGGAAGAGGGACTGGGACCTGACTTTGCGGATGAGACGAGGCTCAGAGAAGGGCAGAGGGCCCCCCCGGTGACCCCGCCCAGCCCAGCAGCCCGTCAGCATTCTGGGGCACGGCCACGTCCCGGCCGAACGCCATGCGCGTCCCGCTGCCTGCCCGGGGAGCCCAGGGCCCCCTGGTCCTGGAGGCATCAGCGTCCACACCGCCCCCTTTCTGAGACCCCACACCAACCCCCCGGGGTTCAGGCCCCACTTGTGAGGATGAGCAAGCTGACCCTGGGAGGGGGGACGGGCCCAGGTCCCAGCTCCAGGGAGATGCGGGGTCAGGGTCAAGGCCGGATCTGCTGCCGGCATGTCTGGGCAGGGCTGTGCCCCCCGACCCCTGACCGCTGAGCCCCACGTCTCTGCTGAGTCTCACGCCTGCGGCCCCAGCATCTTCACAGGAGCACACTACTGTTGCCGATGGGTTTCGGGGTGCCAGCCTGGCCCCCTTTCTCTGTATGTCCGAGTTGCTGGCATGGCAGCTTCATTCGTACCCCCACTGCCACCTCCCAGGCCACAGCTTGCTGAGGGTGGGGGGACTGCGTGCCCCAGGCCGGGCCAGGAACTGGAGCTGGGACCCGGTCACATGACCTCGGGGTGAGACATGGGTGCTCGGCCCACAGCCGGGCTGGCACTTCCAGCCATGCGTGTGGACGGCGGAGGGGCCGGGCCAGCAGGGGAAGAGGACGGACACAGTGCCCCGAGCAAGCAGGCTATGGGCCCGACAGGGTTCCTGTTCCGTCCCCAAATCTGCAGGGCGACTCTGCGAACACGTCACCTCTACTGTGTTTTTGCTGTTTACACCCACAAAGATAGTCATGGTTCCACTTCATTGAGGAGGGACTGAGCTTGGGAGAAATCCGAGGTCACGCAGGCACTGCAGTGTGCCAGGGAGCCCTGCACCGCGGCCAGCACCCCAGCACCCCCGGGAGCCAGCCGGCTCTGCCTCCGGGTGGTGGTGAGAGAGTGGGCCTCTCGGAGCCCCGGTTCCGTCCCCTGCAGGTCGGGGAGACTGTCCCGGTGGGCGCGCGCCCTCCGGTGCTCCGGTGCCATCGTCAGCGTTCTTGTCCCTCTCTGGGTCCCCGAGGGCGTGTCGGAGTGGCCACCCGGGCCACGCGGCCTCCCCCCAGGTCCGAGGCACAGACGGCCCCTCGCTCCTGGCTCTGAGGGGGCCCCTCCAGCGGCAGGCAGGCTGGCGGCGGACGGGGCGGGCACCGGGCCTGGCTGTCAGCAGCCAGGGCTCCCACACCCGGCCCCGGCCAGCTGGAGCGTCTCAGCCTCGCTCTGCAGATACATGCACGCCCAGGGGCAGCAACGCCCGCAGCGGCGCCGGTCCCGGGCCGGCAGACGCTCGCGCCCCGGCCTGGCTCCGTTAGCTCCGAACAGCCCCCGAGCGCGACAGGGCCTCCCTGGGCCCCACCCCCGCCACCTCTCGGCCCGGCTGGGCCCGCCCCAGGATGCCCTTCCCTCTTCTTCTCCAGGGCCTACCTTACCATCAGGTCCCAGAGCACGCCTCCTCCTCCAGGAAGCCCTCCTGGACTCATTTGACACGTACCACAGAGCCTCCGAGTGCCAGGGCCATAGGAACCATGTCTCGTAGCTCTGAGTGGGGTCAGGAGGAAGGCTGAGGCCAGTGCAGGGGACCGGGATGGGCAGTGGCTCATTCGTGACCCCGTGCTGTGAGTCAGCAGACCAACAGGGGCCGGAGGCCGCTTTCCCCAACTCCCACACCTGGCTGCCCTCACTGAGCCTCTGACCTTCCTCCTGTGCCCGGGGACTCTGCCCAGCTGGACGCCGAGGTGACAAGCCTAAGGGGCCCGTGTGCTGCAGAGGGGGCCGGCAGGCGGGGGGACGTTCTGCCACATGCCCGCTGGCCCCCCGGGACCGGAGGCCTCTCTCTGCGCCTCAGTGTCCTTATCTGTGATACGGGTACGTCAGGGTCTAGACGACCAGTTCCTGCCAGCTCGGGACTTACAGGACGTAGGTCTGGGTCCTTGACCAGCCTGCGAAGGGTCCAGGTGCATGACGACGTCTGAGGATCACGAATACAAAGAAACGCCAGCCACCGGTCCAAGCAGTCAATCCAGAAGGCGCGCCCAGCGCAGGCGGAGCGGGAGGGCTGCGAACGCTTGGCCACGCGCTTGCCCAGGGCCTTAGGGGGGCGCCGGCCGGGCTGGCCCAGGGACACCGGTCCTGAGACTAGCTCTGCTGAGTGCTCGCGAGGCGACCGGAGCCAACGCCTGGAGGCTCAGGGCCGGAGCGGGTGGCCTTGCATCGGGGCACCACAGGTTGCTTCCTGGAGGAGGCGGCTCCTGAGCCACCCCGGAAGGGCGGCCATCGGGAGAGGACGCAAAGGGCTGTGGGGGGAGGGTCCACCTGGGCGAGGGCTGGGAGGCGGGGCGGTGCCCGCAGGCCCAGGGAGCCTGGTGGAACCGCCTCGCCGCCAGCCAAGACGATTTGGCAAGCGTCTCGCCGAATTGCTAATGTGCCCCCTGGGACCATAAACAGTTTTAAAGGTTTATAAACAGCTTCGCTTCCCTGTCCCCACCCCTGATTTTTACAGGGATAGGCTGTGACATGGGGCCCTCTGCACACCCCACTGTGACCTGCAGAGTCTGCAAGGGGTCGTGGGCGGGCCGCAGTCCTGGGGAGGGCCCCGCGTCTCCTGGGCGGGCGGGGGAGCCGGTGGCCTTACGGCAGCATGAGGACCAAATGGGACGGTGCTGGGGGCGGGGAGCCGGACACCGGCCCCCACCTGCCTCCCCCTCGCAGCCCCTCCCCTGGCAGAAGACCCCGCATGGCCGCCGTCTGGACCACGTGTCCTGCATGTGGCCTCAGACGCTTGGATGTTCCTGGTCGCTCTGCCCCGTCCGCCCCGTCCTCCGTGAAGACCTCGAAGCCTGTCGGCCAGGCCGTTACTCCCGCCCCTCGGCACCTTGCACAGAGCAGGGCGCCCGGCGACGCTGAACGAGGGCTCTGCCCGCCAAGCCCGCCGGCGATGCCCAAGGGGAAGCCCAAGAAGCCGAACCCCGTGCCCCCCACGCTGGCCGGGTCTCTGGCTCTTCTGCCCCTGCGACTGTCAGTGAAATGGGGCGCCCGGGAAAACGCAGCTGCCCCGGCCATCGGGGTCTGCGTGGGGCCCTCACCAAGCAGCCCTCCCGGCCAGGCGATGACGGTGCAGCTCACCTGCGGGCGGGGAAACCGAGGCTGGCGGCAGAGGGCGGCCCGCCGCCTCCCCGCCAGCCCTTCCCCAGGCCGGCGTCTCGTGCAGGGCTCACGGGGAGCCAGCGCCTCTCGCTCCACAAACACGGCTGTGTGGTTGTGAGCCTCCCGCGACCTGGGAGCCCGAGGCCCCGCCGAGCCGGCCGGGCGCGAGCGCACGGGGTTCCTGTCTAGACCTGGCGCACATTTGTTCCTCATTTCACGCTCCGCGGGCTCCCAGATTCCTGCGCTTGCAACACGAAGCGGGAGCCCTCGGCAGGCCGGCGGCAGGCGCGGCTGGCCTCGATGTTATCCAGAGCCGGCCGGCGGGGGCAGGGAGGCGGCAGCGGGGCTGGGGGCCGAGCGGCAGTCCCCACCAGACGCGGAGCGTCTGTCTCCAGGCTGCAGGCTCAGCCCAGCCGAGCACTGGGCTCGCTGCACGCAGCCTGCCCAGGTGCCCGGGGCCGGGGTGCTGAGCTGGGCCTGTGTCCGCCTCCGTTCCCAGGCCGGAGGATGCCTGCGGCGTGTGGGCCACGCTGCCCGGTGGGGCAGGGCTGGGAGCTGGCACCCACCGCTGTCTGTGGACGCCCTGAGCCAGCCCGCTCTGTGACCTGGAGACTCTGAGGCTTCCCCAGAAGGCCACGGGGCTGTGCCACTTTGCCAGCCGTTTCTGGGGTTCCTGGATTTCCAGAAGCTCCTCCCAGACCCCCACTGAAGAGCCCCTCGGGTCAGTGGTGTGACCTGTGGCCTGGCCTGTGGCTCACTGCTCTGGTCCCCCGACCAGCCCAGAATGGCTGAGCTGCGGGGCCTTTCGGCTCCCGACAAATGTGCAGAATCTACTAGTCGGGCCCAGGCAGAGCTGGGGAGTGGGGCCAGGGAGGAGGCTGGGGTGCGCTGGGGTGAATAACAGCGAGGCCACAGCACGGCGCTGGGGGCATCTGCGTTGATCACCCTTCACCTCACGATGCCCCAGGTCGCATGACTCCCCTGGAGAGGGACAGGACTTACACACCCGGACACAGCCACACTCCCCAGGCCATGTGGGAAGCAGGGTTCACATGCATCTCTTTGCAAGATTACCCCACCCCCACACTCTAGGGGTAAACTGGGGCTAGGAGGGTGAAACCACCCACCCACAAGCAGAAACTTGATCGGCCGGAAGTCCTGCCTTCGTGCCCCTGCCCAGCCCACGTGGACGTGGCTGCAGCTGGAGCCCAGGCACTGCGGGCTGGGAGGGCAGGGCCCGGGCCAGGCCCCAGGGCCTGGGTGGCTGGAAGGCCTAGGTCCTGGCCAGGAAAATGGAGGGAGCAAAGGTTCACCCCACTCAGCTGGCCAGAAGGCTCGGCCTCCCCACTGCTGGGGGAAAGAGGGTGCTCCCAGCTGGGTGACCGAGTCCCCGCGCAGTCACTGTCCCCAACCTCGAGAACCTTCGGGGAGGCAGAGAGTGGCGGGAGGAAGCCCCTCCTGGCCCCCGTCAAAGCCGCCGGGTCCCACTGGTCCTGTGGGGCAGCAAGCGGACCCTGGGGGCCCCCTGCCCAGGTCGTAGCGGTGGGGGCTGAGCCGCTAGGGCCCTTTCGTGAGGGGGGCTCCAGGCCGTTGACAACCCTCAGAACCTGCTCCAGAATTAAAGCTCGAGTTGTCACTGCCCCTGCCGGGCTTGGAACTCCAGTTCCGCTCTGCCCGGAGCAGTGGACACTTGGGGTGCACTGGGGCGCACCGAGGCGTGAGTCGAAAGAGGCCGGATCCCCCAGCTCTGTGCGGATAGTGGTTGTGGGGCCCCAGATTAGGGGCCTTGCCCATGGTGACCCTGGGTGTCTGCTAGAGTGAAGTCTGGACACGAGCCAATGACCTCGAGCTACCCGTGGGCCCCAAGGTGGTGTCGGAGGAGGGGGGTGGGCGGGGGGCAAGGCCCTGGTTTCTGGACGCTGAGATGACGGAGTCTGGCCCCGGGGCCCCAGCGGACCGCGGACCTCTGCTGTCCGCCCTCCTCGCGGTCTGCGACAAACACGCACCACGGAAGCTCACGGCTCGCCCCAGCTCTGCCAGGCCCCGAAAATACTGACGCTAGTGAATCCACGCGGTCGAGAAGCCCACTGTCTGGACGGGGGGTTCCTGCCCCTGCGGTCCCCGGGGGCTCCTGAACCGAGGTCTGGACAGGTCACTGCCTCCCTCAAGCACGCTGGCTCCCCAGAGCCCCACAATAGTAAGCGCTCCATGCTGTCCCTGGCACTGCCCTGTGCCAGGCGGGGTGCAACACCCCCACCGGCATCTCCAGTCCCGAGAAGAGCCTGAGCAGAGTCCCGTCACCCCGTTTCCCAGACGAGGAAACAGAGCTGAAGAGCTGTAGCGGGGTCACGTGGTCAGGGCTGGGGAGCAGCGGAGAACTCGGGTGCGCCCCCCCAAAGCCGGTGCTTGTCTTATCCTGCTCCCAGCTCGCCTGTAGGTGGGAGGGACGGGGCCCCGTGGGGCAAGGGCCCAGTGTGCCACGTTCTGGAGTCCCGCTGCCACCAGGGGCCAGCACAGTGCAGGGACACAAAAAGGGTCCCCAACCCAGGCGGACTGAGTTGAGCTGGGGTCCCTTTAGCAAGCCGTCACCGAACAGGCCCTGAGCGTGGGAAGGGATGGGAAGGAACGCGCCTTGCGCCTGTTCCCCCCCCCCCGCACCTGCCTGCACCCCAGTGTTTCCTGGGCAGGCCAGGGGCAGGCCGGGGGCTGCAGGCCAGGCCGGCGTGGGCTCCCCGCCAGGAGGAAGGCCGACTGAGACGCGCCATTCAAGAACTTTCTGGGGCTGCGGCCCGCAGGCGGCGCGTCAGGAAATTCGGGCGGGAGGGTGGAGCGTGAGGCTCCGGGCGAACCCCAGCCCCGTGGCGCACGGCGCTGGCTTTTCCTCTCCCCCCAGAAGAGTCATGCGCAGAAAGTGGGGTTCAAACCATCTTCTTCTCTTCCTCTTTTCAGCTCCTCCCTTTTTCTAGATGCAAACTCAGGTCCTGGCAGGCTCGGGGCTTGGAAGGCTTGCGGGAGGGGACCCTGGGCTGGGGCGCTGGGACCTCGGGGCTCCGTGTAGGGAACACGCGCCTGGTGGGTGCTGAGCTAAGGGCGCTGCGGCCGCAGTTCACTGTCACCGACCCTCGCGGGCGCTCCCTGCACCGGCGTCGGGAGTGTCCCCGTGCAGAGGCAGGAATCCGAGGCACCGAGGGAGGTGCGTCCGGGTCTGGCCTCCAGGGCGAAGCTTAGCCAGGATTCCAGGCCTCTGCCCATCACCACGGCTTGGCCCTAATGAGAGGCGCCTCTCCTGGCAGGCTCGCAAACCGTCCCCTGCCCAAGCTGGCTTCGGGTCCGTGACTGCTTCATGCGGTGCAGCCTCGGTGTCGCTGGGAATGTGGCGAAATGCGGAGCCCGGGCCCCACCCAGGCCCCCCGAGTCAGCCGTGTGCTACGGCAAGGCCCCCAGGTGAGCGACGGGCTCCTCCAGGCTGCACGCCAGGCTCACCTGGGCAGCAGTCAGACCCCTCCCAGCGTGCCCCGGCCCCGCCCCAGGAAGGGCCCAGGGACCTGGGCCTTT
The DNA here is from genome assembly GCA_028627145.1 of Eidolon dupreanum. Lineage (NCBI taxonomy): Eukaryota > Metazoa > Chordata > Mammalia > Chiroptera > Pteropodidae > Eidolon > Eidolon dupreanum. Next base: position 160,495,440 of record CM053509.1, on the reverse strand, counting down.
TAAGCTTCTCAGGTGGCCTGATGTGCAGCCCAGGCAGAGGCCGCCGAGCCGGGAACACCGGACACCTGCAAACGCAGCTGCTCCCTGCAGAGCAGGCGGGGGGGGGGGGGCCGGAGCCACCGGCCCCGCGTCCTCGCGTCCTCACGGTGCCCCAGACGGTGCCGGCCTGACAAAGCTTCGCCCCGTCCCCCTCACGAGTCCGTGGAGCTCGGAGTGGTCGTCCCAACAGCGAGGATGTGATCTGCCCGGGTGCAGCTAGCAGGGGCAGAGCTCCCGTCTGAGCCCCGCTCAGCGGTCCGGGCGAGACCCCACGTCCCCTCCACTTCCTGCCCCGCGGCCAGTGTCCCGCAAGCCTGCCTGCTGGTTCTCTGACACACCCAGCACTGGACACTTTGTCCTGCCCTTTGCCAGCCCCTGGCCCAGGCCACCCTCAACGGTCTTTCCCAAGCCACCACGGTTCATTATATACTTTTTCTTCTGGAACCCTCGCCGCAGCCCCTGACAGCTTCCTGCCACCCGGAGCCCGGCTCCATGCCTCCTCCTCCAGGCAGCCCGGGCCCATGCCAGCCCAGGTCTGCCTGAGAGTCAGAGAAACTTGGGTGTGAATCCAGGCTGATCCCCCTTAGTGTCAGGGTGACCGTGGACATCGGTCCCCTCCTCTTTAAAAGAAGATGTTAATACTGGTCTCCGGCTGGCCCTCCGCTCCCCCCTCCTCCTTCCGTAGGCATCTGCTGCGTGGCAGCAGCGTGCCGAGTGCCGTGCTGAGCTGGGGACGTGGCCCGCGTGGAGCCCTGGCCCCCGTCGGCCCACCTGCTGCAGCTCGGTGCCCCTTCCTCCCTGAAACGCTTTCCGGATCCGCTGTCCTCACGTGCGGATGTGCGTCCGGTCTGCCTGAGGTCAGAGAAACAGCCACTGGGAAGGGTTCTGGGCGGCCATGCCGGCAGCTCACACAGGCCCGGGAGTGGCTGCCACTCCCCGCTGTCGGTGAGGACGTCGTAATTGGAGCCCTGGGGAGGGAGTTCCGAGAGTGGCACTGGTTTGCCTAACAAATCACAGAAGCTAGAGCCGGAAGGATCATGCCGCTCCCCAAAGACAAGTGTGTCCCAGAGCAAAGCCCACACGTGTGTACGGGGGTCCAGCAGCCAGTGGGCGACATTCACAACGTGTGGCATCCGGTAAACGTGACATGGCACGCCAAGGGGCACAACCCATGACGAAGAGAAAACCCAAGCCATTGAAAGCAACCCAGAAATGGCACAGATGACAGAATTTGGAGGCAAGGCCACTAAACTAGTTATGGTAACTGCTGCCCACGTGTTTGGGACATTAGGGAACAATCGGGCAGCGGAAGGAGGAACATAGATGTTGAAGAGAATCAAATCCAATTTTCAGAGATAAAGAAGCCACAATGTCTAAGGTGAGAAACACACTGGATGGGATTAATATCAAATTAGATATTGCAGAAGAAAAGATAAATGAACTTAAAGACAGAAATAACAACTATTTCAAATGAAACAGAAAAAAGACAAAACACAAACAAACAGAGCTTCAGCGAGATGCGGGAAACTTCAAATGGCCTAATATATTTGTAATTGAAACCCCCAAAGGAAGGGGGGTTCAGAAGAATGCTTAGAAGAAATATTACCTAGAATTATTCCAAATTAAATGAAAACTGTAGACCTATAGATCCCAAACACTCAGTGAACCACAACCACACACACACACACGCACACATACACACACGAATCCAGAAAGAAAACACCACCAAAGGATGTTATAACTAAATTGTTTAAAACCTGAGATAAAAAAAAAAATCTTAAAAACAGATAAAAGGGCACAGACATGCAGAGGGACAGAGATAAGAATGACAGCAGACTTCATGTTGGGAACAATGGAAGCCAGGGGACAGTGGGCAGCCTCTTTAAATCACTGAAAAAAAAAAAAACACCAACCTAGAATTTTCTCTCCAGAAAAAAAATCTTCTCAAAATTAAGGTGAAATAAAGAGGAGGACAGTGTTGTCCCCCTTCTTGGTGGGAAGTCCTGCAGGGCAGGGCCCGCAGCTCGGCAGCTGGCCAGGTGTGCTCGCTGCATCTGTCAGTCGTACATTCTTATTTTCTCATTGGGTTTGGGTCCCCAGCGGCCCACACTGAGCCGTGGGTCGGGGAGCCTTGTGGGAAGCACTCGGCTCCTGGGGGGTGGGGGGAGTCCAGCTTGTGTTGGAGGAGGCCCAGGTGGAGGGGGCAGCGGCCCTTCAGGGGCTCCCCCCGCTGGGGACCCCAACCTCTTGGATGCAGGCCCTGCAGAGTGGGCACAGGGGGCGGGGCTGAAAGGCAGCTTCTGCACAGCAACTTTGCACCTGTATTCACCTCACCCAGCCCCGCAGGAGTGCGAAAGCAAATGGGAACCCCGTGTAACGTTTTTAAAAACAGCAAACCAAAAAATACATAGATTTTAGCTGTTCGCAAGGTAACGGGCGGTTTCCATGGCTACAGCGGTAAGCTGCACGTGCAGAGGTGAGGAGGTGGGTTCTCCTTAACCCAACAGATTATGGCACCTGGACAATCTCTGCCCGGAATCCAGGCCCTGGGCTGCTGGATGGGGAGGGTGGGAAGGAGGGGAGGGAGGTGTGAGAGAGCAAGAAATGGCGGGGTCCTCTCCCCCCGCCCCCAGGACTGAGCGCAGCGTCCACTCAGAGCTGCACCGTGCCTCGCAGCCCCCTCCTTCCTGCTGAGTTGCCAGGTACGGCTCCTCCCCAGAGCAAGCAGCTCCCTGACTCGCAGGCAGGGGTCCTCACCCTTATGCACAGGGGAGCACTGAGCGCCCGGGGCTCGGGTCACAGGAACCTCCACGCTGCTGCTCACCTTGGCCAGCTCCCGGGACTCCTTTCTGTGTCACCGCCTCGGGCTGCTCGGCACACACGGGGATGCCCAGAGCAGACGGCGGTGGGCCAGGCCGGCCCCGCCCTGTGGAATTCAGGAGTGCCAGCCCTCACCGTGTGCGTGTGCGTGTGCGCGCGTGTGTGTGCGTGTGTGCGTGTTACTACTGATGGTGAATGAAGAGGAGAGAGCAGGGCAGGGGTGAGTCGGGCGGCCTGAGATGGGCGCAGTCCACAGGAAGCCCAGCTTCTGGCCTGGGGCTTTCGGGAGGTCTGTCGTGGGGGCGGGGCGGGCGTGAAAGGGTGGGCGCGCAGCCAGAGGACCCAGGGAGCGGGTGGAGCAGAGGTCCCTTCAAGGGGGTTGGGCCATGGGCTCCTGGAATTCCAGCGTCCCACATTTTAGAGTTTTAGAAAATAGAAACATGAGAACAATGCGTGCTCAGAATCTAAGTGCTCCCACGCCCCTTCTCTCGGGGCTGGAGGGGCCTTTGGACGTCGACGATCTGACCCGACCAATGAACAGTAAGGAGACTTCCTCCCCCTGAAATCACAATTCAGCCGAGACGTGGGCCTGAGGGGCTGGATCCC
>CM053509.1:160473245-160491475 GCA_028627145.1 Eidolon dupreanum | reverse complement strand
GACCACTGATGAACGTTCTGGAAAGCACAGACCCCCGACCTCGGCTTGGTGACTGGGGGAAATGGCAGATCGCGATGGCCATCATCCTCAACACTGACGGGGGTCCCCCCAGGCTCCGGGGGGGTGCAAACTTTGCATGCTGGGAAGGTGAGGGGACAGACTAGGGTCAAATTTCGGCTCCGCCACTAACTAGCTGAGTGACATGGGCCAGTGGCTCCCCCTCTTCAGGCCTCAGCTTCCTTATCTGTAACACGGGCGCCTGCAGAATAGACCTCACAAATCGATCGTGGGGCAGGGGGCCGAGGAGACTTGGGGGACGTGAGGAGATGACGTCCCAGCGGTGCCCGGCCCCGTAAAGGCTCTGTGAGCACCACGTGCCTTCACTGTCACCGCTACTGGACTTGCCGCCACCGTGTGCACGAGGCCAACGCTGCTGTGCCAAGGGAGAGGTGTGTGAGAGACGCGGGGCCGGGCTCGGGGACCTTGCAGGCTGCGAGGACAGGCCTTTAACCGCCCCGTCACGGTGCACTCGCGGACGGCTGCACGGGGCGCGGGGCTCGGGGGGCGGGGGGTGCTGACGCTGGCCAGGCAGGTGAGTTATGAGGGGTTTCCCAGGGGCGGGGACACTCAGGCCTGGACGTGGCAGATAAGAAGGGTCCCTGGGAAGGAAAACCACTAGGACACGGGGCGGGAGGCAGCGCAGCCCTGAGCTCAGAGCAAGGGGCTGCTGACGGGGGGCGGGGGGGCCTCACCCCAGGGGACATGCCCCCCGGCTGTGAGCAAGCAGTGGGGTGAGCAGTCCGTCATCTGGCCTGACCCCGAGAGGCCCCACGGGCGGGAGCATGCCTCTCTGTCCCTGACCCCCGGGACTGGCCGGAGCGGGCAGTGGCATCCAGGTGGGCTGCTCCAGGCCCAAGCTGTAACTCGTGGGGACCCCAGGCCCCACCTCTCCCCTTTGGGGTGCTCTCCAACCCTCAGCCCTACATGGGGTCGACCAGACGTCCCCAGGAGTCCAGAGCCCCCCGTGGGGTCACACAGGGTCAGGAGGTCGGGCGGTGGCAGCTGCTCCCGCCGCGTGCCAGTCACCGAGTCGCGTGACAGCGCACCGCCAGCCTCCAGCACGGGGCCGACACGGCGTCCGTGAGCGGCCGGCCCCGCCCGCGAGGCAGCACGGCCGTGCGGCCGACACCGGCTCGCTGGCTCCGGTTCTCGGCCCCCGTCTGAGCCACACAGGGACGGGAAGCAGAGACGCCAAGAGTCCTCCCGGGAGGAGCGGCCCTTTGTCCAGCACGAAGAGAAGTCTGTCACCAAGCGGGAACGGGGCTGCCGGCCAGGAAGCCGGGACAGGGCTCTCTGCCGGGCCCTCGGGCAGTGGCCAGCCAGGTCGGGGGCACCAGGGGCCACCCCAGGGCCTGGGCGAGCTCATCATTTCCGGGACCCCGGTCCCCCCTCCTGCAGGATGGAGCACCCAGCCTTCTCCATCCACTGCCCCTTCCCACGGAAGTTGCCAGCCCCTTCCCTGAGCAGCAGGCTCCTGGCACACGACCCCACCCCCTCACAGGACTCCACACCCCTGCCCCCACGACCCCAGAGAGCCAGAGGATCTCCTTGGGAATAGCCCCTGTCCCGGGTTTTCGGGGGTCCCTGGGGAGGAGGCTCCAGGACTTCCAGGAGAGCTAGCCAGGAGGGATGGCCAGGCCCGGGCTTCGTGTGGATTCCTCAAAGAGGAACAAAGCAGACACAAAGCTGCACGAAGGTGGGGTCACCCGGGGAAGGGGGACGCCCTGCAGCTTCGGGCGGCGGGTCTCAGCCCAGGCCCCCCACCGCCGCCAGGCCCCAGACAGCCCGAGCCCACACACCGCCCCTGCTCGGGAGCCCCTGCTCCGGAAGCACCCGCTCCCTCCACAACACAGCACCCAAGCCCCCCCAAGAAGCCTCCCGGCCCAGCTGCCCCAGCAGCTTTGCAAAAGAAAGCCCCCCTTGACCTCTGACTCTGGGAAGGAGGCCACCCCCACGTCACCGCCAGGCATGCTGGGAGCCTTCCAGAAGGCGGACGCAGGGGTGACGTGCAGAAGTGCTCACACACTTGAGAGCACACGCCCGGCTCTGGTGTGGGGTCCCCACTGCGGCCAGTCGCGAGGTCAGCCTGCCCCCGGGGGCAGCCGCCTGGTTCCCTCCCGCCCTCCGTCCCCACCCTCCTGCCCGTCCCTTACTCAGCCAGCTCCTCCAGGCTGCGGTAGACGTCGTCGTCATTTTCTGCTGTCTCCTCGGACGGGAAAGGCCTGTGGGCAGGAGAGAAGAGTGAGGTGGGCAGGGGTCAGCGGCGCCGCCAGCCCCGGCCGGGCCCCCCGCCCGCCAGCCCTGCTCGGCTCTGCCAGGGGGAGCGAGGGGCTGTGCCTGCAACCCCGTGAAGAGACGGGGTCCCCATGACCCTGACACATGCACCGAACCGGCCAGGCGGAGGCGCGGCACTGGGGAGACCCACGCCCACTCAGCCCGGGGACACTCACCGCCACCCCCTGCCCCAGGCCCGTGAGGAGACCGAGTCAGGGGCAGCAGGCGGCTTCCGGCCCGTGTGACGCTCCTGCCCCCACGCGCCAGGGGATTCCAGAAGCGGGGTGTGGGCGGGGCGTGGCTGTGGGCGTGGCTGGGCGTGGGCGCGGGCACCCTCGAGGTGTGGCACCGCATGGGAGGCTGCCAGCTCACACAGCTGGAGGACCCAGGAGGGAATCAGGCGGCAAAGGGTGGAGCTTGTGGGGCACCGGCCCCTCCACCCCCAAGGAGAGGGCCCCTTGGGGACCGGGGACAATGGCGGCACCTGCTGGGGGGCTGCCCACCACCCACACTGGCCAGTGCCTGTGAGGACAATGGCACTCGCCTGCCACGCCCAACCAGCAGCCCACGGGAGCCTGGCTGGGGGTCATCACTTCCCGGAAAGCTTTCTGACCTGCTGGCCAGGCCACCTCCCTGCACGGACCGGCCTCCTCCCAGGAGCAGGAGCCACATGGGTAGACGACCAGGTGGCCAGGGCCACCAGTCTGTGCCACCAAGGGAGGCAGTCCGCAGCCTTGAGGAGCTGCCCTCTGCCAGCACCCACTTCCTCTCCTTGTAGGTCACCCCCGCTTGACTGCGCGCTGTCCCCTGACACCACCCCCGGGCCCCCAGCCCCTGCCGGATTCCGTGCCCTCGGCTCCCAGCCTCAGGAGCCGGCTACTCGTCTCTACCTCCGTCTCCCCCCTCGCTGGCCCATGGACCTGTCTCCACCCCCCAACGAAACCGTCCTTATCAAGAGTGACAGTGACCTTCACACTGTCAAACCCAAAGGCTGGGGGTGAGCACTCTGCAGTGGGTGAGGGACGGGGGTGCAGCTCTGCCAAACGCTGTCCCGAGGGACCGGACAGGGCGTGGGCACGTGGGACGGGAGGAAGGGTCCCCTGCAGCAGGCCTTGTCAGAGCCTCTCACGTCTGCACGAGACTCTGGGACACAGAGTGCGCCCTGCGTCTCGACTTGAGGCCCTTTTTTATTTTTTCCATGAAACTCTCACAGTTCCGTATTTGGGGGTGCCCATATCCGTGCCAACTGTCACTCCCAGACGCACCTGGGAGGCGTGAGAGAAGGGGATCAGAACCCTTCCCTGGGCAGCTTGGAGCCCGGCGGGAGGAGAACTCACAGGGAAGACGGGAGCAAAGGGGCTCGGGGTGCTGGGCTCTGGCCCCCCGTCCATCCACCATGACCAAACGTAAGCGGCCTGACTCCGGACCCAGGGGTGGGCCCAGCCCGCGTGCCCGGGTGCTGGGGGCGCAGGTGCGGAGCCGCCGCACAGACCAGATTCAGATCCCGCCTCGCCCTTCCCGAGCCTGCGTCCGCGGGGAGCACAGCGCCCGGGCAGAGCCGGGGTCAAAGGAGAGGCCCCGGGGTCTGCACCCCTCAGTGCCACGTGGGGAGCCCCGTTCGCAGACCGGAGGAAGGCGGAAGGTCTGCCAGAGACAGCACCCTCCTGTCAGAGCCGGCGGGGGGGACGGGGGGTGACGGGGTGCACCGCACGCATCCGGTTCTCCACGCCCACCACCAGCACAGGAAGCCCACGCGGCGACCCCTCGGCGAACCCGGCTCCTGAGGCCCCCTCCAGGGCCCTTGTCCCTCAAGGACCTGCACAGCCCGGTCAGGGTGGCCGGGCCAGGCGGGCGCCAAGGCCAGCCTCCGGGGGGGCGGAATCGCCTCACGGCAGAGGGGGTTCGCTGCGAGCAACGTGCCCAGCTCCGGAGGGGACGGAAACGCCCCGCAATGAAACCGGGCGCCTCCCCGGGCCCAGGGCTGCGTGTTCTGGTGGGAAGCCTGCTCCCAAGGATCTCGTGGGGGACCGCCAGCCGGGGCCCCTCACTAAGGGTCAGGCTGACATTTACTCAAGGGGCGATTGCGGGAAGAGGGGACGCCTCCTCCCAGCACCGGAGCGGAGGCCTGCGCTCCGTGGACAGAAGCCCAGGGCAGGGCCCGGACTGAGCCGGGAGCCGGAGGCCAAGTCCTGCCCAGCTGTCGAAGGCCTGCCGTGGGCCTGGGCCTGGGTCTCCAGGCCGACCGGCGCTCCCCGGCTCCTCCCTAGTGGCTTCGGGGCAGTGGCTCGTGCCCAACGGGGCAGTGCGGCCTTGGCCTGCTGAACCTGTCTGGGAGGGGGAACTCCTGCCTCCCATCACCATGACAACAGCATCCCCGCTGCAGGTGCAGGGCTGTGGGACCCTGAGCCCCAGGAAGACCTGCAGGCCACCGTGACGCCCTCGGGACGCCCTCGCGATCAGCAGGGAGGACCCCTCGCCGCCCCGGCACCACACACGGCCAGGACATCACTCTCGTGACATAGCGGGGCCGGAAACTGGCCCGGACCCCGCACGGCTGGGATCCCAGCGCTGCTTCCTTAATCGACCCCGAGCGCCAACGGCCCCGGCCCGCACGCAATCACGGAATGTGCCGAAGCCCGGCCAGGCCGGGACAAGGCCGTGGGTCCCCAGAGGCAGAGCGTCTCCTCCCCTTCGGCGTGCGGGCCCTGCAGGACCGGCGCCCCCCACTCCCCTGCACCCCCACACCGCCCACCCACGCTCCGCTCTGGCCAACTCCTCTCCAGCCTCGTCGGCCAATTCTCCTTTCTCCCGATCGTCCATGACGAATCACCGTAACCAGGAAAAATTGCAATCGGTATGTTGAAGACAGGTCACCGTGCTGGGACCACAGTCAAGGCCAAAGTCAATTCGTTTCACGGGTTCCGCTTAAGACTTTCTGACAACGAGGGAGCACGGGAATCCACGAGCTGGAGCCCTCGATTCTCCAGCTCGGGGTCAGCAAGTCCACGCCACACATGCCACCTCTCACTCTCCCCGTGCCCAGGCGGGCACCGCTGAGTAACAGCAGCTCCCCTGCCCCTGAAGCCCAGGGCGGTCTCTCTCAACACGGCTGTCCCTGAAGCAGCCCGGGCTTTCGGACAGAACACTCCACTGCGCCAGCGAGGTGAGGCGGTGGCCGGCACGGAGCGAAGAGGCTCGGGAAAGGCACGCCAGGTCGGCGTCCTTCCCCCCCATGCCAGCTGCTCAGCCTCTCTGGGCCTCTGGGCCTCAGGACCCCCGCCAGGCTGTCGCGGAGAGCAGCCGTGAAGCGGCCGATGGCTGCACCTTCAGGACCCCACGTGAGGGCTGCTACTTATAATTTCTGTGACCATCCTCATCCTCACCCGGGCTATCGTCTACCAGCCAACAAAGCTGATTTCTGGCGCCTCCTGAGGGCCCAAGAGCCTCCTCATCCAGAACATCCCAGAGCCTCGTTTCCATCCAGATGGACAGAAAGTGGGTGCTCACTAAACTAAGTAAGCCACAGGAGTGATTTCAAATCTTTTTGTCTCTCTCGTAAAAAAAGGAATCGGTCCCGTGGGTGGCTGTGCTTTCATTCCCCTTTCCTGCGTCTGTCAGCGTGCCGCTGTGCTTCTCCTCACGCGTCCCAGCCAACTGGGAAAAAACGAGAATGTCCAAGTCAGAACGGCCCAGCTGTCCCCGAAATCTTTACCTTTGTTCGAACATCCCTTTCCGGGCCACGAATCCCCTAGAGAACAGAGCTGCAAATCCAATTAATTCCTGCCACAGCCAAACAAAGACAGGGGGCAGCCGGGGTGGGGCAGAGCGGGAGGGGACGGTGCGAGGCGGGAGGGGACGGTGCGAGGCCTCCGGCCCGGCTGCTGGGGCTGGCCGGAGCTGGGCAGAGAGCAAGGGGCAGGCGACGCCTTGGTGTGTCCCCCACGTCTACTCCACCTCCCGCCTTTGTGCGTGCTCTTCCCTGCCTTCCTGTCCGTCATGACTCGATTCAAGCCCCCCTCACGTGGGAGGACTCGACCACTCTCTTACCCTGGGTCCTCGCCCACCTGGCACGGTGTCTGGCACCAGAAATGGACGCATAGATGGACAGACGGATGGACAAACGGATGGATAAATGGATGATCACACGGACGGATGGAAAAATGGATGATCAGATGGACAGATGGATGGATGGACGGATAGATGGATGTGTGGATGGATGGACTGACAGATGGATAGATGGACAAACAGACAGACAGGTGAAGAGATAGATGGGTGGACCGATTTGTGGGTTGATGGGCGGATGAATGAGATGAGTAGGTGCGGGGGGGATGGGTGGCCAGAAGACAGGTCGGGGGACCAGCGGGAAGTGGACGGCTGGACGTGGATGTACACCTGACGTTCTAGAGCTGGTCTTCCCCCTAAACAGCGAGTGGCAGCCGGACTTAGGTCCGAGGAAGCCCCTTCAAGATGGCTTCTGCTCATCCTGTGAGACCCTTCCCGAGGACACGTTTCCTGGTGCCGGCTTTGGGGGAGCCAAGCTTCCCACCCGCACCACTGAGGGGCTTACGGGGTGCCCGTGCCGGAAGCAGAAAGGCAGCTTCGAGCCAAGAAGTCCCCACCAGAGCCCACGCGTCAGGCGGTGTCTCATGCAGCCCGCCAAGCCGCCCCGGCGTCCGTGCCCCTGGGCCACGTGGAGGCGGCGAGAGGCTCGGGCCACTGCTCCGTAAGGAACATCCCTGCCCACTACGCCTCCCTACCAAGGTCTACTTCGGCATCTGGCTGCTGCGGCCGGCACGGCTGTGCCTGGGCAGGACGGTCCCAGTGCCAGGGGCGAGAAGTCACCAGCTGAGGGGCTAAGATCCGAGGAGATCGGAGCTCACAGCCCTGCACGAGGAACGTGAGCACAGTCCCTCCTTCTGGATCTCCCCGGGCCTCATGGGCCGGGCGTTTCTCGGGCACCTGCTCGGAGCTGCAGCTCGGGGCGGCCATCTCACCTGCCGGCCTTCGGGAGAAGGTGCAGCTTGAACCCCGCAGCACCCCTGTTGCCTCCCCTCCCCCAGCAGCCTCCAGCACTTCTGCCCAGCTGTCCACAGCAGCCCCTCACTGGTCCTGGCCTTCCGGGGCCAAAGGAAGGTTCTAGACAAAATCGCAGCGGCCACTGCCCTGCCGAACCCCTCAAGAGCTCCTGCTCACTCTCAGAGAGACTGGAGACCCCCAATCCCACCCCCACCCCTTTTCATCCCACAGAGACACCAAGGATAGTCCCCACGAGCCCCTGCCAGGGCCTCCCCTCCCCCAGACCTGCCCACTCCGTCCTCGGGGGACGGCCGGATGGAACGCAGCCTCCCGTGCCAGGCCCGCTGGCCACCCCGTCCCAGTGCCTCCGTTCCTGCCCCCACCCTCAGACGCATCCGTCCGAGCCGGGACCTGGAAAAGGGCAGCACGCAGTAGGTGCGCACGGCAGGTGACAGGCCAGGGAGAAAGGGGGGCGCCGCGTGCCTGAGTGTTCTGGCACGGGCCGCCCTGGGGACGAGGACAGGGCTGCAGCCGTCCCACCCTGCACCAGGCCACTTGTGAGCAGAGAACTGGACCTCAGGCCTCTGCACGGCACCGGCCCTGGGTCTGAGGCAGCCCCGGGCGGGCTGGGCTTCAGGCCTCAGCTCTAACCGGAACCTGGGAGGGGCCGCGGCTGGACGCCCCTTCCCTCCCAGCCTGCTCCGGACTTCTGGCCGGGACCCAGGATGCAGCGCTGTGCAGGGCCAGCGAGCGCTCAGGGAAGGGTGGGTCCCAGCCAGGGATTCGCCAAATGGCAGAAAACCCAGCTTTCTGCAGCCACCAACGCCGCCGGGGACCGGGGCCGAAGCCAGCACTGGCCCCTGCCGTGGGCAGCCCTGCATCGCCCTGTGCTGGAACCCAGAGGCCTGCCTCGGTCTCCCCGCCAGCGACCCCAGAAGGGAAGTGGGACCTCGGCTCGGCTGCCCCCGAGGTCAGCAGGCAAGGCCTGAGGCTGCCCCCCAGGGCTGGCGCAGCCAGGAACTGAAGCTGGAAGGGCCAGGAGATGCCCGGGATGGCCGCTGTGGGCTGGCTCGGTGCTGCGTCCGGCCCGGGCCCCTGACTCCCGGGGTGGCCGCTGTGGGCTGGCTCGGTGCTGCGTCCGGCCCGGGCCCCTGACTCCCGGGGTGGCCACTGTGGGCTGGCTCGGTGCTGGGTCCGGCCTGGGCCCCTGACTCCCGAGGTGGCCGCTGTGGGCTGGCCCGGCCCCTAATTTCCATCTGTCCCAGGGCTGTTTTAATGAGCTCACGTCCCTCGTGTATACGCGTGAGTCTTACTGCAAAACACGACAAGACTCTTCTCCACGTCTGGAAATGAGCCAATGTTGTTGCACAGCTGCCTTGCTAAATTTTTCATGGTGACATTTGCTGAAAAGGCAGCCTCGTCCTGCGTCCTTGCCACAGAGAGAAGCCAGCTTCCCTCCCTGGAGGGAGGGACAGGAATCGAGTGGGCTCCAGACCCAGGGCACTGGACACTGGCTGCTGCTGAGGACAGGGCACCCATGAATGAGGAGGCCACTGTCCTTGGAAGCCCATCCTCCCCCCAGTGCTAACTGGAGAGGATCCGAACCCCAAACCCCCCTGCCGGCCACTGGCCTCCTCAGCACCAAGTCACGGCTGGCAGGGGCTGTGGAAGGGCTGGGTCAGAGTCAAAGTCCAGCCTTGCACTGCCGCCCACGAGGCTAAGGGACCCCCCACCCCCACCCCGGTCCCTGCCCCAGAGCTCACTGCTCAGCAAAACCCAGACCCTCCTCTGTCCCTGTCCTGTCCCAGCAGCTCGGTGCCACCAGCTGGGCGGCTTAAAACGGCAGAAACCCAGGCCCTCAGGGCCGGGCCGAGCCCCACGCGGGTGTCGCGGGGCCGTGCAGGGCCCTGGGGGAGGAGCCTCCCGCCTGTCCCAGCTCCGGGTGGGCCTGGGCCTCCCTTCCGTGGGGCAGCGTCGCTCCAATCTCTGCCTCTGTGTCGCGTGGCCTTCCCCTCTCCCTGCGTGTGACACTTGCCCTTGGACTTGAGGCCCACCGGGCAATGGGGACGGTCTCATCTCAGAGGCTCTGGTTTAGTTACATCTGCAAAGACGCTTCCTCCCAGCAAGCTCATTTCACGGGGTGGGGGGCACATCTTCCTGAAGCCACCATCCAGCCCACGACAGCCACCGTCCCCCAGCTCACCCAGTGCCCCATGGAAAGCAGGGGCTGGGACATGGCGTCCTCAATCTTGGGCTGCTCTTCCACGCCCCTGCTCTGCCCCGGCCCTGGCCACGGGCTCTGACCCTCGGGCCAGCGAGGGCCTCCCCTTCAGAGAGCAGAGAGCGGCAACCAGGCTCAGGGCTAAGAAACCTGCCAAACGTCACACCAGCGTGCAGACCCGTCTCCCAGGCTGGCCCCTGCGGCCCCTCTGGCTTTGGGGCCCCTCAGCCTTGCCCTCAGGACAGCTGCAGTGAGCAGGGCCCAGTGACCACCTCCTGACCTGACAGTGACCAGCTGCCACCCGGCCCAGGCAGGTAATGACGACTGAACGAGAGAATGAGCGAGAGAACGAACAAGCAACATACGGCCGCTGCCTCCCTAGGCCCAGTCACCACCTGCTAGGCACACAGGAAGTGATGCCTCTGAGCCTCAGTTTCCCCATGTGTAAAGGGAGGGGTGAGGGCCTCCCGGTGTGGACGTCCGGCCCTGGGGCCAGGCAAAGGGTCTGAGACGCGGCCCCGGGACCCGGCCAGATCCACGCCCTTGCTGCCCGTCTCCCTGCCCGGCGTGGACGAGTCGTCCGCCGGGAGGCAGCGCACACCTGGGGTTTCCGTCAAGGCACAGGGGACGTCTGTCAGCGAGTGGCAGATGTGGGCACCCACGATGTCGACACCTCCCCCACACGATTCCAAACCTGGGCACCCAAGCGGCCTCGAGGGAGCCTGGTGTGACACTCGCGAGCCACGAATTGGAGCAGACGTGCTCCCCGGACGCATGCTGTCCCCTACGGCCTTCCATGAGCACCTCACGTGGAACGGTGACCCCGGGCTCCTCCGCGGACGGTCCCCCCCACGCGGAATCGGGGCACCCAGCACGACCTGCTTTGACCCTCGCAGCCTTCCGGGTGGGAGCCGGCAGACCCCACATCCCCGTCTCGATGCTGGACCTACTGCGTGCCAGGCACCTCACGACTGTCCAGGGAGGAAGTTACAACCGTGACCCCCCTGTACCAGGGAGGCCACAGAGAAAACCAACCCAGCGTCCCCCCCCCAAGTCAGCCAGGTCACTCCTACGTCCCCCCACCCGTTATAAAACACCAGAGTGCCTACTCTGTGCTAGGGAGCAGATGGGGCCTGACCGTATTGTCACCAGACCACGGAGGCTGTAACCTTAGCCACCTTATGGCACCACACTGACACCAACCGAGGTTCACGTGAAGCGGTGCAGAGGGAGGCTGGAGGGGAGGACCGAGGCCGGGTGCAGGACAGAAGGACGGATGGGTGGGTGGGTGGACGGGTGTGTAAGAGGATGGGTGAACTCACAGGTGAATGGATGGACAGGTGGGTGGGTGGAGAGGTGAATAAACGATGGATGGTTGGAAGAATGGGCGGACAGATGGGAGGACAGATATCTAAGCAGACAAGTGATATGTGGATGGAGACACAGATGGACAGATAGGTAGGTAGATGAACAGATGGACGAATGGATGGACAGATGGATGGGCGGGCGGGTAGAAGGACAGATGAGTAGACGGAAGGGTAGATGGATAAGTGGATAGATGATGAACAGAGCAATGGGTAGATGAATGGACAAACGGATGGACAGACGGGGTTGGTTAGAAGGACAGAAGGCGGGGAGGGGGTCAAGTAAGGGAAGAGAAGAAACAAGAATGAAAACCCATTAGTGCAGCCAGACGAGGACCCTGGAGGTAACGGACAGCACCCGCAAGTCCCCCTGACGGCGATCGCGAAGACGCGGGGGTGCAGCAAAGAGGGGAACTGAGCTCGTGTTGTCTTCCTGAGGACCCCTGCCCGCCGTGGAAGCTCCGGCTGGCTGTTCGCCCCCTGCCGGGCTGCCCCCCGCTTCTCCTGGAGTCTGGGGTCTCTGGCATTAGCTCCCGCCGACCCAGCAGGAAACGGCCGGTTAATACACCTTTGAACGAACACGCTCTTGTGCGCTCCGTGACCGCGGCAGAGAGAGGCACACGGGTGTCCCGAGGACCTCTGCCCAGGGGCGGGTGACGGAGGGCGGGAGCTGCCCCACGTCTGCAGTGCAGACGGACTCGTCGAGCGTGCCCTGGCCACCGTCTGTCACGCACGCCCCGTGCCAGCCCCGAGCTGAGCACGTCGCCCCGTTTTCTCTCAGTCCTGATGACAACCCGTCAGGCGCCCGGGGGAGGCCCCTGCAGGCCCTGGAAGCGGGAAAGGTCGAGGCCGCCAAGGTGTAGCCCACTCAGCACACGACCCTTCTGCTGCATGAAGCACCCACTCCCACCCAGGAATGACCCCATCAACTCTGGGACCCTTAAGCCAAAAGAAACACGACTGGCCAGGCCTGCCCGCCCGCCCTCCCCACAGTCTCAGAGCCGTGGCCCGCACCCCCCACCCCTCCCTGCACCCTGAGGGGCACCGTCCCCCCAGGACCTGCCCTGGAGCCCCCAGGGAGGATCGGAGGCGCAGGGCGCCTGCTGCCCGAGCCGGTGGGGCCTCGTGTCCACCTCCAGTTGCTACATGCCGGTGCATAAGGAGACACAACACCAAGGTGTGTAACGAGCGAGATCCAGGCCTGCTGCCAGGAGCCCGCGGCGTGGCATGGGAGAGGGGACGCGGGCACGCACACCCACACCACCTGACGCGGCTCGTTCCGCTGAAGCCTGGAGGCCTGGGCGGAGGCCTGGGCAGTGGCCTGGGCAAGACAGGGGAGGGGACCGGACGGCAGCAGCCGTGGGAATGCGGTGGCGACCGAGCCAGGCTGAGCCCTGGGCTTCAAACCAATGCCGTCCTCACGGAGCTGTCACCCGGCTTCTATTACCGACGGGGACAAGGGGGCCACAGGGCGGGGGCAGGCACCAGCTGGACAGAGGGGGCATGTGCCAGCCCACCCGTCAGAGCTGGCTCACCCCCCAAGGGGCAGGAGGAAAGAAGCGGACCGCAGCCGTGACCCCCAGCGATGCAAAGGTGGCCTCGTCCGACCACCATCCTGGAAAGTGATCCATGTCTTCAATTATGTCCTCCCAAGGCCAACACAGATGACGCCGACGCCATCATCGTAATGCAGGACACACGCTCCTCAATCTGGCTGGCCGGGGCGTTCACACAGCCCAGCTCGTCCCCCGCCCCGTGGCAAATCCACCGAGGACAGGTGGCCGAGATGCTTGATGTCACCAGGTGGGACAATTAAAACCATCACACTGGCAGGATAAGCCGCTAATAAGCATATGAAAATCGCCACTTCCTGTCCAAATCTCCTCTGGCGTGCACAGTCCAATTACGAGGAATCACGCCGGTGGCAGCCGGCAGAAAAGGGACAGCATCAGCCTGACCAGGAAACAATGGAGAGAGCTGGGACTTGTGCCCGAGAGAGGGGACTCCGGGAGCCACGGCCCACGTCCACAGACGCAGGGCAGACTCGGGGAGGGGCTGGGACTTCGCGGCAGGACGAGACCATACCTCGGTGGGGGCCCCTTTGAAAAACATGGAGGCCCGGGCCCCCCACAAACCCTCCGACTGAGACGGACAGTTGAGACGTATTCGCCTCAGAGGTCTCCGACACTTCCAGGTGATTTGAGGAGGAGGCAAGGTCTGGGGCGGAGGTCAGGGTCTGGGGTGGAGGTCAGGGTCGGGGGCGGAGGTCAAGTTCTGGGGCAGAGGTCAAGGGCGCGCCCGCCAGCCAGGCGGACGAGCTTTCTTGCTCTCTGCACTGGGCTCCAGTGCATTCTTGCCACTGGCGGGAAAAAGGGGACGCCGGTCGGGGCCGAAACGGGAGACGCCATCGGGCAACGGGCTGACCGGCTGCGGAGGCCGCTGCGCCTTCGGGTCCGTCACCCACTGGAGCGCCGGGGCGAGGCTCACGACCGGCCGCCCCGCTGCGGGAAGGCCAGGGCACATGTCCCCCACATCCAGCACGAGACGGGGGACGCTCATTTTCAGCTCTAGAAAGTTCCGTTGTGCTGAGATTAGATTTTCAGTTCTTCGAACTGAGAAGGGAAGTCCCGCCGGGCCAGGGCGGGTGTGCGGGGACGGGCCGACACCTGCCCACGACGGCCTCGCCTCCGGCCCTCGGCTGCGGCTGCCGCCGCCCCCACGCGCCTCCACCAGCACGGGCTTCTCACCTCGCAGCTCCCGAGGCCAGCAGTCCGAAGGGGACCCGAACCCGGCGTCGGCAGGGCCGGCTCCCTTCCGCAGGCTCCAGGGCGGAGCCCGCCCCGCGCCTTCCCAGCGTCCAAGGCTCCCGCAGCCTCTGGCCTCCCTCCCCCCACGCACTAACTCCATCCGAGCACACAGAACGACGTCTGCAGAGGACGGTGTGCCTGCCCCACGGGGGCCAGCCATTCGGAGCCGGATGTGTCTTTGGGGGTCACCTGTGACCCCGGCCAGCAGGAGGCGGACAGAGGAGGCCTTGGGCCGAGGGCTGCTGGGCCTCACCGCTCATCTCCGCCAGTCCCAGCCCTGGCCGTCCCCTCCCTCCCGGCCACACAGAGCTGTGACGATCCCCACCGGACCTCCCTCTGTCTGCAGGGCCAGCTCTGGCTGTGACGAGGACCTGCGTCCACACACGCTGAGCTGATGACTTGACATGGGCCGCCCCCCCCCCCCCCGATTCTGAGCCTCCAGCTGGCTCCGGGGCGGGACTCTGAGATTAAGTCTCCTATTCATCAGCCTCTGAGAAGTATAATTGGGTTTTTATGGAAAATCAGCTCGTTATGCAAAGTATAAGTGCTGTGAAAATGATCATCTTTTTAAAGGAGCACGTGGGGCTCCCATCCAGCCATGAAAGAAACGAGGAAGGCTCTTCAGAGCTGCAGGCTCGGTTTGTGGGTTTCTGAAAAAGGAAGGGGTTTGGCCAAACGAAAGCTCTCGATAACGAAAGCTTTATCATCACCACAAACGCTGTTAGCGAAGAACCCGCTCAGCGCTCTGTAAAGCGCAGTGACCCCCGAATGTCCGGCTACCTGTGGCCCTCCCGCAGCCGTGCGGTGGGCGACAGGTCACCCAAAGTGCTCGTGCCGCACGGGGCAGCCAGAGGACACTGCTGCCCGCCTCCCAGAGGCTCTGGACAGAGAGCACCTCGGAAGAGCTCTGGACTGGGGCCCGGACGAGGAGGGGGAGAGAGCGGGGTGCAGGAGACGGCACAGGAGGAGAACCGGTGACAAGGGCCAGGAGGGGCTGCAGAGGAGACGGTCTCCTGGCAACGGGGGGCCCCGACCCTTCCCTCCGTCTGCAAACACCGCCCCCCTATCGCTTGCTCCTCCTCCTGTGGGCAGTAAAGGGTTAACTCAGCAGACGTGGGGTGTCCACACCCGTGCTGTCCAGGAGGGGTCTGGTCCTAGCCCAGCTCCTGGAGGGACACTCTGGGCCCCGGGGACGTCCCGCCTGACGCCACACCGTGCTGGCCCCGGCTCCGGAGGGGCTGGAGACTGGGTCGGCCGTGAGGGTGGTCAGCCGTGCCGGTGTGGCCCACGCCCAGGCAGAACCTGGGCATTAAGGCTCGGTGGGCTGCCCTGGCTGGCGGCACCCACGTGTGCTGTCACTCGTCCTGCTGGAGGACTACGTGCCGCCCCACGACTCCGCCGGGAGGGAGGCCGGAAGCCCCAGCCCCGTCTCTCCGGGAGCCGGCCCCGCACACCTCTCCACGTGCCGATCTGAGCCCGTGTCCGTTCACGCTGATGGAGAAACCACGACCACGAGTCTACGGCGTGGCCGTGTCCCACGAGGCCTTCGGCCACCCGCCGGACCTGAGGGTGGTGTCGGGGACACCCGACACACCTGTTTCTGTTATCGAGACAAACTATAATGTTCACTCAGGCTTCTCTGGGCCAACACTGAGCTAAGCCTCATCTCGGCGAGCCCTGACGAGTCCCCTCCGGGTGCTGTCCACCTCACCGCCGTCTAAGAGGACACAGGCACAAGCCTCGCGCACAAGGCCCACGGGGAGGCGGGACGCGGGTCTCAGCCAGATCTCAATGCCCTCTGCTCGCCGTCTCCCTGGGGGGCGTCCGAGTCCGCGGTCCCTGCCCAGGGGTCCCACATGCTGCCCAGGTGGTTCCCAGAATAGAGAGGAAGGGGGTGGGCTGCCCGTCGCCTGTGCCAGCCTGCGGGCCCCAGGCCCAGGGGCGGGGCTGGCCGTGACCGTGACCATGACCGTGACCATGTCCGCATCTGCGTCTGCGTCTGCCCAGCCGCTGCGGGGGCAGCTGGGGGAGGAGCCGCGGGGCTGCCGGGGTGCTGGGGTCGGGGAGAAGGCTGGGAGGGAGAGAGGACCCCGTTTGAGGGACCGCCTCGCTAACCGGGCAGGACACACCCGAGGCAGACCCCGGGCCCGTGCCCCCCGCATTCCCCACCACGTTCTAAGCCTCCAGCGGGGGCCCAGCGCCAGCCGCAGACACCCACGGAAACAGGCTCTGGGAGCCTGCAGACCCGGTGGGAGCCGCCGGGCCCTGGGGACGGAGGAGCCCAGAACACCGCTGAGGAAGCGGTGAGGCCACAGCAGGACCAGCACGCGCACAGCGAGCTGGCTCGTCCGCCCCCGGGACCGTGACGGGGCCCCCGGCCCCCGGAGCCCCTGGCTCTGGGGAAGGTGGAGACGAGATCGCAGCTCCGTGAAAGAGCGAAGAGAATGAGCAACGATCGCGGCACAGCCCTCGTCCCCGCCTGCGTGTGCACGTGCGTGCGCGTGTGCATGTGCATGTGTGCGTGTGCACGTGTGTGTGCATGCGCCCACATGTGTGTGTGCACGTGCCTGCGTGTGTACATGCACGTGTGCATGTGTGTGTGCGTGCGTGCATGTCCGTGTGTGTGCGTGTGTGCGTGCCTGCGTGTGTGCGCGTACATGCATGTGCGTGTATGTGCGTGTATGGGTGTGTGTACATGTGTGCGCATGTGTGCGTGCACGCGTACATGTACGTGTGCACATGTATGTGTGGGTGCACGTGTGCGTGCATGTGTGCGTGTGTGCATGCATGTGTGTGCGTGTGTGCGTGTGTGCACGCATGTGCGTGTACATGCACGTGTGTGTGCGTGTGTGCATGCATGTGTGTGCGTGTGTGCGTGTGTGCATGCATGTGTGTGTACATGCACGTGTGTGTGCGTGTGTGCATGCATGTGTGCGTGTACATGCACGTGTGTGTGCGTGTGTGCATGCATGTGCGTGTGTGCGTGTGTGCATGCATGCGCATGCATGTGCGTGTGTGCGCGTGCGCGTGCATGTGCGCGCATGTGTGTGCATGTGTGTGCATGTGTGCGTGCATGTGTGCGTGCGCATGTGCGTGCATGTGTGTGTACATGCACGTGTGTGTGTGTGCGTGTGTGCATGCATGTGTGTGCACGTGTGTGTGCATGTGTGTGTGCACATGCGCGTGCATGTGTGTGGATGCTCATACGGACGAAGGATCTGCTGGACGCAGGGAGGGCAATAAAACCGCCACACAACATGTCATCACGGGCCCGGGGGCCACTGCACAGACGAGCGTTTCTGGGAAAAACAAAACCGAAACCTCGTGCTGTCTTCGTATCCAGAGACGACACACCTTTTTCTAACCGAATGGTCTTAAACTGTCCGTGGTACAGACCCCGCAACGGCTCCGTGGGAAACAGCCCGTGCCCCCCGGGGCCCGAGGGCTTCAGCGATGCTCTCGCCGGGAGCTGGGTGGCGGGACCGGGGGCTTCGCTCTTGTTATTTGTGCCCAGAGTGTGTTATACCTTTTTGTGTGTGTTTAACGTGTGGTTTGAAAACATCTTTCAACAATCCATCCTGTGTCCGACATTTAAAACAACAAGCAAAAGTCCTCAGTCCAGTGGAACATTAGGTCCTCGGAGTCCGGGACGGGGGGCCTCTGACGTTGACATCTGTCCAGGTGACACCCTACACGCGGGCGGACAGCGCCGCCCTGGGGCTCCCGCTGACGGGAGGGGAGGGCAGTGTCCCCCACAGACAGTGCCAGGGCGAAGCTCCCCCCGGAGCCCGACCCCGCACGGCCAGGCGTGACCCTAAGCACCCCGCTCTCGGGCGGCTGCTTCACCCTCCCGAGCCTCTCATTCCTAGCTGCTGGCTCCTGTCTCCCAGGGACGCCCAGAAAAGGCAGCTCTTACGCTCCTCCCCACCCAGACAGGAATCTGGTCCCCTTCAGAAGTCTCTCTGCCCTTGACCTGTGGCCCAGAGCCAGCAACGACCAGTCAAGCGGGGCGGCCCCACTGGCCACGTGCCCGTCCGTGTGTCGGAGAAGAGACGCCGGGCCTGGGGCGACGAGGGTCCCGGGATCCGAGCAGGACGAGAACCGGCAGGAGGAATTCCTGCCAAGAGGCCTGTGGCCCCCAACCGGGAAGGTCCCCCGGCCCAGGCCCCCCGCTGCGAACACGCACCAGCTACGAAGTTCGCAGCGACGCCTCCCCATATCTGACGTGCGGAGCGTGCGCTTAGGTGGGCGATGATCTGTAAACGGACTCGTCTCCTGATCTGGTCACCTAAACCGAAAGGGACTTCGCAGCCATCGGTCACGGACCTGCGAGATTCCCCGCTGTGAGCGCCCGGCTCTCCCGTCCGCCGCCCCGGACACCCAGCTGCCACCAACAGGCCGCACGCCGAACACCCACGACGAGAACGCCGGTGGAGGCTACCCGCTGAGAGCCGCCGGCTGCGCCCGGGCGCGGGGGCGGACAGGGCC
>CM053509.1:160448389-160472745 GCA_028627145.1 Eidolon dupreanum | reverse complement strand
GGGGTCCCCCCTCGTCTACTGGGCCAGGACTCAGGACCAGGCTCCCGGGGGCCTGGACACCAGCTGCAAACACGTGAGGAGGTGCTCATGGGAACATCCCACCCAAAGGGCCCGGCGCACCCAGGCAAGGCTGAGGAGCAGCCCGGCTGTTTACCGGCTGGACGGTGCCCTAGGAGGCGGCTCCCAGCCACGTGCTGCTCGGGGTCCTGGGGGCACGCGGGCAATGTGTATCCCTAGGAGATGTCATCGCAGACGACCCCGCATTCCCACTCTGGGCTGATTTAGTTGGACGTGTTCACTGTGGCACTTACGGATGCTCGAGACTTTGGCAGCAGCCGGCGAGAGAAACGCCGAGGAGTGAGACGGAGCAGGGGGAGCCCTCACGGGGGTGTCTGAGCCGCCGTGTACACTGATGTCACCGGAGAGACTTTGTTAAAACAACACGTGCTCATGAATGCCACACGTGAAAGACAGGGTCTAATTTTTAAAAATATTAGCTCCTTAAAGGGGACTGGCAGATAACAGGCGAAACGCAGGCGGTGGGCAGCGTGACTCCTCTTTTTCCTCGACTGTTTCTACGGGCACACACTCGTATAGTAGAGGAACGTTACACAAAAGAAATAAGTCTGCTGATGTCACCCCCCACAACGAGGGGCAGCCCCGCCCAAATTCTCCCATCAGTAAGATGTCACTCAAACCACGGGGACCCTCCCCTCGCGAAAGGAAGGAGGACATGGACGAGCAGGGGAGCCCTGCCTTCGAACGCGGACGGCACTCGGCAAACGTTGACGATGATGGATGGATGATGGATGGATGGATGGATGGATGGTGGATGGTGAGTGGACGGACAGATAGCTGGACAGATGAATAAACAGACAGATACACAAACAGGACCAGCAGCAAAGGTCCCACTGAGAACCTGCCTCCCAACCCCACTTCTCCATTACCAGAGCGTGAGCGACCACTTGCTGAGCGCTTCCTATGTGCTACACCCCAAGATTAGCACGACAAAATCATCACTCCTGCATGTGCCGTTCCCGCCCCCAACTCTCCATGTGACACTGGGGACTAGAGAGAGAAAGGACCTCGCCCCAGGTCCCCTGTCAATAAACGGCCACGTGAGAAAATGAGCCCAGGTCTGCGTGACCCACGCCCGTGCCCCCGTCTGCTGCCCCGCACACGTGCGGGAGCCTATGGCTGGCACGGAACCCGTACCCTCCTTCCGGCCCAGCTAGACCGGATTTTCCAGCCTCTCCTGCAGCTACCAACATCCACGCGATGGCCGGGGGCAAACATCGGCGGTCCACTCGCAGGCCTGGCTCCTGAGCCCTCCCAGCCCCTGGGGTGCCCTCAAAAGCCTTGTGCTCAAGGTGGCCAAGCAGTCATCAGCAGTCTCTGAAGGGCTGCGTGGAGCAGAGGCCACACACATGCATGCACACGCACATACATGCACACAGGTATACACACATGCACACACACGTACACACATGCACACACACACACATGCACACACACACACATGCACGTGCGCACACACACTCTGTCCACCTGGAACCTCCCGGAAGGCTCCATCGTGCCCCGTGCAAGCTGTCACAGCTCAGACCTACCGTCACAGCAACGCTGCCGTGGTCACATGGCTCCCCGTTCTTCTACTGGACCCGGAGGAACGCGGACCTAAGCACGGGTGGAAGTGACGCAGAACAACACGGGGGCCCCGGGCCACAGGGTGAGCCGCGGCAGGCAACATGCCGCTCCCGCCAAGCCCGCTCGCCCGCTGAGGCCGCGCTGCTCGGCTCCCGGCCCCAACGCTCTCGCGTGGTCAGGAACCGACGGGCAGGAGCCTCGCGGACCCGGCCCACGCCCGCAGACCGGCCCCGTCGGCCGGCACCAAGCGATGGAGACGCACACAGCCCGGCGGAGCCGAACGGCGAGGTTAGAGGTTAGAGGTTATCGGCCTCGTGTGAACACCTGGCCCGGAACCCCACCTCTCCACCTGGGCGTCCGCAGCCCCGCCGCTGCGCGTTCACAAGCAAATCTCTGCAAACTGTTTTCTCCAGCTCGGCCGTGCTGCCCCCGTGTTTCCTGTTTTCACACCGAGAGCGAGGTCAGGAAACATTTGATGCCGCTGCCTCCAGGACGACAAGCGGCCGGCGAGGAGTGGCCAGTGACCAAACACACACACGCGGCCACGGCTCTGAGCGCAGGCTCGGCCACGCCACCGCGAGGAGGCAGGAGACCCAGAAGGGAGCGGAAACCACGGCCACATCTTGTCAGGCTGGGTGTGAGGAGACGGCGCGAGCCGGGCCCCGGGCCCCAGGCCGGCTAGCTGAGCGGCTCAGTGAAAAAGGCCCCTAGCTGGGGCCAGGTGACAGACGGCGAGCGACTTTGGAGGGAAGTGCGTGGAAGGAGGGTCTGGTCATCCTTAGAAAGAGCGTCGCCCTCAAAAGCCATTTAGAAGAAAAGAAAAATACAGGATGAGAAAAGAGAGGCCCGTGGCCGTCTCGGCCCCGGCCCACGCCGCCTTCCTGCGCCCGAACTGAGCCCTCCGTGCGATCCGAACGGAACCCCCAAACCCAGCTGTGCAGCCGCGGTCTCAGCAGGTCTGGGTCAAGACCCTCAGATACAAGGGGCAGAGGCCTCCGCCCCGAGTCTTGGGACCAGCAGCCCGAAACGTCACGCCCGGCACTCTGTCCGTGCTGACGTCTGTTACGTGGATGGTGGGTGGATAGTGAGTGGATGGGTGGATGGGTAGATGGATGATGGGTGATGGTGGGTGGATGGATTAATGGGTGGATGGGAAGATGGGGGGGCGGGTGGATGGATGGGAGGGTGGGTGAGTGGATGGGTGGGTGGGTGGGTGGGAGGATGGGAGGGTGGGTGGGTGGGTGGATGCCCACACAGAAGGGTCTCTGTGTCCCAGTCCCTCCTGGTAAAGGAGGGGGGGACGACGCACCCCTGACAGCCTGTGCCCACAGCACACCTAGAGTGCAGCCTGAGCACCTAACACGCCCGACTCCCTGTGCGAACAGGTCCGTCCGTCTGCAGGTCCGTCCACCTCGGGAGAAGCGTTTTTGCAACTGAGAGAAACGAAGCTCGGACAGGTAACGGACACGATGGCGGTCTCGCAGCGCGGGGAGGGGCCCACCCTGAGCCCAGCCCCTAACCACTTAGGAGGCCACGCGAAAGCAAGGCCCCTGCACGTCCGTCCCAGCCACCTCCCCACCCGAGGCGGGTGCGCAGAGCAGATGCCGCTGGGCCCCGGCCCTGCTCCCCGCTCCGGCCGTCCTCTGAGTCGGCCCCTTGGGCCTCACTTTCCCACCGGGAACGAAGGGCTGGGGCTCGGGCTGGAGGTCCCCTGGCTCCAACCACATCCAGGGGTCCTGGGGCGGACTCGAAGGACCAGGGGAGCCCCTCATGGAAGGGGCCAACCAGAGGCCCCCAGAGACATCACGCCTGCGAACCAGACAGAGCCCAGGACCGGGGACGTGGGGACACAGGCTGCAGATGGCTCGGGGCCTCCGAAACCCAGCCGCCTGCTACTCTGAGCCCATGAGGGGTGACAGGAAGCGGTCAGGGGCCAGGCCCCGTCCCTCCCCGTGTTCTCCGAGGCTGGGCTGTGTCGGGTGGGAGCTGAAATTCCACTGCCCTCTTCCCTGGCGTGGCAGGGGCAAGCTGGAAGAGGAGGGCCGAGCGGAGGCCGCCACCCCGGCACCAGCCCTCCGCACTGCGACTGGCTGGCCCGGGCCTCGACACCCCCGGGCCGAGGCCAAGGAAGCCAGCCAACCCCGGGGCCACAGCACTCGGCGTTCCCTGGGAGCCAGGACGGAAGGGGCTGGAAGGCAGAGGCCGAGCCCCAGTGTCCGGTGAGGAGTCCGGTGCTCACAGAACATCTGCAGTGGGCTCTCTGGGGAGCCCCTCTACCCGTGGGGTCCCCGAGGCCTCCTCACTAGAGAGTCTGTGGCCCATGCAGGGAGGCAAAGGGGGTGAGTGGATAGGAGAGTGCCGAACCCCGACTGGACCCGGGACTAAGTGCCTCCACTGTGCCGGGCACGTGACAGAAGCCACTGAGATTAACTTGCGATCCCCAAAAAAACAGCGGAGAATCACAAACCAGGACACGATGCTGCAGGCCTGGCCTCAGGTCCTAAACCTGACACTGGACGTCACATCTCTGAGCCTCAGTGTCCCCACCCGGGGAGTGAAGGGACAACGTTACATGGGAGACGGCACGTGCCCGGCACAGACGCCCCGTGCCCCCCCGCCGAGCCCCGGCAGGCCTCACGATCGATCGCAGTGCCCTTTCCTGCTAAAGCCAGAGGCAGCTGCCGAAGCTTCCTCCACCCAGCGCTCCGAGCAGCCTCTCCTACCAAAGGAGCTGGCACCCAACAAGAACCCTGTACCCGCCCTGGAGGGCGCCTAACCCTAACCCTAACCCTGGGGCTGATGGTGACAGGCTGAACCACAAACCTCACCCTCCGGGCATGAAGCACAGGGCAGCTACACAGGGCCCTGCGGCCCCACACAGGTCACACAGCCACCACGGTGGCTCCGGGGAGTGGCCGGGTGGGCCGGCCCTAGGCCACTCTCTGTCTGCAAACGCCTGCCCGCCTGCCCGCTCTTCCGCCGGCACTCCCTGGTGTCACTCACAGCTGCCGGGTCTGCAGGAAGGGAGACGAGTCCTCCCTGGGAAGGTGAAAGGTGGGACAGAGGTG
Source organism: Eidolon dupreanum (assembly GCA_028627145.1). Lineage (NCBI taxonomy): Eukaryota > Metazoa > Chordata > Mammalia > Chiroptera > Pteropodidae > Eidolon > Eidolon dupreanum. The sequence continues at coordinate 160,468,033 of CM053509.1, read as the reverse complement.
TGGCAAACTGCAGGAGACACTCAGCCCCAGGCTGCAGGCGAGCTGCCACCTGTCTGCCCTTCTATGAGACAAGCCACTAACCAGACACAGCCCGGCTGCGTGAGTCACAGTCCGAAGGTACAGGAATCGCAAAAGCAGCCCCTCGGGGCCCGCCTGGGCCCAGCATGCCAGCTCAGCATTACAGACGGCACAGGGCAGGTCTGGGCCAAGCCCAGGCACCTGGAAATAGCACCTCTCCGCAAGGCCCTGACCACACTTTTCCCCTCCCTCTGCCTCATCGCGGGGACCTGAACCAGGTGTCTACAGGGCCAGCTCCCGAAGTGGGCCGCCGGGCCCACCCCCCGGCCCACATCTGCCTCTGCCTGGCACACTGACTCCTGCCTCAGATGGTGGGTTTGTCCACACCACAAATCTGTGGGGTCAGGACCATCGTCCCCACTTCCCAGGTAAAGAAACGAAGGCCCAACAGGTGACTTCACTTGCCAGGGACAACTAGAAGAGGCAGCTCCAGGGCTGGACGTGGTCTGACTGCCCCCAGCCCTAGCTGAGAAGTAAGACTCTCCACCTTAAACCTTAAAAGGCTGCCAGAAACAAGGAATGAATTCTGCTTTCCCCACCCTGTCCTCAGGGTACTGAGAATTGGTGCTGAGACTGTGGCCAGTCCTCCAGAGAACAGCAAGCCACAGCCCGAGGGCAGGGACCCACGCACATCCCGCTGGGTCACAGCCCTTAGGAGTGCCCAGACCCGCCCGGAAGCACCCAGAACCGCCTCGAATGAGCCGAAGCTCAGGCGAGCCTGAGCCCCGACCTCAGCCAGCCCAAGCCCCGACCTCGGCCAGCCTGGCTCTGGGCTCAGAAGCTACCCCACGCCCTTGCTGAATCCTCAACCACCCGAGATCACGTCACTGTTCCCCTCGTCAGACAAGGAAACGGAGGGTCAGAGTGGTCACCTGCACTCGGCAGCGGAGAGCGCTGAGAACCTGGACCGACCGATTAGAGCCAAGGGCCCTTCAAGAGGAAGCATCTAGAAGAACAGCCCCGCGTCCTGGCTGAGCCTCCCCCACGGCCCCTCCCGCCCCTCGGAGCCCTGGCCGCCAAGGCACAGGGACAGCAGCCCCACCCGGGGGTGCCGCTGGGTTTCAGAGCCGCTTCGCTGCCCTCCCTGATTAACGGCCATTTTAATGGGAAGGGGAACAAAAATTGTATTTTCCACCACAGCAATGATCTTTCAACACGCTCCTTATGCTGAGGCGAGGACGGGGGACCCGGTCACTAAGCGCGGGCACAAGCGGCACCCTGGGGACGTGACTCTCTGCCCGCCGGATCGACTCCGCGCCCGCTCCTCGCTCCTGGCCGCGGCCCCCCTGCGGGGTCCCCCGGCCACCTGACCCGGGCTCTTGGCATAGGGCTGAGCTCGGGCTGCGTGCACATTCCTATGTCAGCACGCCCCAGCCGCGCCCAGGGGCACCCGGGCTGACGTCCCGCGGGTGGGGCGAGGCTCGGGCCGGATCAGGCACAGGCGGCGGCAGCCGCAGGCACCCACCTGCGGGAGGACAGCCTGCAGCAGCCGCGACAGTTACGGGACGAGAGGCTAGGCTGTGCCCCCCGCCTGGCCACCTTTACGTGCTCGCCACCGCCCGGCCCCCCCAGAGGGTGCCTCCCCCGAGCACACCCTCACCCCCCAGTGGCCACACTGAGCTGCCGACACGCACCCCACCCCACGGCCCAGCGACGCGGCAAAGCCCACGACACGGGCCCCAGGCGCGTCCGGCGGGAACCAGGCAGGTGGATGTCCATTTGACCCATAATCGCTCCTCCCGACGTGGGGGGAAGGGGGACAGCACCGGGCGCCGCACGTGGGCCCCCCAGAGCTGCAGGGCCAGCCCCGGGTGGGCCCAAGTCACGAACGGGAGGGAGTCGGCGCCTGCTCTGCCCCGGACACGGGGCCTTCGCCACCCACGGTGGGCGGCAGCGGAGACCGCGGCGAAGCTTCTGTAGCAATGAGGGTCATTCCGTCCGGACACGGGGGGCTCCCACATCCCACGTAATCTCCCAGTTCAGAAACAAGAGCCGCCAGCAGCCGCGTGACCGGCAGCCACTGCTCACGCCGCCAGCGTCCCTCCTCACCGGCCTGAGGGGGCCGGCCCTGGCCCTTTACCCAAGTCCAGACGGCTGAAGCGGCCCAAGGGGAAGGGCACCCCCTCCGACCACCCCCCCCGGGCAGCCGGGGCACCTGCCTGACGGGCAGACTCCACAGCACAGCTCCTCACCCCGGCCAGGCCCGAGCCCAGGTCTGGGGGCGCAAATCCCTTCTCCTGCTGCAGATGGGGACACCAGACGGACCCCAGGAAAGCGAGGAGGGGCCTGCTCTGCTCGGGGCGCTTACCGGCCCTGCTGAGATTAATCCTCTGCTAGAACGCACCCCTGGACCACAGACCCCGGACCATGCACCCCAGACCGCGCTCCCCGAAACACGCTCCCCGGAACACACATCTAGAGCTCTCTGGTGGCTGCACCTCCAAGGCTCAGGCGTCTGGTTTCAGAGGGCAGCTGCGTCAGCTAGCACGAAAGCCTGCTCCCCGGGAATGTTCTGGAACCACTAAGCTACCTGGCTGGGGCAGGGTGACTCGGTGGGGTGGTCATTTTCCAAATGCAGGTCGGAGATTGGGGGGGGGGGTCTGAGGGGCCCAAGGCAGGCGCTGAGGACCCCGGGCCCCAGTCTTTGTCTCCGCAGCGGTGGGGGTTCTTCTTGGGGAGGGGGCAACCACAGAGGGGCTCCCTGGGGGCAGGTGCCTGGCACGGCCCCGGGACAGCAAGGCCCTGTGCCTGAGCGCCCTCCTCTGGGACAGGGGCGGGGGCAGGGCGGGGGCCATCTGCCAGGCCCATTCTGTGGGAAGTGACCTGTCACCCCCACGGAGACCTCGGGGACGCCCCGCAGGAACTAATCGTCCGGAAGCATAAATACCACACCCCAGGGATGGTGTCGGGGCGGGAAAGCTGAGCTCCCCGCCAGCCCCCCTGAGTGGGGAACAAAGCGGGCCTCAGCTGCTCAGAGCCCAGCCCCCCACCGTTCCCAGGGAGCAGGGCCGGGGCGAAGCCGGGCTTTCAGAGACGGGGACAGCTGGGCCTGGGACTCTCTGGGTCCTGTGGACCCACCGCCTGCAAAACAGCAACCGCCAGCAGCAGCCCCTGCCCACCGGACCCCGCTGGTCGCCCCTCACACACGCGCATGCCCCACACGCATGCCGGGCCACCGGAGTCGACCCTCCCCTCTGGAGGCCACCAACAGACCGTCCAGGAACCCAGCCCACGGGCGGCAGGTGTGCCGCGATGGGCCGGGCAGCTGGGCCACCATGACTAGCGCACCGTGACGGGTCATCGCAGCCGGCCGGCCCATTCTCATCCTCCCCGACGTGCCCACGAGCTGGAAGCGGGGTGAGCCCCGGCTGCAGGGCGAGGGAATGGAGACTGGAAGGCAGACACCTGCCCAAGGTCACCCTGGTGTGTCCCAGGCACTCAGGGCCCTGCTACGGGCTGAGGTTTTAGGGGCGACACCAGAGCGTGAGCCAATGCCAGGAGCCGGGGTGGCAGTTCCCGCCGTGGCGTTGGGAGGACCTGGCCTTGAACCCGGCCCCTCGAAACCAACGGAGCAGCCCCCGCCTCGGTCCCCATCTGTAATGAAGATGGCCCCACGGCTCAGTGGCCGTTGGGGCTCAGGAGCTAGTAACACTTGTGCAGGCACACCGCCTTCTCCTAGCTCCTCGCCAGGTCCCTCCCCTTCAGGAAAAGCAGAGGGAAAACCCAAGAGAGGGGAGAGCGTGAGGCCAACTGTCCCCACCCGGGGCAGACGACTGGCCGTCCCTGCCCCCCACTCCCATGGGGGGACCGGCAGACGGGCATGGAGCCGCCTGGCTAAGGACCCCAATTCCCGTGCTCGCTTGCAGCAAAACGTGGCCCCGTCACTGCGTTCCGGGGGGCGAGCAGCACGCACGGCAGTGTGGGAGCCCCGCCCCCCCTTCCCCCCCCTTCCCCTCCCGGATGCTCGGACCGTGGACGCAGCCGCAGAAACCGAGCAGCGACCTGCCCCACGAGGTGGCCACTCACAGGACGGTGGAGTGAGGGGCCGCGTGGAGCCTGAGTCTCAGGACTGTGGCGCTGCCTGGGCTTCTGGCCAGAGGGCAAAGGCGTCCGGCTCGGTCAGCGGCCACACTCGCCACCAGCCATGCACCTTCCCCAGCCGGCAGGGACTGACCTCTTTATAATCAACATACAAAAGTCATCGGCTCTCTTGATGTCCATGGGGGCAGTTTCTGGTCTGAAGAGGGGGGTCGACGAAGGGTCGAAGGGGCCCGGGCAGCACCAGAGGCGGCTTTTCCCAGGGGGCACCCCAAGCCCGTCCGCCGCCACCCTCCTGGGGTCTGGAGCCAAGTCGGGCCCGACCTGCTCGCCCAGGCTTCCCCAGAGGTCAGCGTGCCCGTGGGCTCAGTCGAGGTGGCCCAGAGCCGGACCAAGGCTTCTGTGCTGCTGTCCACGGAGGACGTTCTGGACACAGCGTGGGCGCCCTCGGCAGGACCTCACCTCTCAGGCCAGGAGCCGCAGCAGCAGAAAGGGCTGGGAGGAGGCCAGGTGGCCCTACGAACAGGTGAGGACCCTACCCACCCTCAGTGTCCTCGCCCACGATGGGGCGACAGGGTAATGGAGGGAGGCGGAGCAGGGGAGCAAGAGGAGCAAGGGGTGCTGGCGCTGAGGAGGTGAAGGGCAGAGGGTGGGGAGGGGTGGGATCCTGAGACCCCCGGGAGGGCCCGGCCCTGGGCTGAGTCCGCGGGGCCGTGCGGTCTGCAGACAAGGCCGTCCTGGCTCACAGCGGAGGCGAGTGGTCAGTGGGCCGCGCCGTGTCCTCTGAACACAAACGGGCCTCTGTTTATCCTGGAAACACGGGCAGGAGGCCGAGGCAGGCAAAGAAAGCAGACGCCCTCACACCGCAGTCCATCAACACACACTCGGGCAGCGGTGGATCGAGTCACTTCCCAAGGTCACTCGGCGAGTGGGTCCCGGGGTCACGGAAGCCGGCCTGCGAGGACCCCCACTGCCTGATGCTGGGCCTGGCCAAAGGGCGGCTCAGCGGGATCCCGAGTGGACACCGTCCTGAGTCTCCACGCTCGAATCAGTCATCGGAACAGGACAGAGACACGCGGAGGCGGCCGCAGAGATGGAGGAAGACGGGTGTCCAGCACGGGGCGGAGGCTGGCCGAGGGGAGGACGCAGGGGCTGGGGCCACACGGGGATGGACGCGAACGCCCCCTGGGCTGCGGCTCAAGGCCACCTGGATGTAAAGCCCAGAGCCTGGCTCAGCCTGGCCTCTGAGAACACTCGGCGCCTCCAGGAGGGAGGCAGGCGGCCGTTGGCTCCGCACGGGATGCGTAGGCTGGTTGATGGCCCCGGCTGGCGTGGCGTCGGACAGAGACTGCAAGGCAACCCCAGAGACGCCGCACAGACTGGGGACAGGGAGAACAGCTGTCCACGAGCCCGGAGAGGGCCCTGAGGGGCCAGCCTGCGGACACCTGGCCCTGGACCAGCCCCAGGATGTCGTCCGGGCCCCCGTCCGGGGTGCCGTCGAAGCCGCCCTGGGACCATTCGCAGGGCGAGCCTGTGTCCGTGCAGATGGCCTCAGGAATGGGGGCCGGGATCTCTGCTTCAAGAAAACCAACTCGCCATCACGTAACATGTCTGGGGAGGGCGGTGACCCCGGCGGACACCACGCAGAGCGCCACCTGGAGCACCAGGCCCCGCTGGCCCCACGCACCCCCCCCAGGGCTGGCGGTGCTCCCCGCTTGGGCCCCATGCCTGCCCCACACCGGGACTCACTCCACTCTGGACGCGTGGACCCAGCCAGGACGGCTTGTCCCCTGGAACCCCGTGCCGTGCCCGGGCCCAGGCCCCAGCAGGCGCTCAGAAAACGGGTGCCGAGTGGATGATCTCGTGAGATAGAGCCGCCCCGCACACCTGCACGTCGGGAGGTCCGTCCCACCAAAACGTCTGTCCCCCAGAAAAGACGGGGGGGCTCACGTACACGTCCTTGCCTGGGTTCTCGAGTCACGAAGTCCTTGCAAGCATTTTAGTTCCAACAGCCAAGCGCCAGGAAGCCAGACCCCGTGGCGGGCAGAGCACAGAGCAGATCCGTCCCGGCCTCACGCGGGCGCTGCACACGTGCTCCCTCACGGACCGCCTGCCCGCGGCGGGGTCGGACCTCGGACCGCCTGCCCGTGGCGGGGTATGACCACGACTGCCTGCCCGCGGCGGGCCCGAACGTCTTGGAGAGCCCCCTCGCCTCCCAGTCCAGGCGCCCTCGGCCACCCGTGCCAAACGGCACGCCTGCCCGCCTCGGGCAGAGCATGCACTTCATGAAGATGGTGAGGGAGTCACCCCGATGAACCATCTCCTGCTGGAGACAAGTCAGCCCTCAGAGGCTGAGCTCGGCGTCCTCCCCCGTCCGCCCTCCCCGGGGGAGGGCTGGTGGTGTGGCCGCCTCTTGAGAGCCCTGGGCCTAAGAGTCAGTCACTCCCGGGGCCGAGCGTGCGCCCTGCAGCCCCCCAGCAGGATAGACACCCAGCCCCTCCACCGCTGGGCGACAGCCGGCCCCTCTGAGCCTCAGTCTGCTCGCCTGCAAAATGGGTCCAGGCACCGACCGCCATGGTCACAGTCCAGTTTATTCCTTATCCCTGACGCAGTCAAGGGCAGGGACACAGCCGGCCGACTGTGCAGTGAGCTGGGGGGGCGGGAGAGGCCAAGAAGTGGTGCGACCTCGCCTGACCGCTCTGCGGGCCAGTCCACGGCCACGTGTGTCTGTGAAAAGCCGGGAAACACCGCCTCCCTGTGCCCCGCCTCGACGGGCTACACGCAGAAAGGGCTGAACGTCGTGCCCGGCACAGGCTGGTCCTCGCTAAATGCCAGCAAGGGGGAAGGACGGCCACAAAGCCGGCCGGCGGCGGGCTGTCTCCCGCATCGGACACAGCACGGGCCAGGGCCGTGCGGACCCGACGCTCCCACTGGGCGAAGGGGACGCCTAGGAGGAGATGAAGGTCACCAGAACTGCTCCCGAAGATTGTGTTTCTATTTGCTAACGTCCTCCTCCACCCCAAAGCACACATCGACTCCAAACTCTGTGTGCACGCCAACGAGGACAAGCTCACAAACGCGCTCTGCCCTACACCCAGCTGCATGCAGGGCGGGGACAGCTGGTGGCCTCCCGTCCTCCATCCTCACCTCCGGCCTCAGCGGCCAGGCCCCCGCCACTACATGCAGCCGTGCGCCTGCCACCTGGCCAACAAGGAGCGGTGAGCGGAGCTTTTTGCAAAGTGTGCTGAAGTGAGTCTATGCGCCTCCCTCCCCCGCCATCCCACCCACCGCCTGGAACAGAGACGTGATGGCTGGACCTTTGCAGCCACATCGGACCATGGCCTTGGGAATGAAAGCCAATGCTAAGGAGGCAGAACAGAAAGAGGGAGGCAGGTGGGTCCCTGGCGATTCCGCGATGCCAGAACCCCCAGCCCGCACGGCCAGCCTCCACATTCGCTGTGGGAGACAGCAGCTTCGTGTACGTTTCAGCTGCTGTGGTGTTGGGTGTTTTGGTTATAAACAGCCAAGTGCACTCTAACTGAGACCGGCTACACGGTCAGGCCTTCCGTGCAAAGGCACAGGACTAAGGAAGCACCACGCTGTCAACTCCCTAATTCGACCCAAAATGACCCCGCTTTACAGATGAGGAACCGAGGTCCCGTGAGCCACTTGCCCAGGGTCACGGGAAAGTAGGGGAGGGAAGTGGCAACCAGAGGTGCCGGTGCTGACGAGCACAAATGAGGACTTGGGGAAGTTGGGGAACTCCTGGAGAGACCAAGGCCGCCCTGAGGCGTGTGCGTGCGTGAGTACCTGAGTGTGTGTGTGTGCGCGCGTGTGTGCGTGTGTATGTGCATGTGTGTGCATGTGTGTGCGTGTGCGTGTGCGTGTGTGTGTGTGTTTACGGTCATTCTCGCATGGGACAGAGCCAGAAACGAGACTCAGCTGGGAGGGTCCTGGTCTCCCGACTGCCAACGCCCCTGGCAAACAACACGGGCCGCGGGGCGTCGGCCAGCACTGTTCTGACGTTTGACGACAGGAACATGTCCACACCTTCACTGTGCCCGAAAGTTCGTGTTTCAATAAGGAAAAGCAAACACAAAGAGCGCGCCTCGCTCCGGAGCAGGTGAGCCCGGGGACCTGCCCCCAGCCTGGCTCGCGGTGGTGCCACCCCGGCCCATGGGGACGCCCCGTCCGCTCCGGGAGCCGTCAGACCCGCGGCCACCGCCCACGCGTGGCCGGCGCAGCTGAAGAACCAAGTGTTCACGGCAGTTAATTTTTAACAGCTACAGAGCTGAGTGACACAGTAAGTCACACACATTCAAAGCGTGTCACTTCATCATGTCTGACACCTTCATGCACCCACGAAGCCATCGACACGCCCGCGGGTGAGCACGCCCACAGCACCCACGCTTCCCCCTGACCCCTCTCAGCTACAATGTCACTCCCAGCGGTCCCGAGGTCCGGCCCAGCACCCGCCGCCAACACCTTGGGTGAAGACACCTAAGCAAGGACTTGCCCTGAACTTCCCACACCAGCTCACCCCAGGAAGATGGGTCGGACTCTGTCCTTACTGTCGGCCCAGCCCAAAGGCCAGCACGAGACCCCAAGGTCCCCCGGTCGATGTTCACGTGCCAGGGGCACTGAGAGGAACGTCAAGGTCAGTGGAGCCTGTCAGAGGCTCAGGACACTCGGCGGCTCACCTGCCACGTCAACCTTCCGCGCCAGCCAAAGGCAGAGGAAGGCCGGGGGCAGGGGACGGCACCCAGGGGGCAGGGGACGGCACCCAGGCCGGACGAGTGCAGCCGGCACGCAGCCATAGACCCCAGCGTTCGCCTCACGCCACAGCGAGCAGAGCCCAGGGCGGTCTGAGCTGCCCGGCCCCGGCCCCGGCCCCGGCCCCGGCCCCCCGCACCAGGTTTCTGCCCCCGTCGGCCAAGAGCTCGTGAGAAGCGGGGTTCTCTGGAGCCAGCGGAAGCGCCTGGCTTGTGCTCCTGCCCGGGGTCCCTGTGGGCTGGGCCTGGGCTCCCCAGGGAGTGGCGCCCGGGCCCCCCTTCACCACAGCACCTCCTGGCACTGGTGATGACGTCAGAACCCTGGGCCCACCCCAGACCTGCTGAGTCACAGTCCCCTGGTCACAGCGGGACCCAGGGCTCTGCATTTTTAAACACGCTTCCCCGTTTCCCGATACCGGGGGCTTCAGCACTGGGTTTGCGTCACGGCCCAGAGACCCGTGTGCAGGGGCCTGGCTCTGCCAGCCCCGTTCCTCACGGCGACAACGCACGCACCTGCGGGCACAGCTGTGTGCGCCGGAGGGGGCTGGCCCCGCGAGGCCTCCGGCCCTTCCTGCTGAAAATGCCGCTCAGCCTGCCTGTTCCCTCCCTGAAGTGCCGACATGCCATCGAAGCATCAACAGGTGTAGTTCCAACCCGTTTCCAGCACCTCCCGTTCCTATCTTCCCTCTGGTGCTGACCGGGCTGCGGTCCCCGTGGCCTACGGCTGGACTGCCCCTCACCCGCCAGGCCTCCCGTGATCCCACGTCCCTGCGTGTCCGACAAGGTCCCGCTGCCCACTGAAGGGCAAAGCCACCACTGCACACACAGCCGTCCCTCCCGTGTCCTCGCGGCTGACCAGCGAGGCCGGGACTGACAAGAAATGGGGCTCCTGGCCGCTGAGCATCTCCTGGGCCTCGCCACAGTGCACCTGCCTGCAGGGCCGCCCCCCTGGGACCCGCCCTGAAGCCACGCAGCCCCGTGAGGGGCCCCTGGAACCCGGGCGCCCAGCCTGCGGACCCGGGGCCTCGCCGTCCTGTGGCCGGTGCAGCTGGCTGGCCTCCCAGGTCAGAGGTGCCCAACCAGCCAAGGAGGGCAAGAGGATGAGGGGTTTTCCCTGGACACCCCTCCCGTCTTGGGAGGGAGAAAGGGCACTTAGCCATTTTTGCCACCAGCTAAAATATTCCCATCTCAGGTCGAAAAGGAATGCAGGCCGCAAACGGCACAGAAGCGGAGCCAGGTGGCTGCGGCTTGTCCCTGAGAAGCAAAACCGTCTCTCTTGGCGTCCCTGGGCCGAGCAGAGACGGGCTGGCCCGCCCTCCGCCCTCTGACGCCTGCTGCTGGCGCCACGCCCGGGCTGGTCTCCGGCCGTGCCTGACTCTGCTCAGCTTGCCGGACGCGGTGCCAGGTGCTGAGGGGACTGCCAGGCAAGGGAGCTGATACCGATCGGCCTCACTACCTGCCCCGAGCCGGGCCACACTAACGCCGCACGTGTGGCCTCCCAGGTGTGAAAGCAGCAGCTCAGACAGGTAAAGGGGTCTGCTGCCAGGGGCTGAGCCGAAAGCCTCGTCCTGGCCAACCCCCGAAGGCCGTGCTCGGGCCTCCCCTCAGCCAGGGCCTGGGCTCAAGGGGCCAGGAGAGGAGCCGCAAAGCAGACCCGGTCCTCACCAGGCCTCGGTGACCCCCGGCACAAGGGCCGAGCCTGGAAGAGCGCTGAGGCCGGCCGGTCCGGACCCGTGCCCCCCGCTGAGGCCGGCCGGTCCAGACCCGTGCCCCTGCCACAGGCCAGAGCAGCCCAGAGCAGCTTCACGGGGAGGTGGCACCGGGCTGCCCCGAACCAGGCCACCGGCTCTGCGAGGTGACAGCCGGGATCGCTGGGCAGAGATGCCTGTGTCCCCTCAGCCTGCCCACCCGGGCTGGGCGGCCTGGGCACTGAGCCCACAGCGTCACGGAGACCACACCAACGCCCACGGGCAGGGGTCGCGGGCAGGGGTCATGCCTCCCCGGGGGCCCACCCTCTGGGCGCCCCGGCTGACAGCCAGCCCTCTCAGGGCCTCAGAGCTCAGAGGAGCCTTGGGTTGGCTCCCGATTGGGGTGCTGCCCGTCACCCTCCAAGCTACCTCTGCTGCCTCCACAGCAGGAAGATGCCGCCACCCGACCACACCTCCTGCTGATGACGAGCTGCACCCCCTGTAACGAAAGGCTCCCAAACTGGGGTCCTCGGAGGTCACCGACCCAGAGGCTCCAACTACCCCGAACACCCCCAACCGAACCCCCCAACTCACAACTTCCCGCCCCCTCTGTGTGGGCACACAGGTAGCAGGTGTGCATCAGAAACTCTAACCAGAGAGGTAACTCCTAATTAGTCTTTGATTAATTAAAAGTGGGAAATTAATTACTCGGTAGGTGTCGTCGGCTTTATACGCATAATTTTTGAAAGCACACAGCCCTGGGAGGGCAGGAGAAGGTATTCGAGAAGGTCCGTGGGGGGCCAGAGCCAGGGGTGCAGACGCAGCGGGCTCCCCGAAGGCCTCAGCCCGCAGGCTCAGGCACGTGGGAGAGACCGCCCCCCCCGTCCACTCGAGAGCGGGGCCTTGGGGCTCTGTCACTACATCGCCGGCACTCGGGCCCGCAGCATGTGGTCCATCATGCTTGCTGAATGAATGAATGAATGAATGGCTTCTTCAGACCACTGCACGTCCAGAAGGAAAGCCGCACCTCGCTCCGAGGAACCCAGCCTCCAGGCCGCCAGCCCAGACAGGCCAGGACCCACATCCCTGACCTCTGCTGCCCGTGGCCTCACTGACCACAGCCCACAGCAGGGCTCGTCCCTTCCTCCAGGTGACACAGCCACTTCCTTCGGATCGTAAGGGACCCAAGGGTGCTCAGCTGCCCCGCACCCCCCTTCCCTGCCCAGACCCAAGCGGATCGGGACAGGCTCAGGGAATGAGGTCAGCGCCCCACGCGGCGGCCCGCAGCGAGGGCCCACAATGCTGGTGTCACCAGGGCCACGGTCACAGCCACCTCGTTCCCAGGGGGGCCCCTGACGGCCGCCAGGGCTCCAAGGCTGCGCAGAGCGCAGTACAGCTGCGCCCCAGGCCAAGGGCCCGACTGCCCAGGACGGCCAGGAATGGCCTGGACCTCCCCCCCAGGTCTTCTCACCTGTGACGCCCGCCCCAAGACCACCCCGGGGAAGGGCTCTGGCTCAGCATGTTCCCACGAGCTCACCCCGCCCCCCGCACCGCGGCGAGGCCACGAGGCAGCCCGGGGCCTGGGCAAGGACGAGAGCCGACGCGGGGCCGACGCGGGGCCGAGGCCGAGCGCGATGCTCGCTCCTCGCAGGAGCGCGGCCGCAAGCACGGGCCACGAGGGTGCCATGGGCTCTGCGGGCAGCAGGTCGCCCGAGTGCGTCCTGGGCGTCCCGGGCACGCAGGTGCGCCTCACTGACAGCGACGAGCCCGCACTCTCGGCAGGATGAGCTCTGCCGCCACGTGCCCCGTGGCCCTTGTGCGCCCAGCCCGCCCCACGGCTGGTTCCAGCTTCCTGTCCAGCCCCAGAAGCTTCTCCACCCGGTGCCGGGGACGTGATGGCACAGCCTGACCTGCTCCGCCTGGCTGGGCGGGGGGGAAGAAACACCCACCCTGCCGTCCTCTTTCCCTGGCTCTGTCCCTGCTACGACCCTGGAAGTGGCCTCATGCAACTCGTGAAGGGGCCTGCCATGCCCACCAGGAAGCGGAGGTGCCTACTGGACCGAGGGGCCTGCCGGGCCGGTGCTGGGGCGGTGGCTTTTAAAGGTGGGGACGTGGGGGCCAGCTGAGGGCTGGGCTTGACTGGGCACTCTTCTGGGGACAAACGAGTGGGTCCGGTCATTCCGCAGGTGGCTTCTGGCTGCCCCGCCCCCAAGGCCTGTTTTAAAAGCTGCACCCACCCTGCCTCAAACATGTGGTTGAATGCAAAGAGAACAAAACAACAAGCATTAAAAGATGGGCAAAGAACTTGAACATCATGAGCACAGTGAGAAATGCTGGATCTCGCCGATCATCAGGGAGACACGCGTTAGAATTTGATGCCGTTTCGCCCCCCAATCGGGGGCTGTTACCAACGCACATGCACACAGAAACAAGTGCTGGTGAGGACGGGAGACACTGCTGGGGGTGTAGAAGGGCGCAGCGCCGTGGAAAGCACTGTGGCGGCTCCTCGAAGTCACTCACAGGATCGCTGCGATGCAGCAATTCCACGTCCAGGTGTAGACCCAGAGGAAGCGCAAGCAGGAGCGCGGACAGCGATTCGCACATCCGCGTTCACAGCGGCATTGCTCACAGCCGCCCCCCGCTCACCCAGGGACGCAACTCAGACCCCAGCCCGCACTGCAGCAGGCTGCCCGTGAACCGGGACCGGAACACTGCGGGCAGGTGATCGCCCGCTCCTCTGTCCAGCGCGAGACGGCCCTCGGCTGGGGCGGGCCCTCCTTGCACTGACCGCCGGCTGCCCTCCAGAGCACGGGTCCTCAGCCTCCTGGGGCCCCGAGCCTTGGCTGAGGGGACTGTGAGCTCAGGGGTTCAGGAGCAGAAGTCAACAAACAAAGCCTAGCGCACGCACGTTCACGGCGGCCCAAGGCAGAAGCTGCCCAAGCGTTCACCAGCGGATGACGGATGAACGGAACGTGATCCATCCGCACAACGGAATATTACTCAGCCTTAAAGAGGGGTGCAGTTCTGACACCTGTCACGACGTGGACGAACCTGGAACACGTCACGCCAAGCGAAAGAAGCCAAAGAAGACACGAGAGGACGGACACCGTGTGGCTGTTTCTAGATGTCCCCATGGGGCTGACGCACAGACAGAAAACACAAACGGTTGCCAGGGGCTGGGAGACGGGACGGGAGGTCAGGATCCCCTTGGGGTAACGGACAAGTTCCGGAACGAGGTACTGGTGACGGGTGCGCAGTGCCAAATACCCCGAATGCCACCGAACTGCATACCTCGACGTGGTTAGAAAGCTGGGTTCGACGTCATACCCGCCTCACAACGAAGTCTCTGGAGAAAAGTCGGAAAGGATCCCCCAGGACGCACGTCCCAGAGCTCCAGCCCGAGCTCCCCGCTGGCAGGTGCAGGCAGAGGGGGAGGGGAATCTGTGCACCTGGGGCCCTGGGAAGACTCTTCCACCAAAGGGGTCCCAGCCACGCACCTGGTGACTCAGAGGGCGACCCCCCAAACGGCTGGCCACCACCCCTGGATGCCTTTAGAAGCACCGGTAGTCCTTGGGAAAAAACCAGGCAGGCTGCCAAGAAAGGACACTTTGTTACAATTAATTATTTACATTTTGATTTTTTTTCTTTTCACCTCTTTAGTCTCATGTAGCTATTTTTGTTGCAATCGTCAAGTTGTCAGGCTTCGATAGAAACAATGTCTTGGGGGGCTAGGGAGAAACAATTAGCCAATTAAGATTTAATTAACTGTGGACACAAGCAAAAATCAAAACAATAACAGAAACCACACACGCACAATTTGCTCCAGGACTAGCTGGGAAAATGCAAGCTCTCGGGACATGGGAAAGAGAGATGACAAGATGTATGCTCGTGGGGACAACAGAGGCACCCCAAGGCCACCAGCAAGAGGTCACCCAGCCTGTCCGAACTTCCGTTTATGGGTGGGGAAACTGAGGCCCTGTGCAGTGGGGCTCGGTGGCCACGGCCAGGCCTGGACACACTGCTCTCGCCCTCATCGCCCTCGTCCCAGGCTTCTCCACCAGCTGTGACCACGGCCATTGCACGCCCGCGTCCCTTCACCTCAGAAATGAATCGCAAGCAGGAAGGAACTCGACAGGTACGGACCGCTCATCAGGGATCAAGGACTGACCTCCTCGGCCACCGGCCCGACCAGGAGATGGAGCCACCGGAACAGAGACCCAAAGCCTCCCCGGCCTCGCACACAGGCCGTGACCATCTGGCACTGGTGGGAGGGCCGGAGCGCCGGCCGCAGTGAACCCGGAGGCCCTGCCCGTCCTCCGTGAGGGTGACGGCGGCCGTGGCTCCCGTCTGGAAAGGGACACAGAGAGAACCACTGGAGAACCGGCGGGTCAGTGCTCAGTGGGCTTGCCTGCCTCTCTGTGCGTGCACGGGTGTGTACGCGCACACGCGCGTGCGTGTGCGTGCGTGTGCGTGCGTGCGTGCACGTGCCTGCTCGCGAGGCCCTTCTGAAAGCCGGGAGGCGCGTACGTACCGTCCCGGAGCATGGCTGGCAGGTAAGAGGAGCTCAGAGGGCCTCGCCTGGCCGCACGCCAGGCGCCCCCGCCCCGTGGCGCCCGTGCCCACCGCGCAGCCAGCGCGGGGCGGCCGGTGGGCGGCAGGACCGCACCGAGGCGGGAGGGCAAACGGACTCACCGCGGCGGCAATACTGAGGGCCGGTCCCCTCTCCCATGCCATCGGCAGCAGACTGCAGTGCCCCAGGCTGGTGCCGACGGGCCCAGTGACAGGGCGCTGGGACCCACGGTGATGGCTGCCCTGGGCATTGTGGGCTTGCGGCCTGTGCTAGGTGCTGCCGTGCCCAAGGGAGGTGTGGCCAGGCCTGCCCCCCCGGCCAGTGCCCCCAGCCCGTGAGGCCACAGCGCCAGGCGGTCCCCCAAAGCCCCAACCCCAGGGAGGTGGGTTTCCTCGCTGTTAAGAACCAGTGGTTTCAAACAAAGTTTTTAGCCTGTTTAGAACGCTTTTCCTTCAGGCTAAACGCCCTGGAGAAACAGACGTAAGTAGACTCACCGCGTCCGCAGCGCCCACGCTCCCTGCCTCCTCCTGGCCCCCCGAGGAGGTGTGGGGAGCTGTGAGTCCACCACGGGTGGGAACTACCTGCTCCCGTCCTGCCCTTTGTCAGGACAGCCCCCCCATTCACAACCCGTGTCCTCTAAAGAGCTGATGGTCACCCTCCCCTGCTGGCCGAGGCCCCTCATGGCCCCGCAGCCCCCACACTGGCCACCAGCCCAGCTGCCCACTGGCTGCAGCTGGCCGCGCCCCACGCAGCAGAGGGCAGGTCACAGTGGAACACGAGGACCGGGCGCCCGCCGTGAGCGGGGCCGAGCCAGACGCGCCTCTCTGCGCCTCGGTCCCTTCCTTATGTCCTGACGTCCCTGAGGCCAGCGGGAGCGCGTGGACGTAGAGCCCAGCACGCAGCACGTGGCGTCCACGCACATGTGTGGCCACCGTGGCGGTGGCAGGAGGGCCTGAGGCCAGGGCGCAGCAGACTCCCAGACGCAAGAGACCAACGGCCATGGGCCCCTGAGCACGTGGCTCGCCCCCGAGCCTCCGCCTGCTGCTCTGGAAAGTGGGGCGATGAGAGCCAACGTTGGGGCACACTGGGAAGTCTACGCGAGCTGACCTTGCGACCCAGCTACAGTGAGGAGCTGGGGCTGTCACTTGGTGACGATGTTGTCCGCAACCTCCAGGAATGAAAACGCCGAAAGCCACGGAGCCCTGCTGCAACCAGGCTCCTCCCTCCAAACTTGCGACCGGACGCCAGGTGGGGGCAGTGGTGCCCCCTGCAGACCCAGCGGGTGCTGGCCACCCATTCGGCCTCCCCACGCCCCTTTCCACTCCTGTGCACGGACAGAGAGAAAGTGAGCAAGGGTTCCCACGCCAGCAAGGACGGCCTCGCCAGCAAGCCCCGGCCCCGGCACCACGCCCCGCCCCGGCCCCGCCCCCGCCCCCGCCCCCGGCCCCGCCCCCGGCCCCGCCCAGCCCCCGGCCGCGGCCCCGCCCCACACCCTGCGCTGCTGGCCGCTTCTCAGACAGGACTGGGCGTGAGCAGAAACCTAGCCTTCAGGGGCGACCGTACGGAAAACAACAGGGGAGGCGGCCACCAAAGGAGAGACTTCCGGAAGCAACTTTCTGGACCCTCGGCTGGTGAGAAGAGAAATAAAACACTCATGAAGACGACAGGACCCGCACGGCCACCTCCACTGAGACCCCATAACAGTCTCCATTTTACCCCGCAGAAACGGCAGCTCGAGCCCCAGTGTGGAGTCCACGTTCACACCCAGGCCTAAGTGCCAGGAAGCCCCCTCCAGTCTGAGCCCCTGCCACCTCCCTGCGTCCGGAAGACGCGCTGGACCAGCCCAGCGGCCCCCTGATGAGCGCGCCTGCTCCCTTGGCAGCTGGCCGCACCCAGGGGTCCCGCAGCCCTCGACGGTCCCCAGGGGTCCACCTGACCGCTGCCCCTGAGGCCTCTGCCAAGAGTTTCCCCAGGTGCCCCGGGCCGGGGGGCAGAGAGAACCCAGCCATCGGGGGCTGCCCCTCCCAGCACCCCGCCTGGGTTAAGGAAACACTTTCTGGAGCTTCGTGCACCCCAAAACATCAGCTCCCCTCTGCACCTGCCAAGTGTGGTCCAAAGTCCACTCTGCCCCAACTGAAGGAAGGCCGGAAAGGCCGGAAAGAAGCCCGAGGGCCGAGGCAGGGGCTGTCCAGGGAGGCCCTTTGGGTCCTGTAAACAGGAAGCTCCCGTTTGTCCCGGGGGAGCGGAGCGTCCCCCTAACAACAGGAGCTTCTGTGGCAGAGGCAGCATCACACGGGGCCCCCTCCAGGGACGAGGCACTACCACTCACTGCCAACAGCAAATCTGGGGGTCCCCTCGGAGGGCAAAGGCCATGCAAGTATTTCTCTCCGTTTTATCTCTAGCACAGCAAATGCTGAACAAACACTTGGTAAATGAAATGCTTAATGATGGAGGAAGGGCATGGGAATGAATGGATGGATGGATGGATGAATGATGGATGGAGTCATTCTCTTCCCAAAGAATGACTCCAACAACAGGAAACCCTTGGGAAGCTGAAAGGCAGCAGTTTAGAAAAAGAACAATGAAACCCAGAACCTGGACCAGACCTGAACACTGCAACCTTCTTAAGTGACAGCCAAAAAAAAAAAAGAGTCTGGAAACCTCTAAACCAGCCTGAGATGACCTAACCAGCTATTCCACGGGATCCTTCCCACTCCTGAACCCTGTGAATGTAAGTGAAGGACACAGGCAAGGCATGAAAAGGAGGCGTCGGCCCCGCCAACCCCGCCAACCCGCACTCGGCAGACACTGCTCGTCCACCCCGAACGCGCCCCCGCTCCGCCAGGAACAGGCTTCAGCGCGCTCTCAACACGGGCCGGGCGGGCTCGGCTGGAACCGACGCCTGGGACCAGTCATTTCACTCCCTCTGTCCTCAGCCACCCAGGAGACAAAGCGCCAGTTCTCACCCTCCAGAGCTCTGGGTACAAGAGAGGGACAGATGCAGCCTCCCCGCCCACTGGGACCCTCGTCACTCACTCCCCAGGGCCAGCAGGGGGACCAAAGGGGGGCAGAGCAAGCGGTCCCCTCGTCACGGGCATGGTGTCCAGGGCCAGGCTCCTGGTGGGCAAAGGACGAATCTGGGCCTGGGAGACACCTCAGTAAAGGCCCCCGAGGAGGTAGATGGGGCCTCGGCTCCACCTCTGCCCCGGGCAACCGTCCGCCTGGGCCGGACCGCCGCGAGGACCAGGGGGCCCAGGGGGCCGGAGCCCAGCCCCGACAGCAGCGCCCTGCCCTCGCCCCGCCCCTCGCCGCACTCCGGGGTGGGCAGGCCCCACGTGGCAGCCTCCCGGGCAGAGCCGGCCACAGCCGGCCACAGCGCCAAACAGGGCCAGGACTCCACCTGCGCTTTGTCTTTCCAGGGAATCCCATCCCTGGACAGCAGGAGGGACTCGGGACAGTGGCTCCCTGTGGAGAGAGCATGTCCCCATGTCCCATGTCCCGAGCCTCCGACGGCCCCAGCTCAAACTCAGCCGGAAGTGCTAAGCACAGGTAACCACGGGAAGAAAAGCGCATGCGGAAGGGGACCGGGGGCACGGACGACAGGCCGGAGGGGCAGGCCGGTCTCTGGCCGGGGCCTCCGTGTGTCCCCCGCCTCCGTGGGCTCCAGCGCCCATCCGCAGTCACAGGCGGCCCAGTCCCCTGCCAGGCGTCCTGCACACACACGGGCACTCCCAGGTGGCTGAGAGGAGGCCGAAGGACCAAGGACAAGGCAGCTAAGAACAAGGGCGTACCCCCTCCTGGGACACTTGCCGGGAGCCGGGACCCCCACGAGCTCCGTCTCACTCTCTGCTCGGCAGCGGGGGGCGTGACGTTCTTAGGACCAGCCCACGAGGCGGACTTGGAGAAAACAGGTCACTCAGGCACGGCCGCCCGTGACGGCAGAGCCGGGACGTAAACGCAGCCTGAGTGTGCGTGCGTGCGTGAGTGCGTGTGTGTACACGCATGTGTTCTAACGGCCCCCCGGCTGACCCCGGCCGCCATTGGCTTCTCCCCTGCCCGGGGCAGTGCCGCGGAGAACAGGAGAGAGGGTCCAACGCGTCTGCAAGGAAACCCAGGAAAGCACAAGGCCCACCCGAGCCTCAGCAGCTCCGCCCGGCAGACGCAGCGGCCAGCGGCCAGCGTGGCGCCCGGTCCCGGGGGGCGCACCCCGCAGGACGTGGCTGAGTCACGTGCGGGGAACAGGTACCTCGGAGCTGGATGCTTACACAACACACAGGCTCCTGCACAGGTCCCCAGTCTCATCTCTAGGGAATTTCTAGACTAAGGCCGAGTGCCACCAGGGCCAGGTGGCTCACGGGTGGCCTCGCCACTGCGCTAGCTTGACACCGTGCGGCCCTTCAACAGGCTCCTGGCAGAACCGACCCCCCGACGTCTGCATCTGCAGACTCGAGGCTCCCCTGGCACTCCTAAGGCCCTGGTAAACGAGGCGACAGAGACC
>CM053509.1:160424485-160447889 GCA_028627145.1 Eidolon dupreanum | reverse complement strand
ACAAGGGCCCCAGGACCCTCTGTGCTGAGGCCTGACCCAAACGAGGGGGATGTCGGCTCACTCCCCACCCCCAGCCCCCTCCCCGCCACCCCCGAACCACCTGCAGGTCCCCGCTGCCGTGCTCCGTGTCCGCCCCTCCTCTGCCTCGTCCCTTCTCTGCCACCCTCCAGATCCTTCAGAAGACCCATCGGACGCAAGAGCGCCCCGTGGTCTGTAGACGGGGAGCCCACGGCCGCTGCGCTGGCCCGGCAGGGCCCGCGCCGGCCTGTTCGGGCTGCCTGTTTGCCTGTCTGTGCCCCCAGCTCCGCCCGACAGGAACTCGGTCCTTGCCTCGTTACAGCCCAGATTCGTCTAGAGCCGGAGTGCAGAGCTCACCTGCTCAGCGTCCGGTGCAGGAGTGAGTGGGGGGCGGCGAGGGTCAGATGTGATGGTGGACGGCGGATTCATAAATGGACGGGCGGTGGAGGAATGGTGCAGGGAGAGACGGGTGGGGAGTAGGAGGGGAGAGGGGGGAAGGGAGGGATGGGTGGATGGGCAGGTGAGCGGGTAGGTGGGTGGATGAACAAAGGAACAGATGGATAGAGAGCTAGATGGAGAGAGAGTTCGAAGAAGGATGAATGAACGGAAGGATGGCAAGATGGACAGAAGGAGGGAAATTAATGCAGGAATGATGGACGGAAGGATGGAGGGAGGGAGGAGGGGAGGGTGTGAGAACGGAGGGAGGGAGGAGTGGGCAATGACAAGGTGACAGGAAGCCACCGGCCACCGCCACAGGAGAGGGAAGGCGAGGAGGGGGGAGGGGCGAGGGTGGGGGCACACAGGTTCCCCCTTTGGACAGAGGTGCATCCAGGCTCCCACGGAAGTCCTGCGGGCTGGGAGTCAGTGCTCCTGGGAGCACACAGACCTGAGGGTTCCCAGAAATGCCCACGGCACAGAACGTGGGGAGAAGCCGGGCGGGCCCAGGGGGCCCGAGGGGGCCGCCACGTGATGCCCCCTGCACACGCGAGGTGGCTGGGGCCCGGCCTGCTGAGGAACCCAGGGGGGTCGCAGCGCCTGTAAGAGCTGGGGTCCTTGCACCCCCAAGCCAGCCCCCCACAGCTGACACGATGCCCGGGGCTGTCCGCATACCTGGATCCCCTCTATGCGCTCAGTGACGACGTAGGCGTGGTGCATGGCCACCAGCGGGACCTTGACCCCGGCCATCCTGCCCACTGCTCCCGCCCACACTCCTGCAGGCCGAGAACCACAGGTCAGCTGTGCCGGCAGCTGCTGCGGGCCGCCGGCCGGCCGGGGGCTCGGGGATTCCCCCAGGTCGGTCACTCCTGGGCCCCCGCCCCGGAGCACGGCTGGGCAGGGGAGCGGCCGGCGAGCGCCAGTCCCACCTGCGCAGTTGACCACGCAGGGCGTCTGGATGGAGCCGTGCTCGGTCTCGACAGCCGCGACCCGCCGCACCCCAAAGTCGTCTGTCCGCACATGGATGCCGGTCACCGGGCAGTTCTCGATGACCTGGGAGCGAGAGGAGTGGCTGCTCCCACAGCCGCCGGCGCCCCTCGCGGGGTGCCACCCACCCTGTCACTGCCCCGTCCTGATGGGCCTGGACCCACTGCTCCTCCTCGGGCAGGTGGGCCCCAGGTGACTGCAAGGAAAGGGGGGCACCAGGAGCTGGGAGCTACATCCACACGATCCTCGATCTGGAGACCATGTTCCCAAACACAGTGGCTCTTTTTCATAAAGTGACTTAAAAAATAATCAAGGCTCATTCGACGAAAAGATATTTGTGGTTCCGTTTGTCCTCACAGACTCGGAGTGAAGCTGAAACGTCAACACTGGCCACCTCGGGGTGGGGGAGGGTTTCATTTCTTCCCTTTTTTGCTTATTTCTCTTTCCTAATTTTTTTTCTGTAATTACGTGCATATTTAAGACAGAAGAAGATGAAAACCACAAGAAGGAGTTTTGCGAGGAGTCACTTGTGAGCAGGGCCGGACCGCGGGGAAGGCAGGTGAGCTGCCACCTGCAGACACAGCAGCAGGCATGGCCGCCTTTGCGGGAGCCACCAGAGGCTCGGGGGTCCTGCCCGGCCCGAGGCCACCGGCAGACAGGACGGCGCCCCCCATACCTGTGCTGCCCGGGCGGTGGCGGCCCTGGCCAGCGCGGAGCAGGTGCCGGCGGGGTCCACGGTGCCGTCGTGGGGCACGTACAGTGTCCCGTAGAGGTCGTCCACGTTCATCAGGGGGTACAGCGCCTTGGTTTCCGCCGGGCCCAGCACGTGGGACTCCACGCCGTAGGCCCTGCCCAGCTGGGGGACCCAGAGGAAAAGAACTGAGCCCTCGGGGGTCAGACCCCCTGCGGCCACTCGCCTCCCCGTCTGGGCCCCAGGGCCAGCTCTGAGCCTGCCTCCTCCGGGAAGCCCCGGCTGGTCACCATGCCCGGTGGCCAGTGCTCAGAAGGCTCTGGCCACCCGCCTGCCCTGTCCAGCTCCAACACTGGCCCCGAGACCTGAGGCAGGTCGCTTCACGTCCCCTGGGCAGACGCGGATGATAATGGCTTCGGCGATTGACACCTCTAAAGAGCTTGGACCAGTGCCTGGCACACAGGGCTAATTGTGTAAAATAAATAAAAATAACCCCCACAGGTCTTATACTTGGGGTCTGAGGATCAGGTTCCCCCGTCAGACCTGCTCCCCCCACAGACTTGGTCCTCTGTCCCAGGCCGACTCATCAGATGTGATTGGCCCCAGGGCAGCCAATCAAGCGTCCCCAGGCACTGCCTATCAGGGCAGGCCCCACCCCACTGGAGACCAGCGAGCCAATCAGGTTCCCTGAGCTCTGTGAATGGAAAGGCGGCTGGGGGCTGGGGGCTTCCTGCTGCAGCCCGGTCCCAGCCGCTGAGTGAGCTAAGGGGAGGAGGCGGCGATGGGGCCACCTCCCGACCCCAGAGGCCCAGGCTCATTCCAATGAAGCCAGCGGCCCCTGCTTCTGGCCTGGGCACCCTGGGGAACTCAGCGGCCCTGGGACCATGACCCTCTGCTAGCCACACGGCCGGCTGCTCACCGGGCCCTGAACCAGTATTCAGTGGGTGCTCAATAAGGGATCACTTGCTGGAGGAGCCCTGGAATTCGGGGTCCAGGCTGGCCGCTCCAGTGGAACCAATGCCCACCCCAACGCAGGGCCCTCCGCGGGGCAAGGCTTCTTCCCCCATGACCCCTGCCCCCCGACAATCGCGCTCCTTGGGCCCTGTGCCCGGTGCCCGGGAAGGGTGGTCGCGGCCTCCTGGGCGTCGTGACATCATTACGTGGCCCGTCTCCGTGACCTGCATGCGTAACGGTAGTGACGCCCGCGCACTGGGCCTCTCCCGCCTCCCAGGCTCGGTGCCCTGTGCTCGCCAACGCGGTCCCATTTTACAGGTACAAATGCCACCTCAGAGAGGCAAAGCCACCTGTCCCAGGTGGCCCGGCCAGCAAGGGCAGCAGCAGGGTTCGAACCCAGCTCTGTCGGGACTCCTCCCCTGCACCGTGCCGCCCCAGCGCCTGCCGGCAGGGGCGCGCCCCCACCCCGGCCGGGCGCACGCACCGACATGAGCCGCTGGTACTCGAGCAGACGCTGCCGGCTGGACGCGATGAACAGGCCGCCGTTCTGCACCCAGCCGGTGTGCAGCCCCGTCTCCTCCGGCAGGTCGCGGCTCACCAGGCGCCTCGTGTGGGCCAGCAGCTCCACCTCCACGTCGCTGGGCCGCAGCTGCCACAGCAGGCCTGGCGGGAGGGCGGGGCCTGTCAGGCCCAGCGCGGCGGTGCTGCACCCCCTCCTCCCTGCCCCCCCCCCGCCGGCCGAGGCCCCCACCATCGGCAGCACGCGCCTGCTCCGCAGGCCATGGGCACTCCCGCGAGGTCCGGGAGCCTGAATCAACGGGGTCAGGGCTGGGTTCTAGGACGCGCCTCCCGCCTTTGGGCAGCTCAGAGAGCGACAACATCAAAGGCTGCATTTATCGCACACCTACTGTGTGCCGAGCCCCGAGCCCCGGGCTAAGCTGTCACAGGGTGCCGGGCAGCCCCAGGAGGCAGAAGGATTATTCCCCCCAATGCGGGCTCTTCTCCGACAAGCCGCCCCCTGCAGAGCAGAGTCTGGGGAGCGGGAGGCCAGGAGGCAGGCCGTGTCACTGAGGGCACAGGCGCGTGCCCAGCGGACGCAGGCAGAGGGACGGCTGTGTCAGCACCTGAGATCTGTGATGCCTCAACTCCTGCCAACACCCTGTTCGGTGACCTCGCACCGATCACATGATCACGTCGGTCATGGGATACTGGCCAAAGCGAGAGTTTCCCTCCCTAACCCAGGGTCAAGGCACAAGTTTGGCTGCCCTGGGGAAACGCGCGTAGTAGGTGCTTAATACATGCCCGCTGGTTAGGTAGGAGGACAATGGACACACCTGCTGCCCCTGGAGGACCCCGCCCCGTCCACCCTCCACGCCCCATGGACGCCCCTCACCCCAGCTGGCTCTGTCCAGGGAAGGGGCTTCTGCTCTGGGGACAGCTGCCTGGCCCCAGCTCTGGTCCCCGCTCCGCCCTCCGGGGTCCCACAGGCACAGTCTGCTCCATCCTCCACCGCAGCCCCGCAGAGGCTCGGGGACAAGCAGGGCCCCCACCTGCCCCCTGCGGACGGACCCGGAATCCCTCCGTGCCCTTCCCCTCTGCTCGGCGCCCGGGAGCCCCGTGGGGGTGGGTCGGGCCCGCGCCCCGGCCGTACCTGCCGTGTGCCAGGTGGTCCCCGACGTCAGCCGCTCCCGTTCCAGCAGCAACGCCCCGCTCACGCCCAGCTTGGCCAGGTGGTACAGGGTCTGACAGCCCAGGCTGCCCCCGCCGATGACCACCACGTCGGCTGCGCTGGGCAGGGGCCGGCTTGGGCCTCGGGCCGCTGCCGAGGGGCCCTGTGCCTCCCTCAGGGTCCGCTGGTATGGCACGTTCTTCTCGGCGGTGGGGTGGGCCCCACTGCTCAGGGGGTGCAGCCCCGGGCGCTGGGCAGGGCTCAGGGGAGGGCGGGTGGCGGCCACACGCAGGGCTCGGCTCAGCGAGGCCATGGGGACTCCAGGCGTCAGCGCTGCAGAGGGCTGGGGGGAGAGTTGGGGCTGGCTGGGGTGTGGACTGGACGCGGCGTGCCAGGCGGGGACCCAGGGGACCGTGCCCCCTAGGCTGTGACCCTCAGGCCCTTCTCCCACCACCGCCCACGGCCTTTGGTGCTCACGGTGGAGGACAGAAGGTCCCAGCCAGTCCGGGAGCTGACAGCGGACGGGGCTGTGGCAGAGCATGGGAGGTGTGGGGGTGCCGGGGCCGCGGGGGGAGGCAGAGAGGAGGGCTTAGTCTCAGACCCAGGGTCACGGGGTGAGCCGGAGAGCAGAATGTGACCGGGAGCCCACAGCGTCCCAGGTATGGGTCCCGCCCAACGGGGGGAGGAAGGGACGCCTGGGGGGACCTCCTGGGCCCAGACGGGACCCGCAGGAGAGGGACGAAGTGGGGGGTGGGTGGACCCCCCGAGTCAGTCGTCATGATGGACACTGATTAACTGACTAATCGAGAAAGGCAACTTCCGTGTCCCAGCATGGACCACAGGCCGGGCTCCCGGCCTGCAACTGAGAAGTGCCCCCAATCACTGCAGATGTTGTCCCCAACATATAGGGGAGGAAACCGGGGTGCAAAGAGCCTCCTCGCCAAAGTCACAGGGCCGTGTGTGCCCAAGCTGGGGCGCAGAGCCAGGCCTGTGTGCAGCCAGGCCTGCGGGCTCTCCCGGCCCCTCCTGCCCTCTGGCCTGCAGGGGGCACAGGGCCCAGCTTGAGGGAGGGGCTGCTGGGGAGTTGCCTGACCCATGCTACGCCCTATAGCTCCCTCCACGTGGGGGACCTGGCGAGGGGCCCCGCCCCCCCACCCCTCCTAGAGGTGTGGGGGTGGGGGGAGCAGGAAGCTGTGATTTGAGGGGCTGTGGGAGTGGGGGCGGGAGGTTGGGGCAGGGCGCCCCCTCCCCTCTGCCACCGCAGTCTGACAGCCCCCTGCTGGTGTCTGAACTAACCTTCCACCCTCCAAGTCCTCAGCCTTCCAGGAGGCGCCCGAGCCGCACCCTCCGCGCGGGAAGTCCGCCTCGCCTGGGTGCCAGCAAGACTCCCCCGGGGCGGGCATCTGCCCCCGCCCCAGAGCTGCCCAGCGCACTTGCTTGGCCTCTGGCCCCGCCCCCTCCCTCCCCCCGGCCAGGCCAACGCCAGCGCTGCAGGCCCAGGAAGCCGCCACGTGCCCCCGGCCAGCCCACCTGGGCGGGGGCGGGGCCGACGCGGCCCCGCAGAAGCTGCCGCTCGGTCATTAACCTGCTCCCCGCCCCGCCCCCTCGCCCCGCCCCTCTTCCCTCCCGGAGTCCGCCCAGTGGCCATTCCCTCCCCGGGCTGAGGGCGCAGGACAGGCCGGGGCCTGGGGTCAGACAGACGGGCTTGAGCAAACACCTAAGCTGTGCCGGATAGCAGGGGCCCGAGGCGCCCTCTTGGAGGGAGGAGAAGGGGGGCTGACGGCCTTCACCTGGTAGAGGGGGAAAGGTGCCCCCCACCCACACAGTGAGCTGTGGTCCTGCCCACCCAGTCTGATGGCCGATGGTCACAGCAGCCAAGAAGCAGAGAGATCTCAGCCAACTCTGGGCCCGTCCCAGCCCCGCCCACCCAGGGGAGGGCCCGGGCCTGTCCCTCCCGAGGGGTGTACCTCATCAGCCAGCCGCCGTACCCCGTAGCCCCGAGAGGCCTGCCAGTGCCTGGCCTAGTCGCTGCCGGGCGCTGCTGACACCTCCTCCCTTCTTGAGGAGGTCCCAGCCGGAACGGGCCGCCCCTGCCCCCGCCCCCGCCGCTTGGCCGGCCCGTCACCGCCCACCACGGGGCGGGAGGCACCGCCCAGGGGCACAGGCCAGCCAGGAGGCGCAGCGGTCAAGTGGGCAGCTCGGAGGGTGGCAGAGCGGGCTGTGAACCCTGCACCCCATTAACCCTGGGCGGCCCGGCAGCTGGCCTCGCTTCCTCGCCCCTAAAACAAGGGTCCCAGATGGCTGCCTGCGGGCGAACCCACGCACCCCACTGCCCACACCTGCCTGTGCTCCCCGTGCCCCGGACCAGCTGAGCCCAGGACGGGTGGGCAGAGAGCGCCGGTGAGCAGCAGCCTCGTGCCAGTGCCCGGGGCCTCCTGCCGGCCTCGCACCAAGTGACAAGTGACGAGTGACCGGGCGTCAGCTCGGCCGGTGTGCTCGCCCCGGGAGGGGCGCCCTCGGGGCAGGGGCGGGGCCGGGAGTCTGGGCCGGCCTCCCAGGGCCAGAGTCCCCAAGCCCCTGGCTCTCCCGCTGCCTGGCGCCCAGCTCCCTGGGGTAGGTGGCTGCCTCCACGTGACGCTGGGGGCACCGGGACCCAGAGAGGGCGGCCAGCTTGCCTCAGGCCACACGGCCAGCTGGAGGGGCGGCCAGAGCGGAAGCCTGCAGCCTCGGGTCTAGGGCGTGCTGCCTATGCCCGGGGCCTGGAGGAGCCGCTCGGAGTCCGGACGGAAGTGTACGTGCACCTGTGGACGTGCCAAGACTCGGGACAATGGACGTGGAACAGGACCTTCCCCCCCACCCCCCGCTGCGGCCGAGCCAGCAGCGTTTAGACTACACGGTCGGTCACAGGAGCGATGCGGCTGCTGAGACCGTGACCTCGTGACCTCGGGGGCAGCCCCACCGGCATCAACACGCTGGACTAGTGACCGTGTTCTTATTTGCAGCCAGGCTGTCCGGCTGTCCGCCAGCTCGTCTGTCCTTTACACTTACTGAGCACCGACTGCATACAAAGCACTTAGTCCAGAGCAGACTAAGACCCAGCCCCTGCCCTTGTGGGCCCAGGGGTCCGGGAAGACCAGGCGGCTAGGATGCGGCTGCCCTCCCCTCCCCCCAGCAAGCTGTCCCTCCCCTGGCTCCACTCACACGAGGCCTCCTAGGGGGGTGTGGGGGTCCACAGCAGGGACGACGCCAGCCCGGTCACTCTGCTGTGGCCACCCCGGGGCTGCACTGATGGGTCAGAGAGGGCAAGGAAGGGGCACGGCCACGTCCCCGTCTGGGCCCTGGAGGGGGGAGCATGGGTGAGTGACACGCCGGCCACTGCGGCCGAGACCTCTCCTGGCCCTGCACTCAAAGACGAGCAGTGCTGCAAAATTGTCACAAGCTGAGGGAGCAGCTGTCTCCCTGGACTTTGGATGAGGGGTGGTGGCCGGAGAGCCAGGCCTGGCTGTGGGTCGGCCAGGCGATCGATCGGGCACTGCCTGCCTCTGGGAGAGGTGGGAGGGCCCCCCCGGGTGCTGGAGGGCACAGCTCGCGATGAGGACAGGGTCCTGCTGCCAACCCGCTGTACCACCCTGGACCGGTCCCCGCGCACCGAGCCTCGGTCTCCCCCTCTGGGAAGCAGGAACTGTAACCCCTGCAGCGCCCGCGTTGGGGAAGTTTTCTAAGTTTACCTGCACAGTATTACCTTCTACTTTCAATGCATTTGGAAGAAAACTACGTGCAAACCGAAGTCACAGGATTCCAGGCCTACAACCCCCACAGGCTGCAGGTCCAGCCAGGAATGTGGCAGACCATGCCTGCCTGTCCGGCCAGCCCTCCGCGCCCGCCCCTGGCCGGGCGTCCAGGGCAGAGGGAGGCATCTGCAGGCTGCCCCCTGCCCGGGCAGAAGTCCAGGCTGGAGCAGGGGGCGGGGCCAAGGAGGAAACTTCTGCGTGTGGCCCTGCAGAAGGACGCTGAGTATCAACACCACACCTGGTGGAGGGAGGTGGTGCCCAGACCCCGGGGCTCTGAGCAGGGCTGCCCAAGCCCCTCCTGGGGACAGGGAGCCGAGCGCCTTACGTGAGAAATGGCAGCTACTCACTGGAGAGGAGAGAAAACCGAGCTAGGACACAGCCTAGGGCGCCAGACCCGGGCGGTTTACCGACCAGGGAAGCTTCCAGAACAGCTTTTGAGGGCTGGATTTACACTGCCAAAACTTAATTTTCCCAAAAAGAGCCTTTAAAAAGAGAACTGCATTAACCACCCCAACGTCATGAAGACAGATATTCAGCACCTGGGGGCAGGTGGGCACCGTCATTCCCCTGCCACCCGCACACCAAGGCCGAGTGGAGACACTCGGGCGCAGCTGCTGGGGCACAGCTGTGTCCAGAAATGAGGCTGAGGGCCCCCCCCCACACACAGCAGGTGTAGGTGGCTTTGTACCAGGCCCCCCAGGCTCCCCTGTCACTCCGACTTTTGAGGGAAATAAATGTGGAGGTGGACTGGTCACTCCTGTCTGTGGGCCAGCGCCCAGTGCCTCATGTCGCCCTTTGCCACCCGGCCCACACGTGTGGGCACCACCACCGCCCAGCGGGGAGACAGACGGGGCTTCAGAGGAGCTTCCTGCTTCGGAGGGCGGCTTGGGGCTTGGGGCACTGGGAGGGAAGGGTGGAGGAGCAGTGGCCAAACACCCCCACTTCCCCCCCACCCGGAAAGCCAACCCTCCAGGCTCCTGCTCGGCCATCAAGGCTGTTTACGTGTTCGTAGGAATAACCCGGATCTACAAAAACCCAGACTTCCCGGCTTCTCTTGACAGGCTGGGACACACGGGCTCCCTGGGCTGGGACCCACGGGCCCCCTGGGCTGAGACACATGGGCCCCCTGGGCTGAGACACACGAGTCCTCCCGGGCTGGGACCCACGGGCCCCCAGGCTCACGCCCACACCCCTGCCACACACCCTTAGATGGGGCCCGTTTTGTCCAGGCCGCACCCTGCCACTTGGACCTTTCACGCCCCTTGCTGGCCTCTGGGGGCGTGGGGAGGCGGCTTCCTCCCCTGCTCCAGGGGCAGGAGCCCCACTCCGGTGGCCGCCGGGCACCAGGGACCGGCAGCCTTGCTGGGAACGGAGGACGGGGACCGTGTCTTTGGCCCGGGGATCTGAAAGCCCTGGGCGCTGAGAGGGGGGCTTGCCGCCCCCACAGGCAGCCGGCCCCGCCCCCAGGAGGCCGCCCGTGCAGGGGACACCTCCCCCTGGTGGCCACACGTGAGTACGACGCCCTGGGAGAGCAGGACCCAGACCAGGGACACAGAGCCAGGACAGGGAGGGTCCCCAGGAGGAGACTGCGGGCAGGGAGGCGGACCGGCACGGGCCTGGCAGCCTGGGCCCGGCCCGGCTGTCACGCCGTCGGCCACCGGAAACTCGCCCTGGCAGGAGCTTCCTCGCCAATGCCACGGGCCTCACCCCAGTTCCCGAGACGGGGAACACCCCTCGGCTGCTGGGTGCCCGTTTCTCCCCATAATTCTGTCTGCTCTTATCTTACGCATGTTGAGGTGATGTGCGGAGTGCAGTGAGCCCCGGGATTCTGGCTCACCGTTCGATCGTCCCTTCTTATCATGAAGTGACGAGCCCCTTTCCGACCGGGTGCAGCTCAGTGTCGAGCCCGGCTCTCGAGGGGGGCACAGTGCCGACCTCTGAGCCGCAGACACTCCCGCCAGCGCCTGGCCCACCCGCCAGGGGGCACGTGGCGGACACGGCGGCCGGCAGAGGCGCACGGTCGGCGCTCTGCAGGCGAGGACACTGGACACTGGCTGCCCGGAGCGTGTGATGTCCGTCCGCCTGCCCCCGGTGTGTCCTTTTCCACCGCTCCGCTTTCGATATTTCTGGGACCCGATGTCCCAGTCGTGCCCAGCACATCCCCGTTTAAGAGTGTGTCCCAAAGCTGTCCTCGTCTACGGCCACGCCACCCCGAACAAGCCCGATCCCGTCTGATCTCGGAAGCTAAGCAGGGTCGGGCCCGGTTAGGACTTGGACGGGAGACCGCCTAGGAAGACCAGGTGCTGCAGGCCTAAAAAATAAGGGATTATAAACTGACAAGGTCCTTGCAATCTGTGAATCAACCAAGGGTTCCCGCGCCTAAAAAATAAGTTAACTAATTAAATAAATAAAATAAAAATAAACAGAGCTGCTCTCGACGATGGGCCGTGACAGCAGCTGGCCGGGCGGAGGGTGAGGCCCAGCAAACAAGGGACGCTGCCCCCAGGCGGGAGCACACGAAGCCGTCCCTTTTCTGCCGGACATGCTGCCTCACTAACGACGGAGGGAGGCAAGCCCGTGCACACAGCGTGTTGGCAGGGTCTGCACTTTGCAAGTGTCAGACTCTGTGTCGGGCCACGTCATGGCGGCAGTGAGCGTGGAAACCCGCCCCTCCCCCAGGGCACGCGGCTCCACACACACCGAGGAATCACACCGAGATGCGGCCTGCACGTGCGAATGAACCGAGGTCGTCCGCACACAGTGACTCTCAGACGAGGGTGGGCCCGGCGTTCTTCACACGAGTGAAGGTTACCCGTCCCCGTGACGAACCTCGAGGGGGGCTGGCCGCCTCTTCGCCAGGCTGACCCCTCGTGGCCATTTGGTCCCTGTGGCTGGCCGAGGCTGCCCCACCCTTCTCTTCCTTCTGTGGAAGATAGGGAGAGAAACTTCTAGATGTCCCTAAAGTGAGGCGTCATGCCCTCCCCTGCCCTTTCTCCTTCCTGTTGGCTGGACCATGAGGCCACACACGGGACCCAAAAAACAGAAGGACCTGGGTCCCTGACACCATGAGCCCGGGCTTCACCTGGGTCACCCCCCCAGACAGCAAAGTGAGCGAGAGCTAAGCCTCTCTTGTCTCACGGGTCGTCCGCCACCCAGCCAGACCGGGTAGCATCCCGCTCTGGGGTCTTGTCCCACCCGTCAGCCTTACGGCCCCGACAGCACGGAAGTGTCACGGTGTGGGCCCGTTGTCCAGAGGGGAGCCGGGGGAACGAGGCTCCCGCATGCATATGCACACGTGTGTCTTCTTCTAGGGAGAGTGAAAGATCCGAACCAAATCGTCAAGGAAAATAAAGACATCAGGCTGTGACTGAAGGACAGGCGACCGAGTTTAACCCACAAACACCGAAGTCCAGCCCTGAGAGGGACAGGGGCTTGCTCAGCTCCCACCGCCGCCGCCGCCTACCGAGGGCGGTAATTTCAAAACCCTGTAATTTGTGCACATTTAATCCGTCTGTAATTTTCCCCTTGGAAAAATGACGGTTTAAATAGAGAACTCGGAAATGGTTCATGGAGGTGTAAGACTTTGTTCAGGGATCGGTGCTTTGTCTCGCCCGAAGAATTCCTGCCCGAAAGGTGAGTGTGGCCCCGTCCTTGGCGTCTGTGTGTGACACGAGCACTCACGCTCACCACCCTCGGTTCAAGCGCAGTGTCAGCCATATGCTACGACTTTGCGATGAAGCACTCGTGTCATTTAAAATAAATTTGAAATAATTTACAATTCCGTTACAATTTACTGACGCGTATATTTCTTACTTTGCGAGCATCTCAGAGTCTCTTGCGCATCTTTTATTATTGATTTCTAATTCGACTCACTGTGGCGAGACACCCACCTCTCGCGTGTAGGCGGGACCTGTGACCAAGGCGATCACGTTTTGTCACGTAAGACGTCATCCTAGCGGACCCGGGCGAGGTCCTCCCGCTGGCCGTGCGGGGAAGTGGGGCCTCGGTCACAGCCCAGCGAGGAAACGAATCGGCCGAGGCCTGGACGAGGGCGGACGGCCCCTCCCCGGTCGAGCCTCCGAGTGAACACGGCCTGCCGCGGCCCTGGGAGACCCCAAGCAGAGCCGGATGTGCCGTGCCCCAGCTGCCCCCGACAGCTGGGGCGGGGAGTGTGCGCCGTTTGTCATGTGGCACTTGGTTGGCGACGGGACAGCTCCCCCTCCGTCCGAGCACCGACGTGTCCGTGAGTCTCCGAGGGCCGCCGCGTCCCTCGCCCTCGCCCTCGCCCAGCCGTTAGGCTGTGGTCGTCACCTCGTGAGTCCCATCTCGTTTAATCACATGCCATCCTGCTGTCATTTCTCACTGTCGGTGTGTGTTCTGACATGTCCACATACTTACCTTTAGAACCTTCTAGAGCAAATCCTTCAGTGCGGGGTGTTCAACTTTTTTGTCTAAAAATGCCTTTATGTTGTCCTGGTTTTTAAAATACACTTTTGGGGGGGTTGCGACTCGGAAGACATTATCCCATTATTTCTGCTACTTAGTCGTTTCATGAGAAGTAGCTTTTCTGTTGTGCCCAGCTGTCGGTAAGAGATTTTGTGTCCAGCGTCTGCTTCAGCATGATGGTTCCAGACGTGCATTCTTTCTTTTTTTTAATACTTCTCGGGATTCTTTGGGTTCTTGATTCTCTAGACTGATGACTTTGATCAGTTCTGGCCAGACAGCCAGCCAGTATTTCTCCAAATTTTACCTCCCTTCCACCCTCTACGTCCGCCCCTCTGGACTCTGTCGGGATTAGATGCACATTGGTCCTTCTCATCCCATGTCCATCTCTGCTTGTTTAATCTCTGTACTGTCAGTGACGCCATACGAACTATTTTCCAGTTCACTAATTATTTCTCTGACTGTGTCTAATGTGACCCATCCATCATGATTTAAAACACTTTGGTACAGAGGGCTATTTGAAAATGGCCCTGAAAGTCCACTGAGGGCCACCTTGACAACGAACCACCAGGAGCTTCTCCCTAGTCTCAGAAGGAACCAAAACGCAGACTTCCGTGGGGTCGATCATTCCTTTCTGCCAGCAAAAGGGGCTACAATTCTCTGCGCCCCGAGATCTCCTGGGGGCAGGGCAGCAGGCATTCCCAGACAACTGCCACAAGCAGCGGGACCCCAAGTGGTTTTCTCGTCCTCTTCCGTCCGACAAGGCCATGTCACACTCGCTCTATGAGGCAGTCATGGGGCGGGGGTGACATCGCCGCTCTCCAGCGTGTGAACGTGCCATGTGTCCAGCGGCAGCACTGGCCTCCGTGCTGGCCTCACAAATGTCCCCCGACAATGCTTCTTCCTCGACCCACACCACAGGGCGCTGAGGGTCCAGCCTGGGCCCAGCCGCTCGGCGGTTCCGGTTCCTGTCTGTCGGTCTTTGTCTAGTTGGCTGGGTCTAAGTTTTCAATGCATCGCTCTTCACACCTGTTTCCAGCCTCTGTCCGCCTACCTTTAAGCGAAGCTACTTCACAGGCTGTATTTTTGGACCCGGTTCTGCGGCCTAAGTATTTTGCTTCCTCTGTGTGAGGTGTCTCGTTTCCTCGTGGGAACCGTGCTTTGGGGCCAGTGAGCGTGTATGTCTTGGAACTTTCCCTCGGGGGATTTTCAGGGGCAGAAATTGAAAGCGGACTCTTCTGAGGGTGATTTGCATCGCCTCCCCTGGGCATCCCGGGGTCACGATGACCAGACCCCACTTACACTTGCAGCTCTGGGTTTTCAGACCCACGGGAAGTAAACGCAGGCTGCAGCCTTCTTAAGGCCACGTCAGAGTCACACACGGCATCTGTTTCCCGGGGTGACATAACAAAGGGGCACAGACTGAGTGGCAGAAACAACAGAAACGTCTTCTGCGTTCCGGAGGCCGGAAGTCCGAGGTCAGGCGTCGGCTGCGTTGGTTCCCTCCGAGGGCTCCATGTGAGAAGCTGCTCCAGGCCTCCCAAGCTTCTGCTAGTTTGCTGGCCATCTTTGGGGTTCCTTGGCTCGTAGACGTAGCACCCCATCTCCGCCTCCATTTCCACAAGGCCTTCTCCCTGTGTGCCGTCTGGCTTCCAATGTCCCCTTTTCATGAGACCAGTTCTGTCAGGTTAGGGCCACCTGATGACCTCACTCGTCGTAACCCGACCACAGCTGCTGAGACCTGAGGTCCAAGGAAGGTCACATTCGCAGGCACCGGGGGCCGGGACGCCATCCTGTCTTTTCGGGAGGGACACGATCTCTCCGTAACACACGTTTCTCCTTTCCACCCACCGTCAAGGTACAAAAACGAGAAGGCCCCGTGCTTTCCCGTGGTGGCCGTGGCGGCCGGGCAGCAGGAGGAAGCTGTTTCTAGACACCCTGACCTTGGTGGTGGCAGCCGCCGGAACCCCAGCTTTTAAGAGGGGCTCGCCTCTTGGATCGGGCACTTTGGGGGCCTTGCGCTTTGTCCCCTCGCCCCCCTGCTCGGCCGGGCTACGGTGCAGGAAGCTCGCCCGGCTGGGAGGAGACGGCCACCCCCCCCCGCTCCCCCCCACGCCCCCCCACTCCCGCCTCCGCCCCCCGCTCCCGCCTCCGCACGCTTTCGGCACCTGTTTCTCGTCCGTGCTGGCTCAGCGACGAGATTAGAAATACTTCGCCACCGTTTTTGTGGGCTTGATCACACCCCGTCGCAGGCAGAGTGGCCCGAGGGTGTCCACGCCCCCATCTCCAGGACCTGGAAACGGGACCTCGGGGGCAGGAGGCTCTGCAGACGGGAGGAAGGTCAAGGGCCTTGAGACGGGAGGTTCCCCCGGTTGTCTGGGTGGGACCGGCCTAATCACATGGCGTCCTCGAAAGCAGCGCGCCCTCCCCGGCTGTGGTCAGAGATGCAACCCTGCTGGCTTTGAAGATGGACGTAGGGGCCATGATCAAGGACACAGGAAGCTTCCGGAAGCTAGGCAAGGCAAGGACATGGAGTCTCCCTGGGAGCCCCCGGCCACCTCGATTTCGGCCCAGGACGCCTGCGTGGCAGCAGACGTGTGTCGTCCAAGCCACTGCGTCTGTGGGGACTGGCTACGGCGGCTGTGAAAACCAGGCCACCCACACGCTGCTGGACGCGGAAGCCGGCCTCCCCAGACACGGCCACCGTCCCTCCCGAGCCGCGACGGCACGCCACCCTCCCCCCTCATCGCTGTCCAGCTTTCGGGGTGCGTCGTCATGCTGTCAGACACTGACACCGCCATCGCTTACCAGGCGTAAGCAATATTGCTCGATTTTTATCTAGAAAAGATGAGGAAGCCATGACACCTCCAGCCCCTCCCACTTCTCACCCCCCCCCCCCGCCTTTCTGGAAGTCATGTTTACATTTGTGGTTCCCTGTCACGGGGCTTGCGATAGTTGTATGAGGGTCAGTCACCAAATCAGCACCTCGTTTAACGCTTGTCCCCAGTTACAGGTTCCGTGTTCAGGCCCATCCTGGGCCTGGCCCCCGCATCTGTGTGGCTGAAGGTCGGCCCCCCGTCGTTTCTGAGAAGTGACGGCCCCTGATCTTACGCAGGCTGAAATCTGTCTGCTTGCTGCCTTACGCGGGGTGACTAGCTGAGCCGAAACCCTGGCTGGGTCCCTCTTCCTCAGGAGGACTTTGTGGGCATCGTCCCATGTGCCCAGCAAAGAAGGTGCTGGGTGACGTCTAAGGCACACCGAGCCGTTCCCTCCCCAGGCCCTTGACGTCCTGCCTGACGCCTGCTGGGTTCCTGTTTCCCTCATCTTCGAGGTCCAGGGTTAGCCGTCCGTGTGACTCCACCCTGGGATGCGGGGTGCTTTCATTCTTTTATTTCTGGAAAGTTTTAGAAAACACATTAAAATACGACTGTGTTCCGTGATTTTGGTTTCAACTGTGTGTTATCATTTCCTTTTCATGACAGGGGCCCTTTGAGACCCTGGCTTTACGCAGGGACCCAGTGCCAGCTCCTGGCCTCTGAGGACCTGTGGTCGATGCCACAAGTGTCAGGGCCCAGGCCTCAAGCCCGGGGGGCCGGGCCCCAGGGGCTGCCCTGCCTCGCGCCCCTCTCGCTGGGACAGGCCCCTCCTTCCGAGCTCGGCGTGGATTCTGCTCGTTCGCCAAGGCGTCTTGTTCGTGGGAATGGACAGGCCGACCAGTCCTGACCGTTCCCATCCTTCATTCGGAGAGCACTGCCAAAGCTCTGGACACAGGGCCCCCCGTGGCCCTGCCCCAGAGGAGTCTGTGGCTGTTAGGCTTTGGGGACCACGATGCTAGGGTGCCCCTCGGGCAGCAGCCCCCCTCGGATCTGCCTGCCAGTGTCCTGGGAAACCCCAGGCGGACAGGTCCCCTCCTCCCTGCTGGGCTTCCGTCCCGTCCACACAGGGGCCCCCGAACGAGCATAGGAATGCCCTTTGTGGGTCTGTGATGCCCCCCAAAGGGCCCCCAGCACCCCTCAGTTAACCTGTGGCCGCAGCAGCCCCCCCTCAGGCCACCACGCTCCCTGCTTCTCGGCCGGGACCTTCCCCAGGGCTGTCCGTGTTCGCTCAGCCCTGCTCCGGGGGGCTGCGGGGCGCTGGCCTGGAGACTGGTCGGCGAGTGCCAGGCCCTTCCGTCCCCCACGTGCGGATGTGGGAACTCAGGCTGGAGGCTGGCTCCGGGGAGAGGTAGTGTTGGAAATCTTGGGGACTCAGCCCGAGTTCTCTTGGAGAGGGGGCTGCCCCTGTCCTCTCTGGTTCTCGGGGCGTCTGCCTAAGCCAGCTCTGGGGCTCTGGGCCCTGGGACCAGGGCGGGGAGGCTCGGACACTCTTCTGTGTCACCTCAGACGTCTGAACGTGCCGCCCTCGTCTGTAGCAGAATCTCACATTTGCTGAGCACCAGCCGAGTGCCGGGCTCCGAGGCTCACCTGATCCCCACAGCCCCGCCAGGTGGGTCCCGGGTGTGGCTGGTCACCCAGCCCAACGGCCGCGCTCCCGTGCCCTCAGCAGCAGGGCCCAGCGTCGTCCAGCGTGGCCGAGAGCCCGGCTCAGGCCTGCGTTTGCAGCCTCCACTGCAGCCGGAGCCGGGGCCGGGCAGGGAGCGGAGAGCAGCGCCAACCTCCGTCCTGCCCGCGGCCGCGATGGCGGGCGCTCCGGGAGCCGCCCTGGACCACGGCCGTGAGGAGGGCAGCGCACGCTCAGGACAGGGGGGCTGGGGTAGGGGGCACAGCCCCAGCCCGGCCCGCTGCCCCCGACGGCGCTCCGCGACGGACAAAGCCCTCTCTCCGTCACCACCGTCTCTCCCTCAGGCCACAAGCCCACCTCCAGGGACAGCGCCATCTTTATGTCCGACGTGTGTACACACGTCTAAACAGAGGCTCGGGAGGCGGAGACATGAGCCGGTGCCAGGGCTGGGGTTTAAAATCCATCCACACGGGGGACAGCGGCGCCCGCCCCGCTGCGGCGGCCGGCAGGGTCCTGCAGCACTGGGTCAGTGGGGGGAGCTGCGGTCAGGGCCCTGGCACCCTCACCCCCTCCGGACCCACAGCCTCTGCCCACGGCTGGGCCGCCCAGGGCCTGTGTCTGACTCAGGCCATGTCCCCTGGGCCGCCCGGTCCGGGTGGGGCGGACCCCGCGGGAGACAGACAGGAATCCAGCCACTCCTGCAGGAAAGAACTTAGGTTTATTTGCAGTAAAAACCATGGTCTGAAAAAACCTGTTGGCAAATGTACAGTTTGCGTTCCACATGGGGTCGCCTCCGGCCGCGGGACCCAGGCCTGTGGCCCGCACGCGTGTTCACAGCTCATCTCAGGCCCCAGGTCCGGAGCCCCGCCCGGAGGGAGCCCCGCTTCCGGCCGAAACCACCAGCACCCCTGCCGGCTCGGCCCGCTCCCCTCCTGCCTCGTGCAGTGCAAAAACGAACCGAACCAAACCCATGTTCAAAAACAAACAAAACATTCACGGAAACCAGGGCTCCACACCGCTCCCCGGCGTCCAAGACGGCCTCAAACACACAGCGTTTTCTTGCTGTTCCATAATCTCTTCCTTATTATTCACAGATACATAACGGAAGCTTTGGATGAAATAATTACACACTTCTTTTTCTCTTAAAAAGCGAACAAGTCAAATCAAAAACAAAACAACAAAGCTTTCCCGACAACAGTGAAAAATAAAGGCAGCCGGCTGGCCCCTCCCCTTCCCCTGGGCTCATGTGGGCGGCAGAGCCGGGGGGCACGGCAAAGTGCGGGGCGCCCCCTGACGGCAGGCGCTGGTCTGCTCCCACTGGGGCGATCTCCCCCTACTCCACCGCCCCCCACGCGACCCCGTTCACCTCACTTCCCACGCCCTGCAGGCTGCCCTCTCACTCGACCTCGCTGCCCCCCACGGCAGGGTGCTGAGTGTGGGAGCAGAGCCTGGAGGCAACGAGGCTGACCTCAGAGGAACCCCAGGGTGCAGCGTGGCAGCCAGCACCCAAGCCAGCAGGGGCCAGCCTTCCCAGCACCCCCTCAGCCTGGTCCACGCCCCCTGCACAGGGCCGTACAGGTGACCAAAGGCGGGAGGGGACATACGAAGCCCAGGTTTCACCAGTAGCTTTGGCACAGAGCTCAGAGGGAGAGTGTCACTAGATCTGCAACATCCAGGCAGAGAAAACGGGGTCTAGCCGAGCCAGTTGGAGGTCAAAGGCCAGGAGTAGTCAGGAGGGGGCATTTCGGGGGAGAGCCACCCCCAAGAGCACTTGTTTGGGGCTGGCCACAGGCCCAGTCCAGGAGCTGCAGGAACCCCGGGCAGGAATGGCTGCCAAGGGCAAGAACCGACATCCTATGCAAAGGCTGGGGGACCCTCGGGGACTGCCTGGAAGGACACAGGAGACCCAGAGGGCCTGCCTGCACGCGGGCGGCGGGGGCTTCTCCCTGGAGGGGCTGTGAGCAGTGGGGACGAGCGAGGGGACGAGCCGGTTTTCTTCCCATCCGCATCAGGGTTTACAAAGATGTCTCCACTGGCAGCAGGACCCGACAGACGTGCCCCGGACGCAGGGCGAAGACAGTACCGTCGACCGGGGGCGGGGCCAGCAACCTCCCCGCCCCTAAGGCTCCTCCCAGGAGAGGGGCCGGCCCTGGGGGTCTCCGCACGGCCCTGAGCAGAGGGACAGGAGGCGGCTGAAGGGCACTGCACAGGCCCATTGAGATGGTCTCACCCACACCCAAGCACAGCTGGGGCTGCACAGGGGCCCGGCTGCCTCTCGTGGCCGGAGGCCACCCCAGGGAGCAGCAGGAAGCAAGAGGGCTGAAAGTCGAGGGGCTGAGTGGAAAGGGTGGGGGACAGGTCGCCTCCGCTGTCCCCAGCCCTCCCTGGGACAGCATCTGCTGTTCAAACGCCTCGGCTGGCACCCAGAGCCTGGCTCGCAACACCGCTGGCACACCCCCCGTCCACGCTCCAGTGGCAACGGGCACAGCAGGGCCGGCCCAGACTTCCTCTATGTACAAGCAGTGAGCCCAGGACAGGCCACCAAGGGCAGACCGGTGTGCGTTCGGGACTCTGCATGCCCTCCCTGTCACTGGAGCTGGTGAAGGCTGGAAGGTCAAGGTCAGCAGGCATCCCCCACTCCAAGTCACGGAGCTGGAGACAGACTTGGGCGGGAGCAGCCCTTCCACGCAATCCGCTAGTCCTATCTGCGCCCTCGCCGTCACTGGACACCCTCCTCCTCTACGTACGTTGAAGGAAACCAGCCAATCTGCAAAAAAAAAAAAAAACAGCAGGATCACGTAATGGTGCGTGTGTGTCAAGGCTGTGGGCGAGTAGCGGCTTGTGGAGATGGGGCAATCCTTCAAAAGGTCGGAGTTCTAAGCCAGTCCTGCCCCGAGAGAGGAATGTGGCCCGGGAGCAGTGGTGACCCCAAAATGCACCAGCCCTCAGCTGTAAGATGACCTGCACCCTCTCTAGCTGACAGCCAGGGAAAAAAAACCCGTCTGGAGAAAAATAACCTCATCCAGAGCCTGTCTAATGTTTTACACGCAAGCTCAGCATTTAATCAGGACCATGTGACAGAAACTAAGAAAATACAGACAACAAAAACCTAAATAACTCTAAATTGTATGTTTCAGATAACCGATGGAAAGGCAGGAAATTTTATCAGAGAACTGAACTCAGAAATCAAACAGAAATCCTAGGACTGAAAAATATAATGACTGAAATTAAGAATCCTGTAGAAGGATTTAACATCAGATTAGACGAAACAAAAGGGAAGACTAATGAACTGGAAGATGGACCCATGGAAAGTACCTGGATGAAAACCAGAGTTCATGGATGGAGCCCTCATCAAACGGGGCACTGGAACACAGGCCGTGGTGAAGAGACCTGACAGCCAGGTGGATGGGACCTGAGAGGATGGGACAGGCACCCCATCTGAAGAAGTTTCCCCAACCGAAGGGCGCCAGACACAGGTGAAAGGATCTCTACTTATCTCAAGCAGAATGAACACAGAGAAAACCAGTCTAGACATATTAGAACAGTGGTCCCCAACCTCTGTGGCACCAGGGACCGGTGGTCCTATGAGAATCTAGTGCCTGAAGATCTGAGGCGGAGCTGAGGCGGTGATGCTGGCGCTGGGGAGCGGCTGCAAACACAGATGACGCTTCGCTTGCTCACCCGCCACTCACCTCCTGCTGTGCGGCCCGGTTCCTAACAGGCCACGGACCAGTACTGGTCTGTGGCCCGGAGGTTGGGAACCCCTGCATTATAGTAAAACTGATCAAAAACAAAGACTTATTTTTTGCTTTACATGTAGTCCAGCGGTGAGTTTTTAAAGACATTTCCTACAAAGAAGCAACATTAAGAATATCAACTAATTTTTTTACAGAAATGTTGGAAGTCACGTGACAGTGGAATGACATCATCAAAGTGCTGAAATAAAACATCTGATGGCCTAGAATTCTATCCCCAGTGAAAGTACCCTTCACATATGAACTCAATATATCCGCTCCCGAAAAGGAAACAAGTCTCACCAGAGAGATGCCTGATTCCTGGGGGAGACCGATTAAGGGGAGAAGAGAGAACTTTTCCTTACAGCAGTGTCTCCTAGGAACTGGAGGAGAAACGAGTTAGAAAATCACTATTTTTCAACCACGATAGAAATAGTTAACTAGGCAAAATTCACCAATTAATGATAAGACTAATTAGGTGAAAGTTTGATGTGGGACAAGATATTTATCTAATTTCAGATTACCCTGAAAGTTATTTATTAATTATAGTAACTGCACAGTGGAGAAACCTGCCAGGTACCACCCTAACTTAAGTGATCAAAGTTAACGTCACGACATTCTACGCCTTTGGAAAGGACGTAATAGCACTAAAAAATATGCAACATCCCACTGCGGCGTTCCCACCCAAAATGGACCACCTCAACCGAATCATGAAGAAACATCAAACAAACCTTACTGAGGGATCGTCTACCACAATAACTGGCCCATGCTCTTCAAAAACGTTAGTCATGTAAGGCAGACAAGGGCCGAGGAACTGTCCCAGATGAAAGCGAGCAGAGTGTCATGGCAAGCTGATGCCATTCACGGACCTGGACTGGCTCCAGGGCCAGGGAGCAGTAGCTAGAGGAGACACCGCGGGACAACTGGGAGGTCTGAATGTGGGCTGCGGGTCAGATCGAAGGGGCGTGTCCTTGATCTTAGGAAACACACACTGAACTGTTTAGGGGAAAACGGACGTGTCCGCAACTGACTCTTAAATGGTTTAGAGACAAACAAGGGTGTGTGTGCGCGCGTGCGCGCACACACACACACACACACACACACACGGAGGGAGAGGGGATGCAACGGTTAAGCAAATAATCAGATCATCCTCAAATGGTAAAGCTGGGCGCAAGGGAGGTCTCTGTACTAGTGCAACTTTTCCTTACGTTTGAAAGTGTGGTGAAATAAGTCACAAACATTTTACAATGAGACCATCAGAAAAAGAAAGTGAAATAAGATGTGTTCAATCCAACAGAAGCAGAGAACTGAGAAGCGGACTTGCAGTAAAAATGCAGTGAAGAACAGGGGACTTCAGGCAGCAGGAGCGTGGTTTGAGGGGAAACGGGGTGACGCAGGGAAGAACGGGGAGCCCGGAGAAGGCAAACAGATGTACATCTAAATGAACACCAACTGCTTAAAACAAAAATCATGTCTCGTGGGGTTACAAAGCATGTGGAGTTAAGACACGTGACAACACCTCCACAAAAGTCGAGAGAAAAACTAACAGCCAAAGTGGCAAGGTCTTCGCATCGTCCGGGAAGTAGAAGAGCTGATTCAAGGAGGTCTCTGAGAACCCGAGTGTGTGCTGTGACCCCTAAGGTGATCCCTAGTAACAGATAAAGAATGTGAAACTAACAAACCAAAGCGACAGGAAGTGGAACAGGGAAAAACACTGACTGATTAATCCAAAAGGAGGCAGGAAAGGAGAAAAAAG
Source organism: Eidolon dupreanum (assembly GCA_028627145.1). Lineage (NCBI taxonomy): Eukaryota > Metazoa > Chordata > Mammalia > Chiroptera > Pteropodidae > Eidolon > Eidolon dupreanum. The sequence goes on along the minus strand of CM053509.1, from coordinate 160,424,911 downwards.
GAGGAATAAATGTGACGAAAATAAACGAAAAGATGAGGGTTTTAAATATAAATATCTTAGTCATTACGTTAAATGTAAATGAACTATATACACCTATTAAAGGGCGAAAACTCTAAGATCAGACAGGCTTTAGAAAACCTGTTTATAACATTTTATCTTCTATCTGAAATATAAGAACATGGAAAAGTTGAAAATAATACGAGGGAAAAAAGTGTGCCATACAAAACACTAACCATCCCCGCCCCACAAAAAGCTGTCGTCACTCTATCGACAGATGAAGTAGACTTTATAGCAAGAAAAAAATGGCCAGAGATGAAGAGAGACCTTTCATGACGACGGGCAAAGCAACTGGATCTGGAAGGCTCTAAAGCTTAGCTCTGCTCTGAACTCTCCTGGGAAACTGTCGGCTCCGTGCCCGAGGCCAGG
>CM053509.1:160401529-160423985 GCA_028627145.1 Eidolon dupreanum | reverse complement strand
GCCATAATGCAGAGGGTGGAGCTTCACTAAATGGCTCTGCCCCCAGCCCCCGAGGCGGCCTGGGCACCTCTAATGACACCCGGGGTCCACAAATGCTGGTGTCTGGACCGCAGACCCTGAGAAAAGTTTGGAATCCCCTGTCCACGCTGGTGGGGCCTCGGGAGACCTGGGGTGTGGTCACCGAGGGAGTGTGTATCCTGGCCCCTTCGCCCAGACTCACACTGAGGCAGGGGCCACGAGGCCACTCCTGCCCAGGGGTCAGTGACAGCCGCCCCCCGCTTCCCCACACAGAGCCAACGCGCCAGCGTAGCAGGGAGATGGGCAGGAGGGGGCCAGCGAGCCCGGCGGCTGGGCTGACCGCTGGCCCACGCATGGCACAGGCGGTGGGTTCCATTTCCTGTTCTCGACCCCCGCACCACAGGTCTGGAGAACTCGGTCCGCAGCACCCCGCTCCGTAAGAGACGAGGACAAAGCACACCTGAGCTGCTGGCGGAGCAGACCACTGAAGGCCATTCGGGAACTGACACGCCACACATCGATGAGTCTGAAGGTGCAGGGCGGGCAGCCTTGATGCTCAGAGGCGGCAGGGCGCTGAGCCACCCCCTCGCTCTGCACCCACCCCCGGGCCTGGAGGGGGAAAGGGGTACCCCCCAGAAGACCCCCCAGCCTGACTCCTCATCCCACAGGGGTCCGTGCAGAACCCCAGCACTGTCCCCCACCTCCTGGAGGCTCGGTCCTGGGACACCCACCATCTCCATCTGGGGGTGGCCTCATGGAAGCCAGGGGCTGGACAAGGACGCCACACGACAGGCCGTGCCCGTGCCGGAGGTGGGGGGAGCAGCGACAGGAGACCCGGGGGAGGCCCCCGACCCAGCTCCGTCCCCCAGCCCCTCTCCGGCCCTCACGGGCAGCTGGGAGCAGAGGCTCCAGAACACACCGCTGGGCACGGAGAGACGGATGAAGAGAAAGGACCAGCCCCCGCCCCGGGCCACAGGGGCTGTGGCTCCTTTGCAGAGGGTCCGGGTTGGGGGGGAGTGGGCTCCATCGCCAACACTCGCCGTCCACCGGCACTGCAGGTCGGGGTGCCCTGGGGTGCCTGCCGGCCCGCCTCCCCGCCTACAGTCAGGAGAGTGACCCCGCCCACGCCAGCCGTTCAGGGCGCCGGGGCCCTGGGCCTCTGCACTGGGAACACCCACGGTCCAGTGACGGCCTTAGCAACACGGAGGAAACCGGACGCAGCGGCTGAGTCAGCTCTGCTCGGTCCACTCCGGCCTCGGACGGTTTTCTAAAGATCGCTGCGTGACACCGATTTTTCCCTGTTCCGATGTTCGCTCCCTTCAACTGAAGTTTTCTTCTCTGCTTCGACACCTGTGACACCGGGCAGTTTGACTCCGGGGCTCAGGCTTCGTCCGCACTTCCGGCCACCTTCCTGCCGGCCTGAGGCTGGTCCACGGCCGGCCATCGGGTCTTACTTCTCCAGGGCACAGTCCGCAGCGCTCGGTTCCACCCAGGGATTTGATGTTTCGTCCACGTTAGTCAATAAAGAATGAGATCGTACAGCATCCCTGACGGTCACTTTCATTTTCGTATTGATTATTCCCACCGATAAGGATCCTGTGAACTCTTTAAGGGCCAGAGTATTTATTTCTCAGCGCACAGGCCCTGCGAATGGTGCAGAAGCAGGTGATGGGGCTCGCACAGGAGCAGGCTGCAGGCGGCTGGCCTGTCCCTGGCTCACAGCAGACTGGCACGGTCCAAACCCCAGGAGGACTCACGCAGGGGGACAAGCTTCCTCAGGACCTGGCACCGGAGGCTGGGTGACCAGAGCGTTCCCTCACCGCATATTCATTACCCAGCTGGGGGCAGGGACCCCGTGCTCAGCAGTCAGTGGCCAGGCCTGATGACCCACGATGACCCAGAAGGGTCAGAGGGCAGGTGTGAGGGCCGCTGTGCGGGGAGGGTCGAGGGGCGCCCCGGCCTCACGAGCCCAGGCTCGCTAGGGGAGAAGCCCCTGCCTCAGACCTGGCCTTGGAAAGGTGCCGTCCACTCAGGGTCAGGCAGCAGGGCCCAGCCACCCCTGGGGTGGGGTAATCGGGACAGGCGTCACAAAAAGGTGGATGTCCAATCACGGAGCAAGGGGTGGGGGTGTCACCTCTGGACCGTCCAGACCCCAGGCAGAGTGTACAAATGTGTACACTCTGTGTACAGAGTGTACAAAAACAAGAGTATACAAATGCCACATTTCACCACACTGAGGGCACGGTCACTTGATGAATCTGAAGTGTCACCAGAAGAAAACCGAAAAACTGTGACACACCCTTGATCGCACAGCGCCAAGCCTCCCCTCGGAACGGGTGGGACCAGGGGCAGAATATGGTGCCCCTCCGAGACGGGGGAAGGGCTGGCTCGTGAGCAGCCACCAGCAGCCACCCAGCGGCCACCCAGCGGCACACAATGCTCCCTTCTGAGAACCAGAGGAGGTGGCCGCTCCCCCCGCCACCGTGCCCGCCAGGCAGCTGCCTCCAATCCAAGCTTCCCCGATCGATAGCAATAACGCAGACTCAAAGCAATCAATCTAAGGCCATGATGCGCTTTTTTTAAAAGACCACTCTTTCCGTGGGCAAGAACCACTTTAAAACAACACACACACTCTGGGGTTTTCCGGCAGGTCACTGGGTCACCACAGGGGCCATCGTGTCACTAAGATGTGAATCGCACACACGGGGGCCCGGCCTCCCCCGAGAACTGCATCCCGATCGAGGGATGACCGTCGGCACCCGTCGGCCGCCTCTGGGTCAAAGCGTGCGCCTCGGCAGGCCAAGCCATCGGCACGGTGGCACACATGGCCACCAAGGAGGAAGGAAACTAGAATGAAGTCCTGTGACTGTCAAAGGTGTTTCTCCCCGGGGACCTGGCCCTGCAGGCGGCCTCAAGTCCAGCCTGGACACTGACGTGGTCAGCCACACACACGGAAAAGAAGCAGGAAGCTCAGAGCCAGGCAGAGAACACAGCGGGGTGGGGCTGGACTGTCCCCCAACCCCAGTCAGGGTGGATCCCGGAGGGACGGTGGGGAGAGCCAGCCCTTCCCTGGGCCCTCAGCCAATGGTGGACTCACACCGTGACGGCCGAATCTGCAGGGCCCACCCCCCTCCCCCCCACCCTGCCCCCGCCGCTGCCGGCCCGACACTGGAGCACCCCCTCCCTCACCCCACATATGCCGGACAGCCAGCACTGCCCACTCTCCTGCAGGCCCCAGAGCCCGGCTCTCCCTCCCTTCCCCCGCTCCCCTCCCCCGCCCAGTGCAGGCCCGATCGGCTTTCCTGCCGGTGACCACATCCTCCCCAGCCTCCCGGACTCCAGGCCTGCCCTCCCGTCCAGTCCAGCCCTGCGGCCTCAGCAGAACTTCCTGAGCCACGTCCAGGCACAGCGTGTTACCCTCGCCCCCTTCCCAGGCTCCTGGGCCCCCCGGGATGGAGACACCCACCACCGCCCATCGCCCTGCCCTGCTGCAGCCTCGAAGGCTGTGATTCTGTTCCCTCAAAGTGACAGCTGCCCCCTCAGGTCCTGGGCCCTCTCCGTTCACCCCCAGACTCTGAACTCCTCGAAGGAGTCGCCGGGCCTCACCTATATTTCCCTCGTCCCACGGGTCAATCACTGATAGGCAGTAACTGATAGTGCTCAATAAGTGTCCCCCGAGAACAGGGAGGTCCGGACGACCTGTGGGAGACGCAGGAAGAGCTGGTGAAACCCAGGAAGACACACCGGGGGAGGCGAGAGGCCCGGCCGCCCTTAAAAGAAGAGGGGGCTCAGACAGGTGGCGGGGAAGGAGGCGTCAGGAAGAGGCGCAGCTCCCCCCAGGAATCCGACGACGGAAGTGACCACCGTCCATTCGTGGGCACGGGCAGGCCTGGGGCCAGGTGTCGTCCACCAGGAGCCCACCTGTGCCCTGGCACGGTCCCTTTGCACCACGCAGTGACTCAGACAGAAACTGGTGCCGGCTGGGTCCCGAAAGTGAATGTCACACGAAGAGGAAGTTTCCAAGTGGGGGGCGGGAAGCCAGCTGCTATGTCCCAGGGCCTGCTGGGCTCTGGGGACCGCGGGCCGCGCCCTGCCACACGGCGGCCCGCTGCACAGATGGGCCCACGAGGTTCGGGGTTTGGGGGGCGGGTGCAGGGGCATGATTAGGCAGCTGGTCCAGGGACACACACGGCCACGTCAGTGGCGGGGCGGCTCTGAGCCCCGGCCCCTCCTGGCTCCTGACCAGGGCAGGGCGCCCGCCCTTCGTCCCCTGGAGGGGGACACTTGGCAGTTTGGGTCTCCGCGCCCCTCTGGCAGGCTGGTGCAGGCTGCAGAGAACCGACACGGGCAGCTTCTCCCCGGAGCCCTGGCCTCGGCCGACCCCAGCGTCGGCGGCGAGGAGGGGCCAGGCTCCTGCGCTCCTCATTCTGGCCCGGCCATGACTAGGAAGGTCCTCGCTGTCCTCGGGGCCCCGAGGGGGCTGGGCACAAACACTCTGACCCCCCAAACCTCGCGGCCTGCAGCGCGGCCCCCCGGCACCGAGGGCTCCTCCACGCGGGGTGGGTCTGCCGGGCGAGTCTGCTCCGGCCAGACACGCTCTCGTCCACTCCGCAGCTCCGCTCTCCCTGAGCCCGGCCGGCCAACAGATGTCTCATTCAAGCAGCTAAGTGACCACTAATACACCCAAAGAGATGACAGGCCAATTTCTCCCAAGGTTTGTTTGCATGAGAAGGGAGTGGTGTGTGAAAATCCTCTCTTCCTTTTTTTGAGGAAAAGAAAAAACTTTTATTACACACGTGGGTTAAGAAAAAGAGACCGGCTGCAAGCACACGGACCGCCGATGGCAGAGTTCACCGGGATGAAAGTCCGCATCTCAGCGGCCGCTGCCACCCTGCGGGACAGGATGCTGACGCCACAGAAACACGGGGGCCACGAGTTCAGATCCTGCCTCCGTCTCCTACCGGTGGCTCAGACGAGCCCCTGCGCTCCCCTATGCTCTCGGGGCCTCAGCCTCCAAAGCTGTCAAGTGGGTGGTGACGACTCCGACCCCAGGCTGAGTGCCTCCAGCCCTGTGACTGATCCTGGCCTCGCCAGGCGGCCGGGAGCAGCCCAGAGCAGCCGCAGCGAGGCAGGTGGCTCCACCGGGCCCGAGGCATGTCGGAGGCAGAGGGGCACACTCTCGAACAAGAAACTGCCACTGACAGGCAGCCCAAGTGCCGGCTTGCACGTCCCCAGGCCCCCAAATAGCAAAACAGAAGAAAGGCTGAGGGCTGGAGCCGCTCCACTGGGCGAGGGGACGTGGCCCTGACACGGTGGCCTCCTGCCGTCTGCTCACCTCCCACCCCAGAGACAACCACCGTCAGTGAGGCCCGGGCAAGGGGGAGGGGCAGGATGGGCCGCAGAGCTGGGCCAGGGTGTGGCTGAGCCGCGGCCACACGTCTCCACCACCAACAGAGCTTGCTGCTCGGCGGCCACCTGCTCCACCTGCTTCCTGATGCACGGCGGGAGGCGGCCAGGGCTCCCTGAGCGGACGAGGCAGACAGCGCTCTGCAGGGAGAACCCTGGAGCCTATGGCCACATCACAGGGCGCAGACACACGCCCCAAAACCACCCAGAGGTGGACGGCGTCACCCGGAGCTACCAGGGACGCAGACAGGCACAGAGGGGACAGCCTCTGGCACCGACGGCAGACCGGGCCCGGCCTCCTGCACCCCGAGTCCACTCGGATTCGCTCGCACACCCGCCAGGTCCCCGAAACAAGAACCATCCTGCCGGAGAAGCCGGACCGCGCACACGCACACGGCCGCCGCGGGAGGCGAGGTCTGCGGCCTCCATCCGCCGACTCCCAGGAGGGGCGTCTGTCCTCCACGGCCCAGCCCCCGGCTCCCGCTGCAGACAGGAAGCGCCCGGCCCCTGCACGTGGCCCTTCAGCGGGGACATCTGCAGGGCTCCCTCTCCGGCCTCCGTGGTGCAGAGGCTGCCCTCCGCCTGCCGGCTGCCAGGTACAACTCGAGCTCCTGGGCGGCCTGGGACGACGCCCTCCTGGAGCGGGGGCAGGGAGGGGCCTGTCAACGGGAGCGCAGGGACTCGCAGAGGCAGAGGCAGGACGGGGTGACTGCACACACAGACCCTGTTCGTCCCCGTCCCCTGCTGACGGCCAGATGGCAGGCAGCTTTGTCATTCACTCCCGCAAGGGGGATCCAGACAGCCCCCCGCCGGAGCCGGCTGCCCTTGGAGGCACCGAGAGCGGGAGCGATGGTCCCACTGTACACGGGGGGCGACGGAGAGCCGGCCTGAGGCCAGCAGCCTGAGGGCCTCGTGCCCACCCCACCGCGTCCCTTTGTCGTCCACCTGGAGTCGGGAGGACAGGGGCCTTTCTCCTGCCGACTCCCCGGAGGCTGCGTGGAGAGCCCGGAGCAGAGCCGCACTGACCACTCAAGCCTCACTCCTGGGGCGAGAAGGAAGTCGTGATGAGACCCGGGGCGGCCGGCCACACGACTGCACGGCCACCACGGGCTCCAGGAGAGATGGGGGCGTCTGGCCGCACCTGCCGCCAGGATCAGAGGCCGGGGAGCAGCGCTGCGGCAAGTCCGCTCGCCCCAGCTCCGGCCCGGTCACGCCCCGACGCCCTGCTTCTGGATGCTTCCTTTGGGCGCCGGGCGAGAACAAACAAGACGGACAGATGCTTCGGGTGGAGAGAGGATGGCGGCATGTGGGCGGGCGCATGGCGTCGGTCCTTGGGCACGAGAACGGCCGGACCTGAACGGTGCCTCGTCCTCCACCAAAACGACTTCTCTCTCCTGTCCCGACAGCGGATGAGCCGGGGCGGGGGAGGGGAGCACAGGTGCCCTGGTCTCTGGGACGGAGGGGTCAATCGAGAGTTAGGGGCAAGGGAGGAGGGTCACAGGATGTCGCAGTCATGAGCACGAGGGACCAGAACCTCCCATCAACTCCCCGAAGGGAAGACGAGGCAGAAAAGCTGACAGGTGGACTCAGGACTCTGGCGAGAGTACGTCCCGGCCCAGCCTCTCAGGAGCCGTGTGGCCTTGCCGGAGACTTAGCCGGCGCTGCGGTGTCCCTTCACCCAGGGGCCCTGGTGGTCTCCGCTCTCAGCATGGTGCCCGTACCACCTCCTCCAACAGGCCTCGGGGTCTTGGGGGTGGGGCCCCCATTCCTGGAAAGGCCCAGAGGCTAACGAGCCCCGAGAACAGAAGGGAAAGGCAGCTGGGGACTGCGCCCTCTGCCTGCCCGGGTCACTCACCAGACAGCACACGTGCTCGCCGCCTTTGAAAGCAAAAGCAGGAAACACCAACAGAAGCCTTTGTGGCCTCCAGTTTACACTGGCTCAGGGGGACAAGGAGCAAGTGTTCTAAAAATAATTATCTTAATCCTCATCAAACTACAAAGACCAACAAACGAACCCCGCAACACGGGAACACTGCGTGCTTCCTGAGCCTGGGGTGGGCAGGCGGGAACCCGGCGGGGTGCGGGCATCCTGGGCCCGGCCGGCAGGCGAGCACCCCGCACAGGTGCCTCCCTCTGCGGCCACGTGTCTGTCATCCTTTCTCTTCTGGTCTCAGAAACCACAGCAGTCCCAGCGGCTCCGGATACTGACTGCAGTGGGCCTGAGAGCACGGAGCTTCTGAGGACCCCGGCTGGGCAGGGGGCTTCTGAGGCCTGAGCGGGGCATGGCTCGTCCCCCCACGACGTGCAGGATGCCAGCTGCTGGGCACAGTGTCACCGCGGGGGTGGAGGTGTCCGAGCACCCACCCCCAGGCGCCTGGCTCCCCTCCCGTCTTGCTTTGGGGCATGTGTTAGGGTTGGGTGTTCACAGGGAGAAGCCGCTGCCCCAAACGCCCGGAGTGAGGGCGCCGCGCACCGAGCACTATCACATCTGGACACCGGGCTGAGAGCTTTGGGTCCCCTCTGCCCCTCTGTCCTGTGTCATACATCCCTTTTACAGACGAGGAAACAGGGCCCAGAGGGGAAGTCGCATGGCCAAGGGCGAGGCAGGACTTGAACCCAGGTCCACAAGGGTCCGGCACCGAGCCCGTCTCCACCTCAGGGACGAGGTGGTGGCCACCCCACCACCTGACAGCACATGAGGCCAGGCGCAGGGTGAGAAAGCGGGTCCCCAGGCAGGGGCTGCCCCAAGGCAGCTCCGCTGCGGTGGGCGGGCCCAGGGGCCCCAGGATGCACAAAACACGGGCTGCCATGCTGCCACCGGCGACCAGGACCGAGAATGCGGGCAGGTGGGCGGACATGAGGACGCGAAGCTTCGTTGTGGCAGAGACTCGAACCCAGAGACGCAGCCACTCACACCACGGACAGCGAGGAGCTGCCCCGCCCTGTGGCTGGGCCCCACGGGAGGACCCTGGCCCGGGCACCACCCCCGACAGCTGAACCTCACTTTAACAAAGAGGCCGAGTGCCGTTCCATCTTGGAGTGAAGCAGCGTTTAAGGGGACAGGGGCGCAGCCCCCAGAGGCAGGACCTGCAAGCCTGGTCAACAGGCTCGACGGACAGGCAGCCACCGTCCCCTCCTCAGGAAGCGGGCCCGAGTGGCACCCCGGCCCCTGCTTGCTTCCTTTCTCTGCATCGGAAAATCCACTTCTGTTTCTCTGTGAACCCCTAATCCATCGCCCCCCCCAACACTCAGGGGTTCTTTCTCTTCGCCCAAGGCCCATGAGCAGATGCTCAGGAGTGACGTGAGCAAGTGACGAGTGAGCCCCCGGGAGCAGGTGAGGGGACAGGCCTGGAAGCCACACAGCCAGAAGGGCCGAGCCAGCCGGCCTGGGACCATCTCTGGATTCCGGCACTGTGCCATCCCGAACTCCTCACCGACCGAGGACCCTGAATGGAGCTCAAGAGGACGAGCGGCCAGGCAGCAGTGATCTAGACTACGTGGGGGGCACAGCGGGACCCCCCAGCCTCTGCCCCCACGGAGCCCTGTCCTTGCAGCAGCCACCCACGGACAACCTTCCGTTAGCTAAAGGCATCCAGTTTTCAAGGCCAGCTTGAATGCCACCTCCTCCAGGAAGCCCTCTGCAGTCACTCTGCCCCCAGGGACGCAAACAACCACATCTGCTGAGGACCAGCACAGCCCCAAACGCCAGGACCGCGAATCCTACGTCTACTCCCATCTCCTGCCCCGTCCAGCTCAGGAGCTCCCGGGGAAGCAGCAGCAGAGAGGGGGTGTGAGACCCCCTCTAGGAGCCTTCCCTGGTCACCCTCAGAGGAAGGGGCAGGGCTGCTATCCGCCTTCCACTCGTGGCCAAGGACCCTCCATCCGTCTCAGCCAGGCCACCACACCACTTTGGGGGTGGAAGGGTAAATTCAGAGTGAGAGGGGCTTACAGGCGAGGAACGGAGGGAGGGTCGGCCCAAGACCCGGCATCCCACCCTCTCTTTACCAGCATGTCCCCCTCCTCTGCCACCTCGGGCAGGGCCCCTTGCTCACTTAATGGCTGGGGACCAACTCACGGCCGGCGTGAGCGGGCTCAGCCTCTGCGGCCTCCGTCCCTCATCTACAAAGTGGGCCGAGAGCAGATCGCCAGCCACCGCTGCCCGAGGACAAGACGAGGTCATCGCCGTGGCGTGGAGCATCTGTCGGCACCGAGCGCCCTAGGGAGGAAGCTCTGCTCTTGCCGGGCACTTCCTGGGTGGGGAGCCCCTGGGCCAAGGGCGCTGGTCACGAATGGAGACAACCGCAAGCTCTGACGGGAACTGGGAGGGGTCCCCAGGGGACCAGGACACCTTCATGGGCCTCTGAGCAGGTGAGCAGCTGCCGCCGGCCCGCCGCCTGGTTTTGTGAGGCCCATCGCCTGGCCTTGTACAGCTTACAGGCTAAGAAAGGTTTTTGCGTTTTTAAATGGATGAGAGGGAAAAAAATCCCACAGGAATAGAATTTCATGACACATGGAAATTACATGAAATTCAAATTTCATTCTCCATCAGTAAACTGTTGGTGCACAGGCCCGCTCACACCCTGAGCACAGCCCTGCTCCCCCACCCCCACCCCCACCCCCACCCCTTACAGAAGGGTCACGGCCACGGCCACGTTCGCACTGAGAGGGCAGAGGCGAGTGGCTGTGAAGAGACTGTCTGGTCCACAAGGGCCGAAGTATCTACTGTCCCCACCAAAAACCTGCCGGCCCTCCTCTGAGAGAGGGGTGGTGGTGCCTGCTGGGCGCAGGGCAGCACAGGGCGGGCGCTGGGTTCCAGGGGCGGTGGGGAGGGGGCTTGCCGTAGGGCAGTGGGCTCCGGTCTGGACCCCTGCCTAACCCAGGGCCCCCACGCCCGCCTCACCATCACTGCCATGTCCCAGGAGTCACTCAAACTCAGGACGCCACAGACACAGCCTGGACACAGGGACAGGAGGGAGGGGCCAGCCGGGGACCCAGTGCCTCTGTGGAAAGAAGATGAAGTCTTCCCCGGGGAAGGGACATCCTCGGTCACCTGGGCCGCCTGGCGATCAGGGGCTCCAGCGAGGCACTGGGGTGGGAGCTCCCGGGGGCTACTCACCCTGGTCAGGACCCTAACAAGGCTCCGCCCCCACCCTGCGGCCAGACACAGCTGAGCCTCAGTTCCAGCAGTGAGACGCCCTATTTCCAGCGCCCAGACCGTTGTCCCTCACAATGGCGTCCCCCCCAAGTACACAGCGTTCTTCTGGGTTTCGGCTGGGCTGGCGATGCCAGGAACCCGATTTCTGGAATCAGTACAAGCACACTGCACACACGTCACTCCACGCCAGTGCCGGGGGCTGTGCCCTCGAGACCCAGCCGATGCGTCCAGACCCAAGCCTCGCTCGGGACCTGCTGCACGCAGCCCGCGAGTGCCCCTGGGGCTGCGCGGCCCACGCTAACGCGGAGCCCTCGGAGCACCGGCCCTGCTCTCCCGCCCCGCCCCGCCCCGGCCCCGCCCCCGGGCCCGCCCCCGCCAAGCCCCACCCCGGCCCCGCCCAGCCCAGCCCAGCCCCACCACACCAGCCAAGCCCCGCCCCTACCCCGCCCTACCCGCCAAGCCCCGCCCCCAGCCCCGCCAAGCCCCCACCCAAGGACGAGGTCGCTGCTGCACGCACACACATATGCGCACACGCACACACACGCACACGCCAGTGGAAATGCTACTGGTGGAGAATGGGCGTTTTTCATTATCGCCCCTAACGAGCTTTCTCAGGCGTTTTTCCTAAACGCCCTCCATGCATGAAATCTTAACAGCACAGATGTACTGCACGTCTGTTTTGCACTCTGTGTACATCCGTGCACATCTGTGCTTTATATGAAAAAGAATAAACATCTTCACCCCCAAACTCTGATTTCTGCCCCCCTGCTGGGAGCGCACGTCTGAAATGCAATGCATTATTAAAGTTAATGTCGCACGTTTCTTCTCACTGTTGTAACTCGACCAGAAATCTTAAAATACAGATGTGGCTCGCACATTTCCACTTGGCAACACTGACGCTGACAGGAAACACATACGAACGTCGCTGTGCATAGACGTGTACTGTCCATGGACATGGCCACACAGATAGGTACCCGTGTGCACACAGACGCCCACGCACAAAGCCCAGGTCTGACCACCCACACACCTGGAAGCAGGGCCGCCCCAGCAGCCGTGTGCACACCTGCACCCAGATCTTGGCTTCTAAATCCCCCTCCCCTCTACGGAACCAGAGCTCCTTGGAGAAATGGCTGAGTCCTGGGCTGGGGCAAAGAGGAGCCTGGAGCTTTCTGTGGCAGAAGGGAAGACAGTGGTGAAAAAGGATATGAACACGTCAAAAGACACACAGAAGCCGCCGGAAGCAGTTCCCACTGGTCGCTCCCGAAACCACTCGAGCATCGAGATAAATCGTGACGGTAACTGATGCCAACTCTCAGAATAAAATAGAAAACCGTAATCCAAAAGAGGGGATGAAAGGAAAAGGAGGGGGAGGGGAGGACTAGACACTGTTTCCAAGTGTCTTCTGGAGAACACGCGAGGGGGGACGGAGTGACTTCAGAGTGGAGACCCCCCGGCCTACACTTCCTTCATCGAGCGGGTGAAGTCCACATCCCCAGCAACGGGACGAATCCAGACCGCATGCCACTGCAGGGCAGGACGCAAGGAGAATGAGCATGGCGGCTGCTCTAGCGACGGGGCCCGACCGGAGATGCACCGCGGCGCCACGAGGCGGCGAGGTCGTGAAGGCTGAGGGCTGACCCTTCCGCTGCCAGGACACACGCTGCGACCGGACTGGCTCCCCAGGCGGCACCACTGCTGCCGTGGTCCGTGGTCCTGGAGCAGGACGCCCTCGCCGGAGGCCACCCAGGGGCGCAGGGCGCCGAGGCCCCAACTTACTCTCAAACGGGTCAAGGAAAAGTCATGGGTATGGCACTAATAGCTGTTCCCTAAGTCTAAGACAGTTTCAAAAGAAGGAAGGAAAGAAGGGAGGGAGGGAGGGAGGGAGGGAGGGAGGGAGGGAGGAAGGAAGGAAGGAAGGAAGGAAGGAAGGAAGGAAGGAAGGAAGGAAGGAAGTTAGGAAAAAAGGAAGGTGGGAGGGAGGAAGGGAGGGAGGGAGGAAGGAAGGAAGGGGAAGAAATCTGCCGCAGAGAGATGGCTTCCTGGTTCCTCTGGCATCAGCCTTCCTCCCTCTGCTCTCCACTCACCGCCCTGGTGACACGCAGCTTGGCCTTTGGGACCAAGTGGCCTCCTGCTTGCACTCAGGAACTCTCTGGACGCCTGAGGGCCGCTTTTTCCGCCAGCAGGCATCCCAGCAACGCCTGCTGCGGGGCCCTGCTCTCCCGGAAGCGGCACGAGAACCGGGACTGGACCGGCCGGCCCCGGCCCCCCCGGCCGAGCACAGCCGGGCTGGCAGCGCAGAGGCTCGGCAGTGATCCCTCGAGAGAAGGAACACAGCGATGAAGAAGCAAAGGGACCAAGAGACGCCAGGCTCTGCGGGACCCAGAGATGAAGACCCAGAGGGGCTCGCACCAGGCTAGAGGGGACAGACACCCTCGCACGGACACTGGCACCCCTCGAAGTCTATCCAGGTCCCAGGTTGGACAGCGAGCAAGAGTATGGCTCCCAGGTGGTATCGACGTAACCAACGTGCAGGCGTGGGCTCAGGGACACTCAGGGATGCCAAAGGGCGGAAGAGAGTGAAATTAGGACGCTTCCCAGAGCAGGGCGCCCCTAGACTAGCTCCTGCAGGAAGAACAGGCCAAGAGCAGGGGAGGTCTCACAAGGGCACTGCACACGATGGACGCCCACGGAAAAGGTGTGTGGCGGGCAGGCAGGCTGGAGCGGGCAGGCAGGCTGGGGCGCCCGGCAAGGGGCAGGGCCCGGAAGCAGGGCACTGGGGTGGGGGCAGGGCAAACCCGGCGGCCAGGCTCCCAAGCCCTCTGTGGCGTAGCCCTGCCTGTTCTCCGGGGAGGAGGCCTGCCACCTGCCAGGGCGGTGCAAGCAATGCCTGGGGGCAGGGGGTGCCCCGAAGGTTCGAGCCACAGGCCAGACGCGAGGGCTGTCGCCTGCTGGCATCAGCAACCCCAGGACCGCACGACCGAAGCCACCCCAGACACACGCCATCGCTTAGGAGGATCAGCAGATTGTGGCCACAGCTAATTAGTTTAATTAAACCCAAGGTGGCTTCCAGGCATTCTGAATAAAAAATAAAGCATACCCTGCCGGTTCCAGGAGGGCACGACAAAGGGGCAACTTGGATGTCTCTGCGAATACCTCCCAGCGCCCGGCTCTGTACACAGCAGGTGCTCAATCAATGCGTGTTGCTGTTGAGCTCCTTTACAGCCAATAACGCAGCTGAAATCAACTCAGAGAGGAAGGGCGCTCCCAGTGCTACCTTCTGAAAACCGAATGTCACCATGAGAAGCCAGCACAGCATTTTGGAAAAAGGCGACATGGTGGAGGCCTTGGAGTGGGACGGGTCCCAGGCACGCCGTGATGGGGGAGATGGAAAGGCCCCACAAACGACTTACGGACACAGTATCCAGATTCCCACGGGAAACAGGCCCGCACCGCCCACCCATCCATCCAAGGAATCGGACACACACCACGAACCACCCGAGGAGCAGGCCGGGGACATCCGCCCGTGAAATCACAATTCGTTTACACGGTCCCAGAAGGGACACCTATGTTAGTGCTTTAGTTTCGCCACTCACGCTCTGTGTGGCCTGGGACACGTCACTTAACCTCCCTGAGCATTTGCGGCCTCGTGAAACGGGTGACACACTCCTCCCGGACTGTGCCTGGCCCAGGGCAGGACCAGCGAGAAAGGGCCGCTGAGATGGTTCCTGTGATCCAACCACGGTAGACGGAGAGGACCCAGCCCTCGCCCCGCCCCTCAGGGAGCAAGTGTCCCGGATGACCTCTCGCAGACCCTGCACAGCCATTCAGGGTCACGCAGGTGTCTCTTTGACTGTGGAAACACAGATGGGGCCATGCCAGGTCATCCCCAGCCCAGTGATGCAGGTCCCGGGGCACCTGCAGCCGTCCCTCTGCCAGCATAAAGACCAGTGTGACCAGCCACACCCTCCAGGAGACGACAGGCGAGCCGAGGTCGGGAGAGCAGCCCTCAGCTACGAGGGCCATCCCGGCCAGTGTCCAGGTGACCACCCTAAATGTTTACTCAGCACCGCACCAGGGGCGTTCTCTGCACCCCCCACCCCCGCATCGAATCCTCACAAGGCTATGAAGGGGTTACTATTGCTGCCCCATTACACAGATGGGGAAACTGAGGCCCGAAGGGTGGTCACCTACCTGGGAGGTGACAGTGTCAGGTTTCAATCAGAGCATATGGCCACAAAGACACACGGACACTCGCCCACCTGGCTCTCCTCCCACCCTGCCCCCGGGACCCCGTTCATGTGGGCCGAGGCGGGGAGCACAGGAGGCTGGTGTAGGTATCAGTGTGGCTGCCCCAGTCCCCACCGCAGGAAGTCCCTGCACTTCTAGCCCAAGCCGCCTGCCACAGCCAGCACCCTCCTCCTCCCCGTCCTGTGGTCTGGCCTTCGGGGGCTCTCCCTGAAACCACAGCCGGGGAGGGGCAGCCCCAAGACTCAGTGGTCCACCAGGCCCATGCTGGCCGCCTTGCTGTGAGGGGCAAACCCGCCGGGCGCCAGCAGGCTAGGCGGCCCCGGCAGCCCTTCCCCCGTCTCTCCAGGGGTGGGGAGAGGTGAGGACTGAGGCGGGGGGACTGGATCTGTGACAGCGTGGTGTGGCAGGCCCTGGCGGCAGGGACCTTGGGCTGCGTAGCCCTCACAGTGCCTAAGGATGGTGCTGGCTTCAGGGGACCCCCGCGAGCCACACCAGGGCCCCCTCCCTGGGCTGTCCGCCTGCGAGGCCTGGCTTATTATTACTGAGTGGGAGAGCGGGTCCTCTGCCCCCTCAAGGCTCGTCTTTGTCAGCAGCAGTCACCCCATCGCCCCTGGAGGGGGGCATACTCCCATCTCCTTGGAAACTCGGTCACAGCCAAAGGGCAGAGGCCACGCGGCCCAGCCTGGAAAAGCAGTGACTCACTCCCGCCCTGTTTCCCGATAACCCACTTGTGAACGGCCCTTGTCCCCGCGGATCTGCCCAGGGCCCTGGAGGACCGGGCTTCAGGGCTAAGAGGGAGGCGGCTCCTGGGCAGTGCTGGCCAGACCCAGGCCAGCACCCTGGTCCCCTGGGGCCCCTTCTAAGCCTGCTGGTGTGGGGGTTCCGCGACCCCCGGAAAAGCAAAACGAAAGCCTCGATCCTGCTTAAGTCTCGGCCAAGTTTCCTTTAAAGGGCCAAGAACGGCAGCTCCTTCGGCAGGAGCAGACATTTTCCTGGCGGTCGGTGGCCACACACGCCTCGGCCACGACAAAGGCCACACTTAAGGATGCCGGGGAAGCGACGGGGGCGGCGGGGCGGGGGGCTCCCTTTGCACCAAGTTGCGCAGCCCTGGGGACCCGATGCCGCTCGGCCAACAGGGGTCCGGGAGGAAGCGGAGGCCGGCAGGGGGCGGGGCCCGGGGCTCCCTGCTCCCCCGAGGCCCCTCCGGCCGCGCCTCGGGCCCGCTGCGCCGGCTCGTCTTCCATCGCGTCCTGCGCCCGGCGCGAGGCGCGACCGCGCGACGCCCATCGAGGCCTCCCAGTGCGGCGGGCTCCCCGGGGTCCGCAGAGACGCTCGCAGGGCCCCGGAGCCCAGGCGGGGAGCAGAGGCGGCAGTGGTGGGCTCCCCGCCGGGGCTCGAGTCGCCCCTCACCCCGGAGGCTCCGGGACAGCGGCCGCCGCGGGCGGAGGCGCGCCCCGGGCTTGGGGGACTTCGGTCAACTTTGCGCCTTCCGGGGTTGCCCCTCGGAGGAACCGGCTCAAAGGCCCAGGGCGCACGCCGCCCCCTCTCTCTCTCTGCTCCCGGTCCCGCCGCCTGCCCACGTCCCCCGAGCCCAGCCGCTCCTGCCACCGTCCCGGGACTTTCCATGGGTGCGACCTCGGCGTCCGCGTCCTCGCGCCCCGCGGCGCGAACGCCCCGGGACCAGGGCCCCTCCCGGCGCGCCCGGACCCTCACCTGGGACATCTGCGGCCGAAAGTTGATGTCTTTGAGGTCGATGGAGCCGGGGGACAGGTTGTGCAGCAGCTGGCACAGGAGGACGCCGTCGCGCAGCGCCTGCGCCAGGTCGAAGACCACGGCCGAGGGCCACACCACCCGGTGGTTGGGCGGCAGGACCTTGCAGTCGACGAGCCAGCGGCCGCACTGCCGCCACGGCTCCATGGCGCCCGCCGGGCCGGCCGCTCAGCGCAGGGCTCGGGCCACAGTGCGGCGGCCGCGGGGCATCCCGCCCGGGCCGCGCCGGGCTCGGTGGCCGGGGCGGGGCTTCGCGCGGGCGGCCCGGGTCCCCGCTGCGCCGCCGCGCGTCCCCTCCTCTTCCTCCTCCGGCTCCTCTTCGACCGCGGCTCCCGCCCACGTGCGGCCTCGGGGTGGGCGGCGGGCAGCGCGCGGGTCCCCCTCACACACGCGAGACGCCCGGGGCAGCGGGCCGCGCTGCACGCCGTCGGCCGCGGCCGCGCTCCGCGCTCAGCCCCGCGGGGCACCGCATCCTGCGCTCCGGGCGCCCCGCTGCCGCCGCCGCCGCCGCCGCTCCTGCCCCGCCCGAGACAAAGGCCCGCGGGTCGCTCGCTCTGCGCGTCCCCGGCCGGGGCCGCCTTCGCTGCCGCCGCTTTGTTCGCCCCGCCTGCGGGCTCCGCGCTTTGCTACCGCGCTCCGACTCAGTTGCTGGGCTTGCGGGCGCTGGGGGCGCGGGGGCGCGGGGGGCGCGGCCACGGGCCGGGCGGGGCGGCGTGGGGGCGGGGCGCTTGCCTGGCACCTCCCTGCGACCCAGGCACCGCCCCCGCCACCACCCCCCACTTCCTGCCCCGCTGCCGCCCACGAAAGTTACGGAGGGCTGGGTCCCCAGCCCGCGGATTTACTCCCTGGGCGCCCGGTCTTTGGGGAGGTCTGTGCCCCGGACTAGCGACCTCGCTTATGGAGTGGAAGCGGGTCGCCGTCTCCGCGTCCCTCGCGAGTTCCGATCCTGAAGATCGGGCGGTGGCCTCTATCGCGACGGGCGCCTCCGCATGGCCCCTCGTGGAGAACAGACTCGGGGGGAGGGCGGGGGGCGGCTGGGCAGGGGCCTCCCACGCCGCCTTGGCCCGTCAGCTGCCCTCCCGTGGCATAACTGGAGGCTGGGGGCACAGCGGCGGGGTACTCGCCCAGAGCTCCGTTCCCATCTGCCACCTTGGCTTCCCGCAAGAAAGACCCAGGCCCTCAAACAAAGACCAGGAGTCCCCTGCTTAAAGCCTAGAGGCCACTCCGGCCACTCGCAGCTGCCCAGAGAGCAAATCTTGGCATCCGAGGTGGAATTTGTGAGATAAGTGAGTGGAGGAGAGGAAAGGAGACGAGGCCAGACCAGGCCCCGGGTGGCGCCCGCCGCCATGCTGGCTGCGGGGTCCACTGACCTTGGCCTGAACTCTTTCCTGGGCCACGCCCTGGAGGGAGGGCAGTGTTCTCAGCAACCGGTCTCCTGTGACAGTAGGAGGGCTTCAGCGACATAAAGAGCCCATCTGGCAATGAAATGGTGTCTCCTGGCTCGGCCGCCAGGAGCCCCTTGATTCCCACCTCTGAAGTACTGAGCAGCGCTGGACAAGTCTGAACCTTGATCTGTCGTGGAGTTTGGGTGTGGGGTGACCGACCAATCTCAGAGAGGCCACCGCCCTGGCCTCTTGTGGTTGAGCCCTGTACCTGTGTGAGCTGGGACACACTGGGACACACATGGCCCAGGCCCCCTCTTCCTTTGGCATTTCTGGTGCAGGGGCCAGAGCAGGGTGACACCCCCACCTCATTTCAAGCCCAGAGAGGGTCCCGTGGGCCCTCTGTTCTGAGAATTGGCCTCTGCACAGTCTTGCTCCTTGGTGAACTGAGGTGGAAGCCCCGCCTGGCCCAAGGTCCCGCCCAGGGAGAGAGGTGGGGGCGGAGCTGGCCTCCCGGGGCCTGCGGGGAGTGGACCCGGCAAGAGTAAAACCAGGCCAAGTGCCCAGCGGGCTCTATGTTCCTGTCCAGCATCCTTCCTCCCAGGAAACGGGGTGTGGCACCTTGGAGAACATGCTAGGAGGACCTGCCTGGGGGGAGGGGGGCGTCTGCCTGCCTTGCCTGAGACAAAAGCAAACATTCTGCAGCCCTGAGAAATTGCAAAGTGAGGGACAGAGCCTGAACCCCAGCCTCTCCAGCTTCCACTCCCAGAGAATGCGCAGGCACCTTCCGCTAGCACCGCCCCGCCCCTCCCCTAGAATGGAGAGCACCCCACCACACCCCGCGGAGTCGCCTGTGAGGCGTGAACAGGATTAACTACCCAGAGGCTTTGCACCATGCGAGGCGCCGAATGCAGCTCCCACAGCCCCTCACTTGGGGTGCCCTCTTCCTGGTGCCCCATAAATGCCTGTGTCTGTGTCTCTCTCCCACAGGTAGCTCCCTCGGCAAGAAAGGGGCCTCTGTCCTCACTGCCCTTGGCCATCCTGCTGGGCAGAGGACCAACCAAGATGATGAGCCCTGGGCAGGGACACAGGCTCCCGGCCAGCCAGCAACGCAGACGGTCATCTGCTGCCCCCTGGTGGGTATGGAGCGCACTGTCGCCGCCCGGCTGCCCCGTGTTGGGCCACACAATTGCCCAGCTGTTTGGGGAAGAGCAGAGTCAGCGGACGCAGGCCTCCCCACTGTGCCGTCCTGACCCAGTCGCAACACTCCCCTGAGTCCCAGTTTCCTAATCTGGATGATGGGGACATTCACCACCCTGTGTTCCTCCCAGGGTCCTAGGGAGGCTCTGCGGGCAGACGGGGTGTGAATGACAGAAACTTGATGGAAAATTCTCTTCCAAACACGTGCTGTGTGTGTGTCATGAGCGGGTCCAGATTGGATCAGCTTGGCATATTTTTAGGAAGAGGGGACACGGTCCCGCAAAATCTCCCCGCTAGACGCATACTCTGGGACTCAGAGCTGTTTGCCAGGACTACCTGCGACACACGCCTAGCGGCGGTGGTTCCCACGGCACTCCGGAGATGGTCCCCTGGAGAGCCCACAGACTGCACATGCGCGGTACCCCCGAAGCCCGCCTTTTAGCACAGTCAGCTTAAGACGAGCGTTTTCTTTAAGGAAGAAGGCCTCGTGCTAAGCACAAGACAGTCTGCCGGAGAGGCATGAGGCAGGGGGATCTCTGTCCAGGGGAGCAGATGAAACCCAGGGGGAGGAACCAGGACCAGCCACATACCCCAAAGTACGGAAGCAGGGTCACAGGCCACCACCGTGCCCCGCCACCTGCACCACCTTCAGGCTGCCCTAAGCCAACAGCCGGGATGCGGTGAGCCTAGGTGAGGCCCGGTCTCTCCTGCCCAAGGGAGTCCTCCCCAAGGGCAAAATCTAACTTCTTTCTGCGCCAGTCCCTGGTGACGTCATCTCCTGCACTGCAGCCCCTCCCAGCATGCCCTCGCCCCAGAGCCTTTGCACTGGCCGTCCCAGCAGAGGGGACCCTGGCTCACCCCCCACCCCGTCGCGTTCTCCGTGACCCTCCCCCCCCATCCCCATCTCTGCTCCTCCCACCGCATGTGGGGTGGTGTGCTCAGTCGCTTCCCTCTGGACTGTCGGCTCGGTGGCAGCAGAGACCACCTCTGTCCTGCCCCATTTTGCACCCAGCACTGGGCTCAGCCCATGGGAGCTGGTCAAAAAACAGCTGTTGAATGAAACAGCGAATGAACAAACCAACAGCGTGACAAAACACTGCAACTATGATCTTTAAATTCAATATATTCTTTCATGGAAGCCACAGAAATGCGTTAAGCTGACTCAGAGATTTTTTTTTTTAAATAGGCTATACGGTCTAGCTGTGTTTGTAACATGTTTTAACAGCGTTTGTAGTGAACTTTAACATCACACGTGACTGTCACTACCTAGGATTTGCACTTAATGTAGCACATTGCTCACAGCTCATTGTCGTCCAACACCAGAGCTGATTGTAAGAGCCTCTTGCATTTCGAGTGCCGGGTGGCTGGCCGCAGGTCTCCTTTAAGCCTCACAGGTACAATCGCTTTATTGTCCTGAGTTCCTTGTGAGCTGCCCAGCGTCACTCAGCAGCGCCGGATGGAGCCAGGTCCATGCGCCAGCCCCCCCGCCCCAGCACCTACACCCAAATATCGCTGTTGAAAGGGTTTCTGTGCCCGGGACTTCCTGCTATCCCTTGACAAGCTGATTTGGGTGGGTGGGTGCCCAGGCAGAGGGGAAAATGCTGTGGTGTCTAAAACACGGAGATACCGACTCAGCAGCAGCACGCAGAGCCCCGAAAGGCGCGTGCACAGCCCCCACGCAGAAACCGGGCGGAAAGTGGCTGCTGGGGCGACAGCGGCATCTGCGCTGGAGCAGAGCCGGGCGCGGAAGCGCAGCCACACAGCCCCGAGCTCTTGGAAGCCTGGTGGCTGTCAGGTCTGTGGCGGTCCCAGCGGGACAGCCTTCGGAGGGAGTCAGGCCGAGAGGCTTCCTGGGAGGCGCCCCGGGGCTTCCTTCTCTGCCTCTCTCCCTGGAGAGTAACTCAGGCAAATGACTCGGAGTCCCGCGTGAGCGAGCCCAGTCTGCCGCCAGGCACTGCGCTAAGCCCTCCAGCGGAGGCCCTACCACAACCTGCATGTGTTTGGCAGGTGAAGGTCCACACAGCTGGAGGGCCTTGCCCCGGGGTAGACCTTGGGCAGAGCAGGGTGTGAGCAGGTCTGAATGCCAACGTTGTCTCCAGACAGCGCAGGGGAACCTGAGCCCACCACACCCCACGGGCGTCACCCTTGCCAGCCAGAGCCCCAGTCCCCCAGCACAGGGAGTGTGCTCTGGACAGGAGCACACGTGTCCTCCTGGGTCGCGTGTGGAACGTGGGCTGCAGGGCTCTCTCTGCCCGTCCGTCCACCCATCACTGGTCCCTCCGTCCCTCCCTCCTGCATCCCTCCCGCATCCTCCATCCAGGGAGTATCGACCGCACTGGCTTTGTTCACGGGGCAAGACAAAGTGACTATTTTGACTTTTCCCTACATGACTGGGTAAAGGGATTATTCTCAAGTCCAAACTCCGTAAACAGACATGTTTTTACGAATCCCATCTGTAGCCGTATCGTGCAAATTCAGCTGTCACCATTTCCTGGCAAACTACTGGTGCAGAGAGAGGCCATGTGGCCCGCCAGAGGGTCCGGTGACGCCCCTCTGGACTGGTGGGTGCGGGCTCTTCACATTTTGTTTGAAAAGGCAAAATGCAGACTTCTCACTGATGCTGCTTCGACTTTAAAAATTAACTCGAATGCTGTCGTCCTTGGTTTGTGCTTCAAACTGTGACCTCGACTGAGAGGCGCCTGGGAGGCCGGGGTGCAGGGTCGCCTAATCCGGGCTCCCAGGAAGGGGAGAAGGGCCTCTGGGACTTGATTTGTTTGTAGGCAAGAGGCTGAGAATTGGGGATTTGGGGTAGATTTCGGGTTTCTGCAGGAGTCCTCTCATTGTGGCACCAACAAGCCACCTCGACAAAGGACAAAAGTGAGAGTCCAGGCCAGCCGAGGGGCAGGCAGACCCAAGCCCCACGTGGCCGGCTGTGAGTCACGGGGCGCAAGGGCGATAGGGGCGTCCGCTGCCACTGAGCGTGCGCCTCGGCAGGCTCGGCTGTCACGCCGCTGTCAGCAGCGCTGGCTGTCACAGACAGAGAGGCAGCGCGCCTGGTGCCCGAGCCGGGGGCAGCTGGTCACGGTCTGCCCCGTTCCGACTGGTGTGCAGGGCTGCCCGTGGACCTGGGCAGGAGACAGCCCCGCCCACTGCCCCTCCAGGCCTCCTGCAGCCCGACCACCTCATGGGGAGATAGGTGAGCACAGCCACCCACCCATCCATCCATCCACCCATCCATCCACCTATCCATCCACCCATCCACCCATCCGCCCATCCA